>JANJGK010000036.1:12684879-12752379 GCA_039081455.1 Macrobrachium rosenbergii | reverse complement strand
CCTTTGTTTCAATTTCATTTGTTAAAATGGCAGGTAATAATTAGTCCTTTTCTTCATTTTCAAGAGACCCCTTCTAGCCCTAAGATATTATACTGAAATAAATTCTTCATGTATCAGTTCATTTACAGACAACTTATTTTGTAGAGCACTTACGGTTAGAGTTGTGATATAACGATGTTAGAACTACCTTATCATCAAAGGATGTATAATTACGGCTGCAAAATTCATCACATTAAATAAACTTTTTGAAGAAGAATTTTGGATATTTGTGTGTTTTTTTTTTTCACTGGCTTGGATTAATAATTTGCTATTATATATATATATATATATATATATATATATATATATATATATATATATATATATATATATATATATATATATATATATATATATATATATATATATATATAGTGTGTATACACACATATATAAATATATATATATATATATATATATATATATATATATATATATATATATATATATATATATATATATATATATATATATATATATATATAGTGTGTATACACACATATATATAAATATATATATATATATATATATATATATATATATATATATATATATATATATATATAATGTGTTTGTTTCTGTGTGGGTGAGTGTGGGAATGTGTGTGTATGTGTGAGCATATCTTCTTCAGCCAGTGAAAAGAAACAAATAAGGAAATCTCCAAAATTTTTCTTCAAAAAGGAAAAGAATAAAAGAAAAATTCACGCCCTATGTTGAAATTCATTTAATGTTTAAATCACTGCACCTCACCGGGATGTAAAGATATTCTGTTCCTTCCATCGCGAACAGGTTTCTCAATCACGCTACCAACGAAATATGTAGAATCATGTTTCTCCAAGAATAACATTAGGTAAATATTTCCACTCCTGTCGATAGCAATAGATCGATAGGCAATTAAGGAACCAGCAGTTAGGAAAATTTTAGTATAAGTTAAAGTAAAGAAAATTATGCATTCGCAAGCACAATAACACACACACATGTATTATATATATATATATATATATATATATATATATATATATATATATATATATATATACGAGTATATATGTGTGTGTGTGTGTGTGTGTGTGTGTTTGAGTATGAGTGTATGTGTGTGTCAGCGTACAAGGGTTCCCGTGGTCCAATTGCTTTCATTTTAACTCCGGCAACACCTAAGATCGATCTGACTGAGATGGGAGTAATTCAGACACTTACGTTTCAAAAAAAAAAAAAAAAAAAAACTGTACCTCTGCTACTCAAAGCACTGAATAATGAGCCAGGTAGCCAATCGACTGTGGTGAGCAGTAGCCAGGATGAAGAAGAGCATGGAACTGGCAATCCCATCTCAAAAGATACTCTAAAAAAAATATGCTAATGTAAGTTTCTTCTTAACCTACGGGAAGCGCAAACTGGAAGAGAAAAAAAGGAGGCACGTTAAAATTTAACGTTCAGGAAATACAGAAAAAAATGCATATTTTAGAGACGGTATCGGTGGGAGTGTGAAGCAAACAACCTGCGCTCTCTCTCTCTCTCTCTTTCTCTTCTAGTCGATATGTTATCAATTAGATAACAAGTTCATATAAAGGCATCCCCCTCCCCGCCAACACCCACTCACAAAACAACGTGGGAAATAGCACTTCCATACACAGATTCCATGAACAGTTCATTGAGCAAAGACACTTGTGGACACAAGCCCCTCTTAATTCATTAACAAAATCGTATCTGGAATTATTCATCAATGTACTGATTGTTTCATCAAGGTTTTATTATTACTTCACGTGAAATTCCTATATCAGGTACCTGGTACGTAAACTGGATTTCGTCATTTGCATAGATTCCACTTCGCCGCCAGAACTTTCAGTTTTCATCATCATCCAGTTATGCGAAGCAATAAATAAAACTTCTTCAACTTCAGAGTTATTACATACTGAGGTAACCCTAGAACGTTGCAAAACTTGCTGTTCTAATATCTGAGCGTTGGGAAGTTTTTGCGTATCTGATGTGCTAGTTCGCAGAAATTTCATTTCTGATTATGAAGAGGAATTCCGAGTTTATGCTAGGATGAGCCAATAGGAAGGGAAACTGACCTTTTTCATTTTTAAACCCAGGAAAGAAAGGATGACAGCGTGGAGTTTTATAAAGAATTAGCCTACTTAAAGATTTGGCGAAAAATTAGGACGGTTGTGGAAATAAAACGCGCTAAATTCTTTCTTCATCACTACTTACCATGTTTGCATTTTTCCTTCATTTTTTAGTGTATATATTTTAATATGTATTTTCTAGTTAGCTAAATAATCTTTCAATATTATCCCAGCGCTCCGATATATATATATATATATATATATATATTATATATAATATATATATATATATATATATATATATATATATATATATATATATATATATATATATGTGTGTGTGTGTGTGTGTGTGTGTGTGTGTTGTTTGTATCTATATATATATATATATATATATATATATATATATATATATATATATATATATATATATATATACTGTATATAGACATACATACACACACATATATATACATATATACAGTATATATGGGTGGTAGGCAGGGAGCCTGCCTAAGATCTAACAAATGAAAGCCGGACGCTGCATCTCTCAGTCACGGCTCCCTCTTTAACTGACTGCACCATCATGCTGTAAGCTCAGTGTATCTTGAACCATTTCGCTGAATACAAAAAGCCAGCGGAAATGTTTTCAAAGAAAATAAAATTTCATACGAAGCCCACAATCTATCTCTCCGCTGGAATGAAATGAAGGACAAGAAAGGCGGAACAAAAAATAAAAATACTGAGGGATTATCTTCTTGGTCGCGGAAAGGATTGAGTATTGGTTCTGAATACATATTCGGGAGAACTGAGAGTGACCAAGAGTTTTAAAGCTTTGATGGAAAGGAAGGAAAAGGCTTTCGAGGCTTAAGAATTCTGAAAGCAGAAATAAAGAAGGAAAGGATGACGTCCTCAGTTTTCATCTTCAGGTTTTATGGAGACTGTCCAGCCCGCATCGAATTCAAGTTTTAGACAGTAAATCAGCCTTTTAGCCACTGTCTCTTGTTTCTTACTGTTAAAACAGACATTGGTATTGAAGATCGATCCCTTTGTATATGAACATCATACTGTTTAATTAAATATTTTGATTATTGTTCATTTAACATTAAAGTTAAAACTGTAAATGTTATCAGTGATTCTTATTTTTCATGAATGAAAAGTTTATAAGTTTAACAATATTGCAAACATCCCTTAATGTAACTTGAGGCATATTCCGCTCTGGTTTAAATTCTCAGCTTTCTTTCTTTAGCAATTTTGATGCTTTGGTATGGTAATGCCCACGCCAATACACGAGTTACGTACACGCACATACATCATATTATATATATATATATATATATATATATATATATATATATATATATATATATATATATATATATATATATTATATATATATATATAATATGGAGCCTCGATGGCTTGGTTGGTAGAGTGGCAACCACAGACTTCATAGAAGCCTGTGGCGAGGGTTCAATCCCCGCAGCCGACCAGTCAGAGGCGGAAACTTTGCTATCCGTGTAGACATCCCGGGATTACGTATGTAATCAACGGATAGGTTTGCTGAAAGCAAATGGATGTTACAGACTAATACACACATAAACAAAGCCACTCCAACATCTTCTAAAAAAAAAACATAACAGACACCTCACACGTCTCGAACTGTCGGACTACCCGCCCAGTTCTCCTCGTGCTGCTGGGAGAAAGGGAGCGGGGGATTCGGTAATACATGTACACATTCGTTACCGGGGTCTAAGCGATGTCAGGCAGGGCAGCCGGTCGAGGTTACGGCCTACCCCACCGCCAAATCAAAGTCCTTCAAAGAAGGCACCGTGCTTACCCCATATAAAAATGGGTATAAAAGCACGTTAAAACGAAGAAGAAGATAATATATATATATATATATATATATATATATATATATATATATATATATATATATATATATATATATATATATATATATATACGAGTATATATATATATATATATATATATATATATATATATATATATATATATATATATATATATATATATGTGTGTGTGTGTGTGTGTGTGTGTGTGTGTGCGCGTGCTTGTGTGCAAACGCATGTATGCACGTGGATATTTCTATGTCGACGCATCAAAACGTATATATAGCAATCTATTTACAACATGCACTAACATGAGGGTATTAATTTCTAAAGAGGAAAAAAAGTCGAAATATACAAAAAACAGAAGAGGAGTATCAACGAGTTCTCAATCTGAACTGAGACTGGGGGACTGAAAGACAATTCTTTTTCTAATCCTCCTCCACGAGCGCGTCGGTGGCAATTTGCAGCGGGAAATGACTCTTTACTTCCATATTTCTCACAGAAATAATGATCGCAGTTCCTTTGCGTAGCGCAGCTAATTGGCTCGAAAAATGCCCCGTCTGGAAGAGGACGTCCCAGGGAAATGTGTAGATGCAGGCGATAATCCCTTCCACTGAGGCGCATTTCGAAAGGGTACCAAGATGTTCGTAAAAGTAGGACAAGTGTCCAATTAAATGAGTTACCTTTTTTGCCAGGGTTTCGTCGTTCTTGTTTGGTAAAGTAGCGGTTTTACTTGGCTCAAAATAATAACTAGAAATATTGATCGCAGTTAAATATAGAAACACAATAAAACGGCTGAAATCATTATTACCCCAATTCCTCTCTTTCGTTAGTGGGATGAAGCTGGTAGACTCACAACCTGACCCACGGACATTCATGTGGCTTATGTGTCGAGTTCATCAGGAATCTCTTGGATGTCACCCATTCAGTCAGTGACCCAACCTAACTTTGCTAAACTTCATTGATCAGATTTTATATATATATATATATATATATATATATATATATATATATATGTGTGTGTGTGTGTGTGTGCGTGTGTGTGATCAATGATGTTGAACAGCGTTACGTTGAGTCACTGAATATATATATATATATATATATATATATATATATATATATATATATATATATATATATATATATATATATATATATATATATATATATATATATTATATATATATATATATATATATATATATATATATATATATATATAATATATATATATATATATTATATATATATATATATATATATATATATATATATATATATATATATACTGAGGAGAGAGAGAGAGAGAGAGAGAGAGAGAGAGAGAGAGAGAGAGAGAGAGAGAGAGAGAGAGATTGTAATGGAGCATACTCGGTCCTACCGGTTCTCAGCTGCTTAAATCAAATGGGACTAGGAATGACTGACGATAGTGGAGATAAACACATGGAGGAAGGAGTTCAATCAAGCGACCAAAGTTCCTATAAAGCTATTTTATTATGTACAAGAGATATAATATGTGCAAGTGAGTTCAGGTTTGGTTCAAAATAAATCAGATAACATACTCAGTGAAATATAGTTACCAGCAGCAAGCAATCAAAATAATAATAAACGATTCAGTTAATTTAAATATCATAATGAGCCAATTCGGAATATAAATACATCACCAAATACATAACAGGAGTCAGTAAAAAAAAAAAAATAACATCGATGTAGCTAAACCAAAGTTACTTTACGATATACCAACATCAAAGTAAAATAAAAACGGACGATCTCTGTAGCAGCATCAAGACAGACACCACTGTCCAAAAGGTCATCACCGCGATGATTACGGCAGAATTATCACACAAAAACATACGATATCTGTAGAAACGCCAGGACAGACACCGCTGTCCAAAAGGCCATCACCCAGATGATTACGGTAGAATCATCAAGCTGCTGAAGTCAACAGGCAGCCCATGGCTGCTGCTTAACAAAGTCACCACGCTGTCATGCTCTCGCGGGAAAAGTCATCACTCAGATGGTTACGGTAGGATCATCGCTAAGCTGCTGTACTGAAGAGGACCTGACTCTCTGTTATCCCAAACCTGACTAACCATGTCACAGCGAAAGCAACAGACGTAAACTCCCAACACCAAGAACTACGACTGTCTCCTGAAAACAATCACACCCTTACAATATATACAGTATATATACTGTATATATATATATATATATTATATATATATATATATATATATATATATATATATATATATATATATATATATATATATATATATATATATATAAATATATATATATATATATATATATATATATATATATGTATATATATACATATATATATTGTATATATATAAATTGGTCGTTTACTCGTTGTCGAGAGGGTGACGCCCAATAGGATACCGCCCCTTCTGTCTCTCAGTTTCTACAAACACACATTCGCGCGTGCTCACGCACATATCCATTTATCTGTCTTACCTACGAATATATATATATATATATATATATATATATATATATATATATATATATATATATATATATATATATATATATATATATATATATATATATGTATATATATATATATATAAAATATAAATATATATGATATATATATGTGTGTGTGTGTGTATGTTTATGTATGCATGTGTGCGAGTATGTGTAGGAAGAGAATTAATCCACTTCCTTCATATCTCATTAAACAGATATCTTATTCCATCTTCATCTAAAAAAGGGCAGCGTATGTTCTCTCTCTCTCTCTCTCTCTCTCTCTCTCTCTCTCTCTCTCTCTCTCTCTCTCTCTCTCTCTCTCTCTCTCTCTCTCTCTCTCTTATGTAAATCCTCTAATATGCCCTACGAATATAATGAATTAGCAGTTTTTCCCTTTGATCTTAGGTTATGACTGAATCATGGCGTTCAACGACCCAAGCTCACTGATTTAGGCATTTTATGTGGAAGATTCCCTGGAGGGATAATTGCTATCACCCATGAATTATATTTCCTGACTGAGTTACGTAACTCAATATTAAGTGCTTTGACTACATATTGACTTTGGAAAAATATTTCCATGTATGAAACAACCGGTACACAAAAATGGAGAAACCTTTACAGGAGACGAAAATGAAGCGAACAATCAGATGAAAAACGAATGCATGAACCCAGACAATGACTCCTCTCGGAATCATCAGGAAATTTCTCTCCCGTTTCAGGAACAACGAATACTTCTCTGAACTTCAGCCTTGTTGCAACACGGCTTTCGCATTGGCGTGCATGGAGTAAAAAATGGAATCCCTCTGACCCAGTTGCATTGCCAGATGATTTAATTTACAAGACTATTATTTTTTGTAGCTGCAATGCCAGCCACGACATGAAAAAGGGAATGACCGTCCCTGCATGCTGCGGCGTTACGTGAGTTTGTTTGAAAATAAAGTTTTCATCTTTGGGTTTCGAACACACTCTGTCATCTGTACTGCAGAGTAACCATCAACTCCACCATTTATCAATAACAGTTTTCTAAACTGACCTTCTTGTTATGTGATCAATCATTTCAACATTAATAACAGCAAAAATCTCAATGATAATAATAACATCGAAAGAAAAGGCGCAATGTGTGTAGGAACGGCTGACTTCTTGCTGTTGAACCTTCTCTGTCAATGAACTTTCTCCTGGTCTTTTTTTTCTCTAGAGCCACCTTCTGTTGAGAGAAAAAGCTTAGCTTTTTAAAAAGGGACATTTTGCGACAGAATAAGTTAAAAGATTTTCTATGACCCATTTTCACTACAAAAAGATGTAGAGCGAGCACATGTAGACATGTAACGAGGAATGTAAAAGAATAAGCAGTTAATTCATAAAACAGTAATTCAAGACAGACCTGAGGTGTTCACATTGGTATCTTCCAGTCAGCTCATAAATGTCAAACTGAAATAGAGAAAGCTAACCACTATGCCGAAGAGCTGGATAGGCACAATACCGAGCCACTCTGTTTTGTTGAGCCATTTTTTTAAAAGCTGCTGAAGATATAAGTTTGCATAGGATGAAATATCCCTATACTCAGATTCATACTTGTAGGTATTAGGAGTTGGCTCATGAGAAAAGGCAAGACAACATATAGTCACTGCCAAAGCATTTTTAACTGTTCCATTACCTTTAAGGGTAAGAAAACCTTACATTTTTTAGCGTTTTTTTTAATACGTTTAAGATAATGGCACCCCTTTATATCCTACGATTTGGCGGACCACGTTCGGTTTTTTGGGTAGGTGGACAAATGGCTAAACTGTAACATATAGCCGTAACCCCATCAACTGCATTCTACCCTTGCGCGTGTAAACTTTCGATCAAGTTTGCTTTGATTCTAGACGCTGCATCGTTTGCCTAGCTTTCCAATTCTTGTTTTGCAGCATTCATTTGAGTAGTGAAACCTTCAAGGCAATAAGGTAATGACTCTACATCAGGCAGTTTGGATTTCTAAAGTCGGAGTCTGTAATCATGCCAAATTTTGTCATTTGGCTTTCATAAAAAGGCGATAAAAAGTTCTCCTAATTTCTCTGATGTTTCTTTTTACTTTGAAACCTAGTTTGAGAAATCTGACACCCTCTATTGAACAAGAAATATGACGTCAGTCACCTGTTCTTTCCCTCTGCACGGCGTCGATGACCACTGTCATTGCAGCGCCGCTTTTCATTAATTAACCAACCTTGTTTTGGGGGTGGGCAGTGGGTCGGGTGTTGCTCGAAAGCCAACAGGAAATGCAGTGAGCCCTGCAGAAGGTCGGTCGTGTCCCCATGTATAAGAACGCACTGACCTTCTGATCAACCAGGAAATCCGTCAATACGAAACGTGCTTGGATACTGAAAATTTTAACCATCAGTTGTTGTCAACATCGTATGACAGGAGACTGCGTTTGCAGAAAAATGACGAAAAGCCATACTTGGGACGCTGTTAGCAATACAAACCAGATAAGAATAAATAATTAAAGCTGCAATCTACCATGCAATGTCATATTACACGCCCTTCAAAGGAGAAACAAAAGCATTTCAATGACTATTTGAAAGAGGTGGCTCAGATTCTGCAATCGCCCTAACCTAACTTCAGCCTCAGTCACGAGGAACAGTACAGTTCCACGGAAAGAAAGAGAAGAACAGATGGCGATCATCCTATATAAATTCACATGTTCACTCGGGAACTGAGAATCCCCAAAATAAGACCAGGTCAGTCACGGTACCAGAATTTTCCGACGGTCTCTATAGCACCACAAAAACCAAATACTCTTCCTACGCTTTACAAACAAACTGACAAACTACGGAAGACCTGAAGAGCACTGTATGAACACTATAGGGGTGAAAAGCATGCAAATGGTTCGTTTTACCAAATACTGTTGGAATAACAGCAACTTCAGACACAGATTTTTTTAAATGATTTAATTGCAACATAACAACATATAAATATTTATGAAAATATCTAAGGGCTATAAATGCGTTTGCAATCACAGAAGATATTGGTCTTTAAGATGTCAGGTGCCATTTTCTCCGGGTGCTGGCGGTAGAAGTGGTTTCAATATGAGTGTCACTGTTATTGTAAGTTCTCTGAGAAGGCTAGTCTTCATCGCATTGACGCAATTTCAGCCAAAAACTATTTTTTCGGGGGAATGAGTGTGAGCTTAATTTTTTTGTCATTTATAAACAAACCATATCTCAAATTTTTTTCAGTGTCTATGAAGAAGCTGAAAAGACAGCAATTTACGATACGAAGATACTTAAAGCAATTTCGGATAAAACTGTCTGGAATCAGAGATGCGTCATCTTATTCATTCTAGAAATATCAAGAGGCAAAAGTATAATCAAAATGTTGATAAAGATAATAAAAAATAATATATCAAGAAAGAAATATTTGGTGAAGCGACTGACCCTTTTTTTGAAGTTAGACATTTTAGGGAAATGGAGTGAAAAGGTTTCCACGCAAAATAAAAATACATATGTCAGCATTATCAATGCGATATAAAACTACAAAACTCCAATTATAAAGGGGCATCATAGGGTGAAACTGTCACGAGATCAATTAATAACGAGGAATGCGTGAGGGTTATAAAAATGCACTGAAGAAAAATGGAGGTCATTAGATGAATTGCGGTCGTTAGGATAAATACCCAGCCAGATACTGTGGAATATTTCTGTACTGTATCCACAGCAAGAAAGAAAGAAGAATGTGAATGTTCTACGGTGGCTAGGTCGGTAGTGCAGCAGCGTCGCTGCAGGGTGAGAAAAATAGACTTTCTTTTCGGGATTTTATGTCAAATACATTACGTTATGGTTTTTGTTGTGCAAGAAAACTATTGCATTTCACTGAGTTGGTTTGTTATTATTATTATCAGTATTGTTATTATTATTTTCAGCAACATGCAAGATATTCTCCTTCGAGGGAAGGGCATCTGAGGGTGTCAACCTTTCAGTTCTCGGAAAACCTTTTGAGAGTTTGAGGTAAGGTCGCCCGTCCCATGCTCTTTTCCACTCTGGTCGCGATCAACACCAGGCGACCAGGAACATAATTCAGTGCTTATAACGGAGTTTTCAGGGAAACGGCCTGATTCTCATTTTCAGACTCTCACAGGATTCACTTCAAGTACTTTTAGTCGAATGAAAAAATCAAAATCAGACCAAGGTAAGGTTATTGAAGCTTGACAGCTAGGTGGGAGGAGGCTGAAGTGAACGAATAGTATTCAAAAGGCTAAAAGCAACACCAACCTTTCTAAAATTTGCAACTGACAATAGCAGGAATGAGCCACGATGTGACCCCCCCCCCCCCCCCAACGTTACTGGAGTACGTGGTCAAGGATTTAATGATATAGGCGACGACATGACAAGAGTAAGACAACTTTCCTTGCAGGTGCGGGCCTTTCGCTTACCTCGAGGGGATAAACACCATTCTTTTCCTCACTTTCTTTTTTCATTCGGGTCTGGGATAAAAAAAGTTGCCAGTGCCACCTGATTATGCAATTAAATGAAATAAAATAGTGTTAATATCGGGCCGCAGTTTCACTGACCGCGTCAAACTTCCAGATTACCAGCTACCCATCTGCCCCTATTTAGTCAAACTTTTGTTATTGTTTGTCTGCGTATGCCTTTATTAACTATTTACTGATTTATCATTTTGCTCATTCGCTATTTTCTTTCATCTGCTTCTTGTCTCTTCCCATAAGCGTGATTTTTTCTGTGGAACATTATTTTGTACGCTGATTGTTTATTACACTAACAAATGATTTTTTTAGTAATAATAATAATAATAATAATAATAATAATAATAATAATAATAATAATAATAATAATAATAATAATAATAATAACTGCTTGACTAAATCACAGCAGAATGCCTCAAAACCTGAGGATAATGGCATGGCACGTTGCAAAAATGACAAAAGCTCCTGACAACTAGCAAAACTAACAAGCATGTTGAATTCTTCATTTAGTAATAAATACTAATATTAATGATCAGCATTCGTCGTGGAAACTGCGGCTTTGTTACGCGGTGATGGCCTGTCCTATATCGTTGCCAGACGCATGATTATGGCTAACTTTAATCGTAAATAAAATAAAAACTACTAAGGCTAGAAGGCTGCAATTTTGGTATGTCTGGTGATTGGAGGGTGGATGATCAACATACCAATTTGTAGCCCTATAGCATCAGTAGTTTTTAAGATATGAGGGCGGACAGAAAAAGTGCAGACGGATAGACAAATAGCCATCTTAGTAGTTTTCTTTTGCAGAAAACTAAAATTCAATGCTGCTTCCTTTTGAGATGAAAAAGACTAAATTAATTCTCGCTATTAATTATATAGTTAAAGGAGCATGGATTCTTTTTTGCATATAGTTGCTTTTGGTGATAAAAATTATAAAAAAACTATTTATATTTATGTGATTTTTAATACAAGAATATTCTTTTTTCCAAGGTAAAAACAAACAGTGCTAATGATTCTTCGCTGTAGTTTTTCTTACCAGCTTCCTATATATAATTTATATACTCTAAATTTTTGTTTAGCTGTTGATCCTTACTGCTTTGCTGCTTTCATTTATATTCTGCTTTATTTCTGTTTGTTTCCTTCCATAAACTGAAATTCTATTTCCGAAAACTTGCTTGATAAGTAAATGTTCTCTATGCTTTACTCCGAAGGGGAATCTTCAAGTTTTGCATACCGCTAATAATACAAGATTCTCTACTTTACTTGAATCTTTCAACAGAAACTTTCATCTTCATACAAGCCCTAAGACTTAAGTATCTGAACCTGAAATATCAGTCGCAAAAAACATTTGGACTTTGTGGAAACTTCAATGAAATGGTTGCGGTGCAGACGTTGCAGCCATTTATCAACGAAATGGCTGCAACGTAGCCATGCATGATCATTTATCGCCCAAAGCAACGCCAAGCAATGATTTGACAAAATATGACCACGTTAGCAGAGACTGTATGCCACCCAGATATCAAGTGATATAACAGGCCCCGTTATAAGGTTTAAACAAATTATAATTATTATTATCACTATGACTACAATTACTCAAAACGAGTAGATACTGGCATGGAAGAGGCAAAATAGAGTTTTAAACTGTCAAGGAGGCTTAACCCTAAAAAAAAAAAAAAAAAAAAAAGGAGAAATTTTATAACATTCAGAAAATAAATGAATAAATGTGCTTACTGTTAAAAGCAGCAAAAAACAGAAAAAGACTGTCAGACCGAGAGCCATGATGCAAAGTTTATAAAAAAAAAAAAAAGGCTAAAATCTCACCAGAAAACTATAGCTTATAACACCCGTCTCTCAGCACTGGCAAGTCAAGACAGCTGTTCAATCGTTAACCCAGCGAAAATTGCTATTCATAGTCTTGCTGTATGCTCGCTAAACCTCGCATTAATGATCGCAAGGCCATAAGCGGCGGACTAAGTCTGAGAAATGAACCGATAACTATGAGGGGAAATAATTATTCTCTTCTTCATTCCGATGAATACCAGTTCACTGGTTTGGTCTTTATGATTTATTCGTTCTCTAACTGGTTTTGTAAAGGCATAAATCATAGTATACGGAAGATGTATACTATTAATGGTACAATTACTCTTTATCTCTCCCTCTCCCTTTCTATCTACATCCATCTATATTTATCTGTATGTATGTATGTATGTATGTATGTATGTATGTATGTATGTATGTATGTATGTATATATATATATATATATATATATATATATATATATATATATATATATATATGTATATATATATATATATATACATAAAATCATCCTACATTAGCGCAGGCCTGAGCAAAGCAGAATTGAAATATCTTTCCGAGGTAAATATACATATTATACATATTCTCATACGTTAATTATTCATCCATCCTTATTCATACAAAAATTGTATCTTTCAGTTTAGTGAATATACACATCATAAGTCTGTTTCCGACATTCCAAAGGTTTAGAGCCGGCAAATGGAGAGGACCCCCTCCTAAAGTAACTTCATGTCTCACGAAGATTATAACAGTTCAAGAAATCGAATCCTGCTATACTCTTCTCATACCTGGCTGTGACCCACCAAACCCGACTACCTACCAAGTACATTATTCACCACATTGTGCCTAAAGGAATATCGTGATTTACTGAATATTGTTAGATCGCTCCATCCTACACGGAATCTCGCCAAGTCCCTTTCGATGGGGTTGAGCTTTATGGATACTAGGTTGCGCAGGCTATTCATGCGAAGGTTCATCGGTTAACTTCCTCATTATTATTTATTCGTTATTTACATCTGTTATATTTCTAGAGTTCTTTGCCCTTATCTTTTGTGTTTCTGTTTTTTGTTTATATTGACTCTTTTGTTACGTTCGGTAAGAATGAACAAGCATTTCAAAGAATAGTAATAATAATTTCAATGACGGCGACACCAAAAACTATAATGGTAACCTTACTAGCACCAACAGCATAAATGATAATAACAACAATAGCATCTTTAATGAAATAAATAACAAAACGCATATCAACACTAGCTATGACATTAATAACATCAAAAACAACAATAAGAACAACATCAAGAATCCTGATAAAATGACCACACAATTTACTTCTCGCAAAGCACTGAGGCAATTCGGCGTCAGTCGGTTGCTCCCATTCCAGAAGCCTCACTCCTTCCAGGCTGGTCATTCTCGTCGATGAAAGCGAAGGATACTGAGACTGATATCCTATTAAGATCCTTCCGCAACAGGTGTTCTATGTTGTGCGTGGGATTTGGGTTTCATTCAAGAGATACGTTGGACGTGCTGTTACTATTGATATTAACTATGACTATCATTTTCATTAACGTTACAGATTATTATTTAATATAAGAAAAGTCTCGACTTTCATCAGCCTTTAAGGAATAGAATGGCTGTGTGTGATGAAAAGATGATAAAAAATATACTTAAGTAATAATCATAGATAAAAAAGGGACATAAATATGTGCATACATAAATAACGATCATTGTCCTCAAAATTAAAGCTATGAACTGATGTAATGTCAATTTGTGTGTGTTAGTGTGTGTGTATGTGTATGTACAAGAGAGAGAGAGAGAGAGAGAAGGCAAATCAGAAGGAATAAGATATCGGTATTTTAGAGTAATATTAGTATGTACACGAAAGAGAGAGAGAGAGAGAGAGAGAGAGAGAGAGAGAGAGAGAGAGAGAGAGAGAGAGAGAGAGAGAGAGGAATTATGCGTAAATACAGCTAACGAGTGGTTCTTTAAATTAATATTGCTATGTGCATATGCAGCAAGTGAGAGAGAGAGAGAGAGAGAGAGAGAGAGAGAGAGAGAGAGAGAGAGAGAGAGAGAGAGAGATGCATCAACATCCTCTTTTCAGAGCCGAGAGTTTCAAAGGCGCGCTCATTCGTGACCTGGAATCATTGGTGCATGGGCGGCGTGAAAGGCAAAACTTCCGGCGCCGCGAGGCACGGACACGAGACCGCTCATGCCACGTGCTTCTTCTTCTTTTTACTTTTATCTATTTATTTATTTTATTTTATTAGTTTTTTTTTGCCTCTTCTCTGGATTATATATGCTGCTGGATTTTCAGGAGAAAGGCATCTGTTTGCCCTGTGTTCAGAGCCAGTTTTCATTCTAATCGTTGTATATCTTATTCAAGAAACATATAATTCTTATTGGAAAAAAACAAATCTATAGTGCTGTATTTGTGCGGGTCTTCTTTAAAAACGTACAAAAAAGGATTTGTTTTTAAATACGGGTCTTACAAATAAATCCCCTAGTAATCTCAATGCATTTAACTCTTTTAATCTGTTCAGCCCTTCTTGTATCGATAGATGTGATTATCCTGGGGAGGAGATAAATGTAGCACCACTATAAATTGAAGGATTTGTGAAACCCATTAAAGCGAACCACTTTAATCTGAACAGGCTCGCAATATTTCCTCCTCATGAATGTTCTGTTAAGTAGAAGATTGCTTTGCATGTGAGTGGCCTTTTGGTCTTTCCCAAGAAATAATAATAAAAAAAAAAAAAAAATAATAATAATAATAATAATAATAATAATAATAATAATAATAATAATAATAATAATAATAATAATAATAATAATGTTAAGCTACATGGGTCCTTTAACTTCCCGATTTTCTTGCATTTCTCATAAAGCTTGTGAAGGAATTACTGTGAACAGGAAGTATATAAAGAACCTAGCAGGTGGGATTGGGGGAGGGGGAGGTGTTGAAGACAGCCCAACTTAATGCTGGTCCAAAGACCGGATAAATAGGGGTTACTTGAGTCAGGGAGGGCATCCATCCGTCAGATATCTAACAAAACCAATTATGAAATGGGCCGTTTTAGATAGAAACAGCTCATTAAAACAGCGACCCCGACTAAGGATTAAGCTGAAAAGAAGAAGAAGAAGAAGAAGAAGAAGTGTCTACAAGAAGAAATTCTCAGATCTCCAGGTAGAATTCAAGCCTACATATCTTTGTGGGCATCGACAACTTCACTCTCGAATCGCAAACGAAAGGTAACTTTCTTCATAAATTTCCCGTCTTGATTTATTGTTTAAAGAAGTAAACATAACCAAAAATGTATGTAGAATCGAGAGTAAACAGAGTAAAGAGATCAATAATAATAATAATAATAATAATAATAATAATAATAATAATAATAATAATAATAATAATAATAATAATACTCAAACAATACTCATAGTAGCATGAGTCTTGAAATAGAGAAACAAATCCACAGTCATGTATGGGTACATCTATCTAAAAACAGATCTGTGCAGAGAGCTTTCGGGAATCTGTTCGATTCCCCTTTTCAATTTCAGTCGAAAAGGGAATTAAACAGATTTCCCAAAAATCTCTGTAGCGATTTATTTTTAAAAATATGAATCCATACATAACTGTGGATTTGTTTCTCCAATAATATAATAATAATAACAACAAACACGCACACACACACACACACACACACACACACACACACATATATATATATATATATATATATATATATATATATATATATATATATATATATATATATATATAGTGTGTGTGTATACATACACATATGTATACATGTGTGTGTGTGCGCGTGCGTATGTGTTAATGCGTGCGTAGAATTTACTGGTCACAATTACAAGAACAGTGTATTTAAAAACGTACACATATACGCGTCCAGGCAGAAAGACAGACGAACGGATACACAGACACACAAAAGACGCAAACAAAACCGTCGGGAATTTCCCCTTTCCAGAGATTGTGGAGCCTTCTAAATCATGCGGCAAAAGGCCAAAAGATGGCCTCGTAAAACATTCAAAAGATGCCCGAGGCAGATTTCCTGGAGCCATTTTCTTTTATTTTGATAGACCGCTATAAGAAACGAATTATTCGATGCTTCTCTCTTTTCTCTTTTTGCTGGGTGCCGTGTGATTCAGGGTGCTGTCAAATATGAGCCGCATTATTATGAAAGTGCCCCATTGTTTATTAGGAGACTAGCCATGCTAATGGCTTTAGATGCATGCTGGACCTTCCAGAGGACAATATAGGTCGTAATAATAACAACAAGAGCAAAGTAATAATAGAAGAAGTTAGAACACAGAAATTAGGCCAAAGGCCCATCACTGGGACCTATGAGGTCATTCAGCCCTGAAACAGAAATTGACAGAAAAAGGTTTAAAAGGTGTAACGGAAGGAAAACCTCGCAATTGCACTACGAATAAACTGTTAGGAGAGGATGGAAAGTAAGATGGAGGAAAGAGAATATGAACGGAGGAATGAAAGAAGTTGCAGCTAGGGGCCGAGGGGACGCTGCAAAGAACTTTGAGTAATGCCTACAGTGCACCACGTGAGGTGCACTGAGGGCACAACCCCACTACGGGGGCAAAGTAATAATAGAGGTATGAGTATAAGTAAAGATAAAGGTGAATATAATCTCTCGCTGTCAGTGAAAATAATCTGCAACCGCTACAACATCAAGTGGAAAACAAACTGTGACAAAGAGTGAAGTGTTAACAGGTTTCAGTATCTAGGAGAGCAGCTGCTACTGTATTTCTCAGTGTGTTTGCATAGTGAACGGTGCGCATTTACCCTTAGCATAAATTTTTCAAGAAAATATATCTATCTCTCTATATATCTATTATTATTATTATTATTATTATTATTATTATTATTATTATTATTATTATTATTATTATTATTAATAGTAGTAGTACTAGTACTTTTCTGTACAGCGTATAATACTGTATGAGCCGCGGCCCATGAACCTTTCAGCCACGGCCCGGTGGTGGCCTGTCCTATAGACACACGATCATGGCTAACTTTAACCTTGAATAAAATGAAAAATACCGAGGCTAGAGGGCTGCAATCTGATATGTTTGGTGATTGGAGGGTGGACGATCAACACCAATTTGCAGCCCTCTAGTCTCAGTAGCTTTTGGTATCTGAGGGCGGACAGAAAAAGTGCGGACGGACAGACAAAGCCACCTCAATAGTTTTCTTTTACGGAAAACTAAAACAGTAGTTAGAAAAATCAAAGTATACCTTAGTTTAACCAGACCACTGAGTTGATTAACAGCTCTCCTTTGGCTGGCCCGAAGGATTAGACTTATTTTACGTGGCTAAGAACCAATTGGTTACCTAGCAACGGGAACTACAGCTTATTGTGGAATCCGAACCACATTATAGCGAGAAATTAATTTCTGTCACCTAGAAATAAATTCCTCTTATTCTTCATTGGCCGGTCGGAGATTCGAACTCGCAGCCAGCAGAGTGCTAGCTGAGAACGGAACCCACTCCCCCAAAGAGGAACTAGAAAAATCAAAGACTCGCCCAAAGAGGAACTGGAAAAATCAAAGATAAGTGGTAATCTCGCGACAGTATTAATGCAAAAGCATCTGAGACGGATTACACTTTCAGTTAATTAAAACTGATAAAAATGGATGGGGCTTGAAAGAGGACTTTCACTGCTATGACATGTAGGTTAAATTGGTAAGCACTTGAAAAACCGTTCGAGGGGCATTTTTTCTTCTGGTTACAGTACTGGGAAATTTTTATCCTCAGAAAGTAAAGAACAACATGGACAGTTATTTATATTTACTCTTATAGACTACTAAATGATCATAGAACGTCAGTAAATCAATCAGTTTTCATTTACCGCCAAAGAATATAAAATCTTAGTTTTTTTCTCTCGTCATAAAAATTATGAACTCGTTTAACAGAAGAAATAGTCGTCGAAAGTTTAAATTTAATTTGGTCTCTTGCCCAAACAGCTTTTTTTCGTTTCCTTTTATTGAGGTAACAGATGTCTGCCATAATTTCATTTTTCACTGGCGACTCATTTCTCATTCTTCTCGCAAATTGTATTTCTTCTTTCAACTTCGAAATTCATAAACCATCGGGTTCTCCCTTTCACTCAGTTTCGTTTCAAAATATGAAGCGTAGAGATACTTTCCAATATGTCTCGTTAGGAATTTTTCTTTCCTTAAAGCAATGAATGAATTAAAATGAATTAAGAAAAACAATTGTATAAAAGAAAACATTTTGCATTATCATTACTCTTGTGTAAGATACCTATTTCACACACGTACATTGTGTGTGTACGTGTGTGTGTGTGTGTGTATACAATAAAGATGTAGTTAATGACAATGACGAAAACAGGCCGCAAGATTAAACGATAACAACACAGTATGTTTATCTGCCCTCTTTCAAGGATTGGCGGTTTCAAATGGAAAAAAATGAAATCCTTGCATGGCAATTTAATAATGAAAGAAACTCTTGTATTGTTGGTTGTCTGATGAGAGAGGCAAAGTGACGCTGGGTCTGGTTAACAGTCAGACCTCAGGCACCACCTCTACTGAGGAGAATTTGGGGTATGGTAAATCGTCATTCACTGTTTCATCAAAAGAAAACTTAATGCCATCCATACATACAAGGCCACCATGCTCCTCCCTCTCAAGGCAACCGTGCACATGGCAGGAACAGTAAATTAGGCTCTCACTCCGTAAGAGCAAACTGCCTTCTTTTGCTTTTTGTCGCAATGTTTATAGTTACACAAATGTCCTGGTCCTTTCTTACCAGAATACCAAATCATTGTGCAAGACGTGTCCTACTGTCTCCATTTGGTTTCAGTGACTTTTTCTTTTCTTAGGGCTTAAAGGCGCAGAGATTGACTTAATTACATGATACTTTCTAGTTTATACTTGCAGAAAAGAATTACTTTGTAATAATAGCAAAAATAGCAATGCAAAAGTAATAATAAAAAGTCTACTTGATAATAATAATAATAATAATAATAATAATAATATTATTATTATTATTATTAATATTATTATTATTATTATTATTATTATTATTTCACTAGATGAGACCTATTCACATGGAACAAGCACACAGGGTCCACTGACTTGAAATTCAAGCTTCCAAACAATGTTGGTTTCAACCTCCCACTGCAGACCCCACACTACAGCAGAAACTGATCATAATACAGAGCAACTGATTTTTCATTGCCCTGGGGGAGAGGTGAACCCACGACATCTGATTGGCATGCCACGACAATAACCACTGTACCAGCGGACCCGGTAATTCATTAAAAACAGCGACCCTGACAAGGGATTAGCCGTGAAGACTGCATAATGATTCAAAATACTGAAATTTTGTTGTCATTTTTCATTATCATGCAATGTGTTCCCTCCTAGTTCTCTTTTCGTATACCTATTTGCGTTTCCTTTAAACCCTTTCGCTTTCCAAGAAATTGCCTTTAAAATCCTTCTGAGATTCTTTTTCATCCGTTTCTGTTAAGAGACGTCCGATGTCTCATTTTATAAAAGGAATGATTTGGTAAAAAAACTTGCCACAAGTTAATAAAATGCTCTACCATGTAACTGCATAGATACTGCACTGCGCAAAAGAGCTTTTTCGTGGTTAGTAACTGACTGTCTTCGAAGATCTTCCAGAACACAGCTCTCCATTCGGACAACAAAGAAGAGTTTTGTGATCCTAGCAACACGACGTCACAAGACTGTTTCATTCCCTGGAGAAATATTTGAAGTAAAAACCTCAAGGGAGGTACCCTTATTAGCAGTGTGTATGCCTCTTGGTACTATATTTACTGGGAGAAACTTGTTATTAGTTGGAAAATAAACTTACTATATTTACTGGGATAAACTTGCTATTAGTTGGAAAATAAATAAGTATAAAATGTGCCAAAGTTTCTCCAGTGCAATCGAGTTTTCTGTACAGCGTATAATGCTGGACGAAACTCTCAGCAATGGCCCATGAAACTTTCAGCCGCGGTCCGTGAAACCTTCAGCCACGGCCCGGTGGTGGCCTGTGCTCTTGGCACCTATAGCGGGGTTTTAGTGTCTAAAACAGAAAAGCATGGTAACTTAGCTCCTCGACGTCAATAATAATCTGAAAAAAATACATATTTATAGACGTCTCACTGTATAAAAAGAAAAAGAAAAAATCTTGGTTAGAACAGCTGTGCAACCTGGACCCCTGCTGCCGTAGGAAACTCCAATGCATTTGGAGACAGATGTAGTGATATAAGTAAACAAGAGTACATAGTAAAGGGTTGTGAACCCCCAGGTGGAAGGAAAGATTCTGAAACTAACGGCATCCCCATTTTCACATCCCATCCCTGCACAGCTGCTTGGAAAATGGAGGACTGTATCCATTTGGTGCCAGCCCCTCCAAAGAGAAAAAACCATACGACTATATATATATATATATATATATATATATATATATATATATATATATATATATATACACACATACACGCACACACACACACACACACACACACTTACACACACACAATACGTCTTTGCTCGCAAGCTTCTTTTCGCGGTTCCTAAAGAATATTGCCGTATTTCTCTCTCTCTCTCTCTCTCTCTCTCTCTTGAGAGCATGAAGATGTCATTTGTTTCTGAAAAAGCTGCGCTGTTTAGCAGTGGCACTCTGTCTTATTAAAGGAATTGGTAAAAGATATTTATGAGGTTTCATGAGAAACTTGACTGTGTGTAATAAGTTTTAAATTTTTCATCTGCACTCATAAGTGCAACTTACGATGCCATTCTCTTTTATGCAGAGCTGCCATTCATTCTGCAAATCTTTTTTTTTTTTTCATCAGCACAGAAAAAGAAGAAGAGCTGCAGTAACGGTTTTTTGAGCGCCTCTGGGGAATTATTGAAGTTCTTGCAAAAGTACGAGTTATTTTAGAAATAAATTTCCATCTCAAGTAAAGGTAAAGTCTAGGCCCACCCAGGCAGCAAAAGTTAAGAGGACGATGGAAATAAAGTTCTTGTGCAGAACCTAAAGAGTTAGCTGGGCAGCTGCACACCTTGCATACCAACAAGTTTTACCCAACTTCCTAAGCAACCAGTGACGATTTAAGGAAATCAGTTATGTTGTAATGTCTCTAAGCTCACAAACTTTACTGCTTAGCCAAGGATACGAGTCTCTCCAGCAACATTTTTAGTGAATGTATCTCCTTCATTTCACAATTGGATGCCAACCTACTTCCTAACCATATAGAATGAACAGTTTATTCCATACTGACAATGTGTATGTTTCAGTTCCTTTATACTTTCTGTCAGTTTCCTCTTTGCATGGCCACCATCACGCGTGAGAGACAACATCCCTACACTTACACCTCTGAATCTCACAACAATTTGGACTTATTTCCAGTGTTTTGTTATTAAAAAATATTTCCTTTAGGAAAACTCTTGTAACGGAACAGATGAAGCGGAACCCGAAAATCACATAGGAATCTAACATTTAATCACCAAACATGATAAAAAATTCAGCCCATATGCTATAGGAGGTCAAAAGAAATCATGCCACATCTGAGGATTATAAATCACAATATCCTACAAAGTCGCAGATGTACTGTGCAAGGAGAGCGAAGGAATCCCTTCGGGATTAGGCTTAAGAAGTCTGTCAAGACAGATCCGAGAGGCAAAACTTAATAGGCAACGCAAGGTCCTGAGGCAACGAGGGTCCCCAGCGGACTGATATTTTGGACATTTATAAATACACTAGAGCAGAAAGGGTTTCCCGAAAGCAAACAGCAAGACAGACAGACCGAAAGAAAGAAACAGAATGTCAAGAAAAACTCTAAAGAATGACAACACAGAAAATCAACACAAGGTCAATAGAGAATCATGCCACTTTTTATTGGAGATGAAGTCAATTATTTCCAATATTCCGCTGCTTTTCAGATGGAAAGGTAGAAGAATCCTCATGAGAGAGAGAGAGAGAGAGAGAGAGAGAGAGAGAGAGAGAGAGAGAGAGAGAGAGAGAGAGAGAGAGAGAGAGAGAGAGAGGGAGAGAGAGAGAAAATCATTAACCAAAGATCTCTGTTGATTAATAGTTAAATAAAATTGTCAGTATATAAAAATTTACTTTGATGGCTATTAGCTCGTATGTATGTTAGTGTATACAGTTCTGCTTCATACAACATATATATATATATATATATATATATATATATATATATATATATATATATATATATATATATATATATATATATATATATATATATATGAGCCTCGATGGCTCAGTCGGTTACAGCAGCAACTTCGGACTTCGTAGAGGTCTGTGGCGCGGGTTCAAACCCGCAGCCGACTGATCAGAGAGGCAGACACTTTGCTATCCGTGTAGACATCCCGGGATTATATATGTAATCAACGGATAGGTTTGCTTAAAAAGCAAATGGATGTTACAGACTAAATACACACACAAAACAAAGCCACTACAACACCTTCTAAAAACATAACAAACATCTCACACGTCTCGAACTCTCGCCATACCCGCGCAATAACTTCTCGCTGCTGGGAAGAAAGGGCGTTGGGTCGGGTATGATACATGAAACATACGTACCGGGGTCTAAGCGATGTCAGGCAGGGCAGCCGATCGAGACCACAGGTCTACCCCAAAGCCAAATCAAAAAGTCCTTCAAAAGAAGGCATCGTGCTTACCCCATACAAAAATGGGAATAAAAGCACGTTAAAAGAAGAAGAAGAAGAATATATATATATATATATATATATATATATATATATATATATATATATATATATATATATATATATATATAGTAAATCTAAGCCTCTGGTTAAGAAACGATGATAAACGACTGAACTAACCATTCGGCTTTCAAGGAAAAATCGCACAAGTGATAAAACTTCATATTCTTATATACATACATAAATATATATATATATATATATATATATATATATATATATATATATAATATATATATATATATATATATATATATATATATATATATATATATATATATATATATATATATATATATATATAAATCAGTTGTGTCGCTCTTGACACACCTGAGCAGTCAGGCAACTGTGGCGGTAGATACTAGAAGTGGGGATCAACGTGATAATGTAAACTATCCTAAGGTACTTGTTGAAAAACCAGGCGGCTAATGCCTTCTAGAGCCAACTCCTCTTAGAAACAAATGAAGGTAAAAGCCAATAATGAAAGAAAAGCCAGTTGAAACAAAGAATGAAGTAAACTAAACAGAAACATAGAATGAAAGACAGGAAGGTAGGTGAAAAATAGACACGAATAATTATTACGTATAAAAAATAAATGAAAAGAAATTAAGCGGGGAAAAAATGAATAAGAGAAGCAAAGCAGGGTACAAAAGAAAACAATAAAAAATGCGCCGAAGTTTCTTCGGCTCAGTCGAGTTTTCTGCACAGCGTATAATCAAGGCCACCGAAAATACATCTATCTTTCGGTGGTCTCGGTATAATGCTGTATGAGCCGCGGCCCATGAAACTCTCAGCCGGCAGTGGTGGCCTGTGTTGTTGCGATGCCAGAGGCACGAGTATGGCTAACTTTAACCTTAAATAAAAAAAAATACTGAGGCTAGAGGGCTGCAATTTGGTATGTGTGATGGCTGGAGGGTGGATGATCAACATACCAATTTGCAGCCCTCTAGCCTCGACATTTTTAAGATCTGAGGGGGCGTCAGAAAAAGTGGGGACAGAATAAAGTGCGGGCGGACAGACAAAGCCGGCATAATAGTTTTCTTTTACAGAAAACTAAAAAAGACTTATTCACATAAATCAGGTCAACAGAAAGAAAGGAAAACAGTACCAAACCTTGGCGGAACGAAACCTAAGGAACATAAACAGGTAGAGGTGGAAAATGCAAAGAAACAAAAGCAAGCGCCTGCCGTGACGACGCAGCTCTTTTTAATTAGAAGAATAAGCCTGAGAGTGAGGAAAAGTAAAGTTTCGAGGAAATATTTTTGCTGGCAATTACCCTCATCAGTTCTTCTCCTTCTTGTTTCCATCTTCATTGTGGGATATATATGCCTCCTGTCTTTTTAGACTTTTGGCTAACTCTTTTACCTTGGCAGACTCTTAAAACAATTTTTTTTTTATTTTGACAATAATAATAATAATAATAATAATAATAATAATAATAATAATAATAATAATAATAATAATAATAATAATAATAATAATGATAATAATAATTTAAAAATACTCATGGTAGCATGAGTCTTGAAATGGAGAAACAAATCCACAGTTATGTATATGTACATATATTTAAAGATCAATCTGTACAGAGAGCTTTCGGGAATCTGTTCGAGTCGAACGGATTCCCGAAAGTTCTTTGTATAGATTTATCTTAAAATATATGTACATATACATAACTGTGGATTTATTTTTCCATTAATAATAATAATAATAATAATAATAATAATAATAATAATAATAATAATAACTATGCAAGTTATTCTACTGTTATTACTAACGGAAATAACTTTACCTTCCTCCGCCTTCCCAAACGCGACGAGGAGCAACGAAGGCTTACTCGGTTTCCACGAACAATCTGGGCGCCTGGTTTCGAAGTCACGGGGCAATGACGCCGGAATCAACTGAGGCGTATCCTGGGAATGCTGGGAGGCGCTGCAGTCGATTCTCCTGTTCTTCCTTCTGCGGGAAAAGGAAGGGCGTATGATGGTGATGCAGAGCTTAAACGGGAAAATTGAAGAGGATGTCAAGAAAGATATAAATGATTCAGTTCGTCTTGTTATTATTATTATTATTATTATTATTATTATTATTATTATTATTATTATTATTATTATTATTATTCAGAAGATGAACTCTTGTCATATGGAATAAGCCCACATGGGCCCTTGGCTTAAAATTCAAGCTTCCAATGAATATGGTGTTTATTTGAAAAATAACAGGAAATGCAGAAAGGAGAGATCAATTATGAGAAAAGAAAAAATAAGTTAACAAGTTAGCAAATAAATAGATGAAAATATATGTAAAGTCATTACATCAACCAGACTAGAATGAGAGTAACTGGCATATAAGGCTTTTGCTGTGTGTATTCATACAGAATAATAATAATAATAAAAATGATGATGATAATGATTTGATAACGTATTATCATTTTTATAGAGATAACATAATGACTATTTTGTCGTGCTCAAGCTCCTGAGGCGTAATTCGTTGTGTTCTTGATTATGTATCATTAGTGTTTTACAAACAGATGCTTTGCGATACCTCAATAAGTAACATGTGTATGATAATTAAACAAAGCCTCGACTTTTATTTTGCATCACCCGTAATTATCATTATTATTAAACGGACATATTCAACCATCGCACAAAACCTCCACTAACTGGAAACAGTTCTGTTTATGTTCCGAGACCCCATGGTGACAGCTATATAAATAAGAAACATAAAAAGAAAGAAGGAAGAACATGGTCAAGATTCGAATGAACCATTGCTCAAGAAAAACGAAAGCACGAAGAGATTTCCAAAGCCTAGCCTTGGGAGGAAGAAGCAGTGGAGGAACCGTTCAATCCAAGAACTGCAGATTTCCAAATAAGAGTAGTGGCAGCAGTAGGGGTACTAGGAGTAGTAGTAGTATGAGGAACGTGCCTCTGTAACGGCTCCATTAATGTGGCACCTATTGCGTTGCCTACGTCCGCAAATCAAGTTGACTTTTCGTTAGGAAGAGCCAACAGGCGTCTTGATGAGCCTTCGAGATGTCACACTTGTTCTACATTCGCCTAACTACAGTACTCAAACAAAAGTGTCTACGTTTCACCTTTTACACTAATTTGTCTTCTATTTGGAAAACAGCAAGATAACCAAAACTTGTGATTGCGTTTTTAATATATCTGAAAAAATTACTCTCAAGCGAAATCCATATTGATGCTAAAGGGACTTATAACTCCGAAAACATACATAAAAAAAACTTCCAGAAGCTAAGGGTTTTCATTATTGTATTATAATGAGGGAGAAGGGGGCATAATGTTAAGCATATGAACACGAAGTGTTGTTTCAATAGTCAAATGGTTTATTTTTGGAGAAAATCCAATATATTTGTGTTTGTGTGTGTGTGTGTGTGTGTGTGTGTGTGTGTGTGAGAGAGAGAGAGAGAGAGAGAGAGAGAGAGAGAGAGAGAGAGAGAGAGAGAGAGAGAGAGAGAGATTTATAGTGACAGTAATCACTTCTCAATCATCATCTAACACTTGGTTACGACTTTCAAATTCTCAACTTCAGATCTTTTCCAAATAAAACAGTTTTATCACCTACTTTTAAAAGTATCATCATCTCAGACCAGTTGGTAAACACTCCATTGACAACTCTTGCCCCACCAACTTGAGCTCATTACTTTTAATAAAAAAATTTATTTTAGAAATTTTGTATGTCCACTTGCTAATGGTACAGTTACGTGATAGAATTTTATTTGTCTACATGGTAGTCAATTCATCTTAGTTTATAGGAAATCTCCAACCAAACTTACAAAACCCTCCCATCATCGTGAGTTAAGTGATATTAGAATTAAGTATCAATGGGATGCGTGTTTTGGAGTTATAAAGTTTTATTCCTCTACTCGTTCAATAAACCATCCTAAATAAGAAGAAAGTTTACTCAGAAAATAACGTGAGCTGACTCCCTCTTCCGAAAACAAACGATCTTTTCATATTTCTGCTGTTTGTTTGTTCGAGAATCTCGGAGTAAACAACACCATGTGAACGAATTAAGTTTATCGAGTTATCAAAGACCAAAACAAGGAGGCGATAGAGATTTCATAGGTATATTAAAGAACACATGAAAATTTATATTTATGTTTTTCACCATTACCTCTGTAGACTATTCTGCTTCATAAATTCTGATGTTTGGTAATTTTCCAAATTACAGCACATGCTGAAATTGAGTTGCAAAGGATAAAAACAGTAGGAAACATAAATATTATGTCTAAAATTTTAAATCATTCTTTTGTATCAATAATACTGTATCAATATAGGTGTGTGTGTGTGTGTGAGAGAGAGAGAGAGAGAGAGAGAGAGAGCGTATGCTATGATGGTGAGAGCAAGTTATTCCGACTCTAGGAAAATGTATCTGAATTCGACATACTGTACAAGTATGTATGAGTAGCAGAAAGGTTAAGGTTAACCTTACCTTAACTTGTCATGAATGGATTCGAATCCTGATACGGGATCGGCACACCCACAAAATGTAAGGAAAATCATGAAGTTAAGAGGTCATTTTGTCTTACAAATAGACACGCGCACAGTTTATATATATATATATATATATATATATATATATATATATATATATATATATATATATATATATATATATATATATATATATATATATATATATATTCATCAAGAAAAGCCAATACTAGGAAAAACTGAGGCAATATATTCCGAACTTATAAATGTATTTCAAACACCCAGTCGGGTCCAGGTAAAAACTTTTATAATGAACTAATTTCATTTTTTAACATATTTTCTGATACCCTTTGTCACGGAGCTTAAATTATCAAAATGCCTAAACAAACACGACAGCTGCATCATAAATTTCCGGTTTATAACGTTGCTACCGAAAAGAATATTCCTGTTTCTCAAATTCCGCAGTGTGTAAATTGGTTCTCATTTCAAGCAGTTTATGCGAAATCGCATAAAATACAAATCCTGAAAAAAAACCACGGCAGTCACACGCCGTTCACGTGTTGGTAAACATTTGGTTGCAAATGATACGTGTTTGCACACATTTATCCTCTGTAATATTTTCATTAATTATTTTCTTTTCGATCTTCTTAATTTACCTTAAAGCTGACTTCATGCCTCTGCCTTAATATTCCTTTTTTATTTCTTTGGAGCTATTGTTTATTTATGCGTTTTTATTTGAATTTGTTTAGTTTATCATCATTTATTCGAACTCTTTTAGTTACCTTTCTTTTCTTGATCTTTAACAAATCTTCACCAGTTTCAGTAATTCAACGAAAAAATTTAGTAGACCTCTCTCCCTCTATTTCTCTCTTACTGAAATCCTTAAATCCAAAAGGTTTAAGAATGGTGCCCCAGTTAGAGGGAGAGGCAGAGAGGCCGTCGGGAGGGGGAATTATTTGGCTTTAATCTGCAATAAGACACGACCAGATTTTACTGGTAAATGGAAAGAAAAAGATTTTTTTTTTCATATTTCAAAGCAAAATAAAGCTGTCATAAAGAAAAATTCGAAGCGAGACCAAACGGAAACTCCATTAGATATGGAATTAACAATATAACAAGTGAACTGAGTTATAGGAATGGGAGAATTTTACTATTATTATTATTATTATTATTATTATTATTATTATTAGATGAAACATATTCAAATGGAACAAGTCCACGGGGCCACTGACTTGAAATTCAAGCTTCCAAAGAATGTTGGTTTCAACCTCCCACCACAGACCCCACACTGCAGCAGTAACTGATCATGATACAGAGCCAACGATTTTTTCATTGCAAAATAATGCTTTTGAATGGACGACAGGGAAAGAGATAATAAAACAGATAAATTTTCCAAGCAAGCAGACAACCAATGTTGCTCATGGGACGGCTTACAACAGGCGGAAATTCTGCTGTTTCCAGCTCTACTATCGTCGGGAAATATGCGCTGTCTTGGTGAAATTCCTGACGTTCCCCCTTCAGAAAACAAAAGGGGTTCAGGATCAAGCAAAAATCCATATCTTAATAGAAACGAGATATGAAGGCACCGGTTGGCATTTTACTTAGTTATTTACAGACACGTACCACCTTTGCCTCTAGAGCACAGATCACATTTTGCTTTGTCTTTCGTCAGGCGTTCATATATAAGAAATAGAAAATGCTACCAGAGCAGGAAATGATGCAACGCCGGTAATGACTCATGCGTTGATTTTTATCATTCCAAGCGAAAATACGTTCTGGTCTATCATTAACAAACACTTTTCCAGCCTGTGCCATGTACGTGAAAAAAGCCGAAAATGATTAAGCCTCGGTTATTATTCTTTGTGTTATGACCTCTCTTCAAATTCCTTTAATTTAGCTGAGCCGTGTGTCTTCCTTCTGCTCAATTCTAGAAACTTTCCCCTACCTGAATGGAAAAGCTGATGAAATCCCCGTGAAAGATTTCTCTTCGCCTTCATCACTTTGTTGGCTGAACTGTGATATCAAGTCGCAAATGCGCCATAGATAGTAGTAAAGCTTCCTACTAAAAACCAGTGAAAATGACCCGACGTGAGTGAAAGTACTTTTATGGTTATTATCCTTTTATCATTTTTAATTAACAATATATGAATCATTTATGGGAGCAAGCCAGAATTGCTAAGGGAATTTCCACAAAGCAGAATGTCCGTAAGTAACAACAGAGCAAAAAAAGAAGGCAAAGCAAAAGAGAAGTATTGTTACATTACTCTGCAGCGAGGATGACTTCAGCTGGTCCTTGAGCAATTCGTAGGTGACGGGGGTTTGAAGTTCTGCGAGCCATCCTGCTATTTGCTCGAAGATGACGTCCGGCGGGAATTCGAGGACAGCGTCTGCTTTGCGTGTCCCGGAGGTGATTTTCCTCAGTCGGAAGATTGTTTCCGCCCTGAAGAGCCAAGCTTCTGGGTTGTGGGGCGTGAATGGAGGTAGACGTATGGCGGAGGCGATGGTCTTGCTGGAGAGGCTGGCACCGTCGGGGTTGGCTGGGTCGGTCATCTCCGTGGTCACCAATGTAGCGAAGGCGTGAGTAAGAGTCAGCGTCTACAAACTTACTCATTTATTCAAATGGTGTTTTTGATTGAGCTGGCTTTATGCCAGCACGGGCTCTTGCTCATAGAAGCCCGTAAATTTATTCAGACAACGAACAGACAGGTGACCTCTTGCGGGCGGAAATGTAGCGCCTGGCACCAGGCGAACAAAAACAGAGGTCACCACAATCATTTGTGCTTGCTGGCACATGAATATATACATATAAATTGATATACAATGTATGACTGAGGCTATGGCATATATGGCTGAAATGCTGACATTGTAATGTGTACGGTGACAATAATACATTTGATCTGACAATAATATGAAAGAAGATATGTGCATAAAAGATGCGTGACGTATGCTCTGTTCCTTCTGTCAGCACGTTTTGCGCGCGATGTAGTGAGGAGATTAGCGAGCCAGGTGAGATGACGGTGTGTGGGGTCCACGTGGGACCCTACAACTCCACCCCGGGTGGTATTCTCTGGATGGTGGGTGAAACCGCCCATAGTCAATAATCTATGAAATACAAGATTTACCTCCTAAATTAATAGAGACGCACGCAATGGAAAATATCATAACATGACTGAATTGCTTTTCAAGGCCCGGGAATAGAATCTTGGGCCTCTTTCCTCTGTTCATAAGCTTAATTTCCGTGAGTAAAAACAATAGCCTAAAGATAATGAGGTTCATGTTCAGACTTGCCATCCTCCAGCCCTGGGCCAGCATCCCTGGTGCCTGGTCCTGCTGTCTCGACGTTCACTTACCATATATTAGTCATATGAGTTAAGCTCTTATGGAAAAAAATCGAGTCAGTTTGGAATAATTCAGCGGACGGAATCTCCCAGGATCACCTCCTGGGTCCATCCAAGCCTCGAGAGACCTACAATCGATTTATGGGTCAGCGGGAAGACCCACTGACTTTACAGTCTGACTATTCAGGTCAGCGCGGAGATTCCGGGGACATTCCACTGACCCGTTGCTCTGATTTTCCTCGCCTCTTGTGATCGTGACTTACATCCGCCATCCCCTTTTTACATCTCTTTTGGGGTCTTCTATTTTATCGTATGGCTTTTTTTTTTTTTTAGAGAGAGGTGTATTGAATTTTTTCCCTTTCTGATATCAGATATCTTAATATTATGCTGGCAAGCATAAATATTTTGTATATTTATATCTTTATTTTTTTTTTTTTTTTTTTTTAGCAAATATTCAAGCCAATTTGCAACACACTTCCATCGGCTCACGGCAACCTCCTGTATACGCACACAAGCTCAACTGAAGTACATCACCCCCTCATACATTGGCCACTCTCTTCCAAATTACAAATATTCTTGAAAGTCCTGGATACAAAGCTCTTTCTTTCTAACACTCGTTCCTCGATATACTACTTATTTCCTTTTCTTTGAACTTATACGACCTCCTTATCTCCGGTTCTCTTTTCAGTGAAAGACTGTACCATAACACTTATTATTCTTTTAACTAACGAGTTCACTAACGTATTAAGCTTAACGAGCCATGATAACGATTATGCTCACAATAAAGGTTAATCATTTATCATAAAAATAATGTCTTCCGTTAAAGGTGTACTGATGAAGAATTACATTCATGATAAATGTTACTCACATTTCACCCTTTAAAATACTGAACCCATATAATGACTTCAGCTAAAGTTTTGTTTACGAAGAATATTCACAACAGAGGTCAATAAGGGAGGATGTTAAAGTGAGCACAAGTTTCAGTATCTCAGATGGCCTTTTGAACACCCGTCAACCCACCCATTCCATCACCTACTTTAAGGAAGCCAGTTATCCACGGATTGCATGGTGCATGAACACTGATTTCGTAACCTGGCTCTGGAATTCTCCTCTTACTTCCGTCTTCCAAGACCTACATTCTTTTTTTCCTTGCATACCTTTGACTGGGCTAGATAAGAGTATTAGGCTGAGTAAGCCAGTGACTTTGTAAAAATATCAGTTTATAAAATTACCGTTAGATAAGACATTAAGCTTCAACAATGAGCAATTTTCTACAAATAACCATAACATAGTTTATAAAATTCCAATAATGAATATACAGTAATTATCACGTACGATCAAGTTTTAACTTCTTGAGCTTAAGGATAAAATGAACATCGACACAAACGATGGATTAAATCACTTTCACGCGTAAATTTCTTTTCAGATTTGGTATTGTTCATCACGGATTAGAAATTCATTTGGAAAACCATCATTATAACTCCAAATGTCATACACGCACAGAATTCACTCAAATATTGAGAGCTTTGTGACAACTGCAAATAAGTAAAACCCAGAGCATTTATAAAACATGAAAGGGAATGCAATTTGTATTTTTTTAATCCCTTTCACTCTGTCAGATAAATGACAAAAAAATACATTTCAAAATGCCAATATCTTCCGTGCTTGAATCCCCGGACGTTGATAGCAAGGAAATTTTACTGTCTTTTATCTCTTAATTCCGTTGCATTTTCAGATATTTTTCATCACGTGTCATCCCGAGTTTTATTTTAACAGAAGAGTGATATGTCTGATGTTATTTTCGACTACGAAAGATATTCTGTTTTCTGAAAAAGTTGTAAATCGAGACTTTTTATCATTTGGAATATCACGGAAATGATTAGACGATTTGGATGCAATGATTATTATTATTATTGTTATATTATTATTATTATTATTATTATGTTATTCTTTGGATCCAAACAATAAAATCACTTAAATACCTAGCAAGATGCCAGGAAATAATACGGCGGTTTTAAGGAAACAAAACACAGTGATAACAGTCAGTATAAGTTCAATGTTGATGTTTACAGTGAATAAAATTCAGAAACTGACATAAATGCTACACACGCAAAAGTACACAAATCCCAGTGTTAAATTCACTATAAGGCCTAACTAATAACGAATGTTTGTTTTTTGCTAAATGTACAAACACTTGCAGAACATTATACAATGTCTAAATCATCTGATACAGTAGCATCATGAAAAGTTCACAAATCGTTTTATTTGTTATTCTCATTATATCTTCCGATCTGGTTTCCTATCTTTTATAATAATAATAATAATAATAATAATAATAATAATAATAATAATAATAATAATAATAATAATAATAATAATAATAATAATCTCGGCAGTCCTTGTAGACAAACTTAGCTTTTTTTTTCTGTATGGACTGCAAATACGTCGAGGGGCAGTCCGAAAAATGGATTTTGGTTTCTCGTCAAAGACTGACAGACAGACAGACAAACAGACAGACATTAAAACCAATACGTAATAGTGAATCGAGATGAAACATTTTATGAGAGAGAGAGGATATTTTCATTTTAAAACTTCGCGCTATCCACATTTCATATCTTGAAGAGTTTTAGAAGACAGAAAATAAATTGTATTTTGAAATTTCAGATTTCAAGAGATGGTTCCTAAATATAAGGGTAGTGACACGCTTTCTCGTTAGTTCGTGAAGTTGTACTCCGTAATGACTCTTTCCAGCCTTGGAGGCATTAGTACGGTAATGATATGTCTTGGCCCATTCCCTTACTCTTAAGGAAGGCTCAACTCAGTTGTACTGTAGTGTTCTGGTTTTCTTATGAGGGGTTATAATTATTCCACACAAATACTCTATATTTTATATTCTTTTCACGGAAATACTACGTGCTTTATACTAAGCAACATTAAGTTATTATACAGCATTAACTAACTACTCATATATCAAATTCTAGTGTATTCAATATTTCAGCATTTGGTATATTGTCATACGCAAATCCATTTGTGATTAAAACAGGTATTAAACAAATTTAGCGAATGAATGAGGTTCATATTTCAAAAACTATTTTGAACACTCAGGGTCGTATGAGGGTTCTTTGAAGCCATCCGTAGAGCACATATTTATTTTCCTGTGATCAAGCAAATGAATCGGTCGCTTCAAAACTTTGCTGAACACTCGCTCAGATTTCTTGTGGCGCTAAATTGAACACTGTTTTCTAATGTTTATTTCCTTCATTCAAATGCTAATTGATTTACAAAGATATTCGTATTTTGCTATCTCAATTGATTCCTACATTATTATTATTATTATTATTATTATTATTATTATTATTATTATTATTATTATTGTTATTATTGTTATTATTATTATTCAAATACGCGTGTATTTAGACGGAACAAATGCAAAAGACAATTATCCTACTGATCAAATTACCACTGACCACAATACCGTCACGTAAAGAGAAAATTGCCAAGAGAAGAAAAGGGAAACAGAACATTACAAAAGAATAGAACTAAAGCTTTATAAGCAAATGAATGACCACAAAAGTATGCTGAGAAAACCCGACATACTGAAATAGCGAGTAGTCACTGCTGCTAGTGCGCAGGCGTAATCGCTTCAGGATACACTCTAGTGCTGCAATTTGGAAAACCAAGTGAAGCTCAGCTAGTTTAAAGCCATTCCATTTGTATAATGCAACAGGGCCCCGGTTCAGGTCTCGTGAGAATCGACAATCTCACGAGATAAGATGAAACTTCGTGAGAGTGAGGCCCTCTGCTCGATGAAGTCATTACCGTTTGTGCCAAAACTTTAATTTTCATGTGTGTGTGTGTGTGTGTGTGTGTGTGTGTGTGTGTGTGTGTGTGTATATATATATATATATATATATATATATATATATATATATATATATATATATATATATATATATATATATATATATATATATATATATATATATATATATATATATATATATATATATATATATATATATATATATATCCATAAGGCCGTGAAAAAGGCCAAATATCGTTCTGCCCACCACTCGGAGGCCACTTACTTCCCAGCATTGTCAGCTTACTAAAACCAAGAAAAATTCTAGTTTCTTTTTCCCTTTATTGTAACGCTAAAGGTTTTTTCATCACAATATTCGAGTTCAGATACAACTACGCCTGCTTATGTAATCCCTCTGGCTGACGTAACAAAGCCTACATTCAGTTTTAGTAAACTAACTTAGACATTGGGCCAATCACCGCTGGCTGTTCCATAACAGTTACGCAGCCTTGAACGCAATAACGCCAGCGTTTCAAATCTCGCAATTGAGGCTGGAATCTCGCGAAATGAAATGAAATTTCCCTGGAGCTGAGCTAAGTACCCGATGGGGTCATCACCATAGTTTGATGACAATGAATGTCTGGAACAATGATCATCCAGTCCAGTTCCCTGAAGGTCCTTTACTCCTAGACTCGCTTATTTTTTCCCTTTAGTAGCTATTATGACACAGTTCATGTTTGCTTTGCATGAAGGCCTGTAATGAATATATTTTGTACGTTTGGAATCTTAATGTCCAAACGCCTCTCTCTCTCTCTCTCTCTCTCTCTCTCTCTCTCTCTCTCTCTCTCTCTCTCTCTCTCTCTCGTATTTCAGTTTTTATTCCTGTCACGTGCAAATATTTCTTTTTTAAAGTAATGAGTCGATAATTCCCAACCTCTCATCTTTATCCCTTGCATAATTTCTTTTTTGTTCCTGACATTTATGTAAATAATTTGAAAGGGAATGGCTTAAGAATCCTGACCCTGTATGTCTGTCGTTCATACACAACCTTTATTAATTCTGTATTTTGTACAAATGACTTCAGAGGTAATGGATCGAAAATGATTTCTCCCCTTTCATTTTTCTTTTCCTATTTCCCACCAATTCTTACTTGTTGCTGTCATTTTTTTCTGAACAGTCTGGTGAGGAAATCACCAGGGATTCCATTCTACGATCGAAAAAGTGACGATGCCAATCATTCAGTTTTCCAGCTGGAGAAGAAACCTCCTCATCTTTGATTTTTCATCCATTTTTTTTTTTTTTTTGGTCGTATCTCAACAAGGCCTCTGAATCTATAAGGCATTTGATACTACAACCACAAGAGCACCAACTGAAGCATTTCAGAATCAGAATGTTTGTTCAGAAGCTTAGGATATTATTATTATTATTATTATTATTATTATTATTATTATTATTATTATTATTATTATTATTATTATTATTATTATTATTATTATTATTATTAATTTACGTGCTGACACTTTATGGACTTTCTGTGCTACTTTCGAAGAACACAACTCAAATATGTGTAAAAACATAAAATAGCGTTCCCAAAATAACAAAGAAATACAAGAAATATGAGCCAATAAAAACGAGGTATATATATATATATATATATATATATATATATATATATATATATATATATATATATATATATATATTATATATATATATATATCGAAAAACTAAACACTATGGCAATGGCACTAAACTATACAAAACATCTGCTAAAGAAAAATACATAAGCTTCATGGTGTTATTGTCGTGAACACTTAAAAAGCTTTGATGCACGGACCGCTTAGTTAACTTTTTCACAACGGAAATTTATTAAATCTCCAAAAATACTGAATTTTTCGCTGCTAAGAATCTCCACGCGTCATATCGAAGCTATGTCGATTTTCCAAAGACAGGATATCGAAGAGTGTGATGAACGAACGTTTCATTTTCACGACTCGGTAATATAATGCATTCGCAGACACATTACAAAGTCTTGGTTCATTTTACATATATATATGAATGCCTTTTACTGTAATACTACGGTATAATATGAAGATAAAAAGCCCATAAAACACTATTTGAACGTTGCAACCATATATTTCGGGCACTGCCTTCTGGGCAGAAAACCACTAGGGAACAGTTTACTCTCCTCCTTCTTAGGAAACGGTCACCTGCATACCATCGGAGACTTAATGCCACACCTATATATGCTTTGTATATATACCCTTGTAACATTTCATCTGTCCATATTTTTCCAGTGAACAGGGGCACAGAAGGAAGTGCCTGAAATACATGGTTGCAACGTTCAATTAGTGTTTTATGGGCCTTTTTATCTTCATATATATATATATATATATATATATATATATATATATATATATATATATATATATATATATATATATTATATATATATATATATATATATATATATATATATATATATATATATATATATATATATATATATATATATAACCTTTTAGGACTAATTCAAATGTGGCAATAGTTCTACTGTTCCGAATAAAATCTTCAAGGCTGAAGTTTAGAGAGGATAGAAGAAAAAATGGTCCCCTGTGGCTCTATTTACCTTTCAAAACGACGACTGTTTCAGCCATTAACCTACTGCCATCTACATCGCATTTTTGAGCAACTGAAAAACAAGGTTTTCAGGGATTTAATAGGTTATTTTTCCAAAACTGCATTCTTAGGTCCATAAACCTTGAAGACAGAATTTGCCAAGGAAAATAAATCAGAAAAAGTGTCTTTCTTTCCACGTGCATTACCCAAAATTGTAATATTTCAAGGGTAGGTTTCTTCTAGAACAGCATTAATTAGGTAAATGGTGCAAACCTCTGGGAGTGAAAGAATAAAATGTCACACTTAAATTGCATGTCTGCAGAAAAACATGTTCCAGGGGTCATCAATCACGCTCATACTGGTCCCAGCTTGGACTGAGCAGAGGCCGAGATTGCAGGATCGACGATCTGTAGCCAGTGCTAGAAGTACGCATCGTATCTCTGTGACCTTGGGAAAGAATGATGCACTTGATGGGCAGCTGGCTGTGAAGTGTAACAACTAAGACGGAGGACTGTCATAGGCTACCAGCCTCATCCTAAATGACTATCTCAGGAACAGGGAGATTGACACCAAAGGATGGGGAGGGGGCAAGGGGAATATAAGCCTACCTATTAGTTCTATTCTCACCATTTACCTAATTAACTTTCTTCCTGGCCAAACCTGCCCTTCAAATCTTGCATTTCAGGTGCACATGCCGAAAAGGACTCATTTTCCTTATTTTCTTTTCCTTAGCAATTTATCTTCTTCAAGGCTTTTTGCCCGAAAGATATAATTGAGGCAGACGCAATCTATTTATTCCCTAAAGCCTTTGTTTTTATAGTCTCCAAAAATGATAAGATGTTCAGGGATGATGCGAGGATCATGAGGAATTAAAGTAATATTGCATCGCTCATATCTGGAATCCGGAACTTTAACGGTGGTATTAAATGACTACAAGATGCTAAGTTTCTTAGGCTAATGGGATGCTTGGTATGATCTGCAAACACTTTTAGGTTCAAAGCCTAGAGAGTAAGTCTCATCTTCAAATACTTTCTTCTCAGTACAAGGTCATGAAATCTTGTTTCATGTTCGATACTGTTTTATTTTTATTATGACGTTATGACATTTGCTGGGCAGGTATGATATTTATTTATTATTTAATAATAATACTAATAATAATAATAATAATAATAATAATAATAATAATAATAATAATAATAATAATAATAATAATCTTCTTCTTCTTCCCAGCTTGTTCCCATTTTTATATGGGGTCGCCGGGATGCCTTCTTTTGAAGGACTTTGATTTGGCTTTGGGGTAGACTTTGTAGTCCCCATCGGCTGCCCTGCCTGACATCGCTTAGACCCCGGTATTGTGTTAATAAGTAATAAATGCACTGAAGTTCCTTCGGCGCAATCGAGTTTTCTGTACAGGATATAATCAAAGCCACCGAAAATAAAGCTATCTTTTGGTGTTCTCGGTGTAATGCTGTACGAGCCGCTGCCCAAGAAACTTTAACCACGGCCCGGTGGTGGCCTGGCCTATATCGTTGCCAGAAGCACGGTTATGGATAAATTTAACCTTAAATAAAATAAAAACTACTGAGGCTAGAGGGCTGCAATTTGGTATGCTTGATGATTGGAGGGTGGATGGTCAACATACCAATTTGCAGCCCTGTACCCTTGGTAGTTTTTTAAGATCTGAGGACGGAAAGAAAAAGTGCGGACAGAAAAAAGTGCGAACGGACAGACAAAGCCTGCACAATAGTTTTCTTTTACAGAAAACTAATAATAATAATAATAATAATAATAATAATAATAATAATAATAATAATAATAATAATAATAATAATAATAATTTGACTCACCCGTTAATGCATGAAAGTAACCGTGAACATTATCTCAATTTTCCTGATTCCACACCCTCGAGAAAGGCTTAAAAATTATGACAATAGTTATAATGATAACATAACGAATCACAAGCAAACGAATCAATATCCAATGGAGTAGAAATCATTTATCGTGACAAATGGTGAATATTTAATGTGTACAGTACGTAGGTTCTCTCTCGTACATGAACCACAAAGTTATTAGCTTTAGACGAATGATCCTGTATATTATTTACAGGCACTTCGTAAGGCAAAGCTTATCTGAAGAACTCCCATTATACCTACAACAATAACAACGATCATTTTAGTGATAATTATATAGTTAACAATCATTTATCATACACCATTCTAACGATGATGGTGGTTTGTTCCATGTTATTTAATATGTAGTTTTAAAAATCTTTAAACATGATCCCAGAGAAATAGTAGAAACTAGTATAAAACGGATAATATTATTTTCTGTTGGTTGTATTATATCTCTATCGGTCAGTGCACAACAAATTAAAATAATGAGAAGATGTTTTAAACGGTTGTATTTTAATTTTTAATGAATTTATGTTTATTCATAGCATAATGAATCTTCCAATAGTGTTTGTATCCTAAAATGGAGACACATGTTTCAATCATCTTAAAATAAAATATAACACTTGAAGCCTCAAATATTACAGTTTTGTTAAGACTCGAATAAAAGGAATTTTCTTCATTCCTTCACAATTGATGTATAATTTTCATAAAAAACAAAGGTAGATATATATATATTTTAAAAACATATGACATTTGAAAATAGTTTCATGGATCAGTAAACTAAAAAATAACAAAAAAATCTAAAACATGCCCGTGATCTGTATTCGCCATAAAAAGAAATTATTAACAGATCCGAAGCTTCCAGAGTAGAAGACACGTTTGAAGTTATTTGAGGAAACAGATTCTCTGAAAGGAACTTCATTCTCTCCTCGAGCACTTTCCTTCACATTTCAATTCCATATTCGATATTGGTATTCATCGAAGAATGGACAAGAGCATATCAACTGAAAGCCCTTTGGGGATAGATTTTATTTTCACCATGCAGTACTGGCGTAAATGGATCCGCTCGTACAAGTATGCTTTTGATGTGCACTATATATATATATATATATATATATATATATATATATATATATATATATATATATATATATATATATATATATATATATATATATATATATATATATATATATAATCATAAGTTCGTCGTCCCGTGGGCTCGAACCAGCGAAGGACAAGAACTCAGGACTACAGTGGACGCATTAACCGACACGGCCAGCAAGTGAGGTATAAGTGGATATCGGCTCCCATATACAAATCCCCCGTCGAACTCAGGTGTTTGTATTTAGAGACGGTATCCACCCACCTCTGCCATGTTGACCGTGTAGTGCGTTTGTCGCACGCAGCCATATTATGACTTTTTATCACATCACCATGATTCATATACAATCAGTAAGCTACAAACGTCCTTTAATATCCAATTCGCTCTTCCTCGGAAGTAATATATTTTCATATATGTTACCGAAGGGGAATTTTTTAGTTGACAATAAGTTCGTCGTTATATGTGTGTGTGTGTGTGTGTGTACAGTATATATGTATATATATATATATATATATATATATATATATATATATATATATATATATATATATAGCCTATATATATATATATATATATATATATATATATATATATATATATATATAGCTAGGAAGATAGAGACAGATAAATATGCATATATGTACCTGTGCATGTGTATATATATTACACAATCGAGAGTAAATCTCACTGCGTACGAAGGGAGGATTCTTCCTGTGTCCAAGTTCCATTTATTGAGTATATTTTACCTGCTATTACTAATGCTCCTCCCCAACCCTGGTTGGAAGCATCTGTGAAAAGTTCTGCATCTATTCCTGTTTTTGGAATGTTAATCTCTCTGTACAGTTGTCTCTGTTCCCAGGGCTTTAGGTATTTTTTGAAGGAGTGTGGAATGATTTTGTACCCTGAATTAAAATAACTGTGGTATCTGTGGAGATATTTAAGATGGAACCTTCCCCAGCTTGTATAGGAAGCACTGAAATTTAATGCTCCAATTAACATCTGATATGAATGAAGGTCAGATTTAAGAGTTGGAGAAAGCTTTGGCCAATTTGATACACTTCTCTATGTTTTTCTGAATGGGTTTCATGGTTTTCTTAACCAGATTGTAATGCACCCCTAAAAATTCAATTCTTTGAGTTGGTTCAATTGTGGATTTCCTAAAAGAGATATTCCATCCTAAGTCTGATAAGATCCTAATGACTAGCTGAATGTGATTTTTACATGTGAGATAATCTTTTGCTAATATAAGAATGTCATCAAGATAGTTGAATATTAGGATGTTATGTGTAGTTCTAATGTACTTGATCACCGTGTACATTATCTTTGAAAAAATATAAGGCGCTGTCTTTAGTCCGAAGGGTACCACAGTCCATTTGAACTTCCTTTTACCTAGTTTAAAGGTTAGAAATTTCTGGCTACTTGCATGTAATGGAATGTGCCAATAAGCATCTTTTAGGTCTAGTTTGCAGGCCCAAGAGTTTAGATGTAGATAGGGAAATATTGTATTAGCCTTGAGCATGGTAAAGGAAGGTTTTCTTATCATGGTGTTAAGCACCTTCATGTCAAAGATTAGTCGTACTGTTCCGTCTGGTTTTAATTTATAGAATATGTGATTGGAGTAGTAAAAGGAAGTTCTGGGGATCTGCTCTATGACTTCTAGTTTTAACAGTCTATCACACTCTGTTTCCAAAATTTTCCGCTTGTTAGCTGAATAAAATCTATTTTTACCTACCCTTTTTAATGATCTCTGGGCTTTTAGTTTATTATTAAATGGAATTCTCACCCCTTCTTACCTTTTGCTAAAAAGTCGAGAAGTCCCATCTATTGGTAGCTTGATAGTGACCGCATCAAAGAGGCTACTGGCAATGTACATCTGTACATTCACACACTCATTCTCTGTCTCTCTCTCTCTCTCCCTCTCAGGTCTACAGCTAAACAAGTGTTACCCAAAATAATTTATTTGACAATAATCTAACATAACTGGATTGCAAGAAACAAGATATGGAATAAAATGGAATACTAATGTTCACCAATTGATCAAACATATTCAACTAATTATTCTCTCTAACTAGTTTTTCCACAATAGGTCAAAATAAGTCAAAGTCCAGTACATTCCCAATGAGTACATCTTAACCTCTTCCTCAGCGAAACATCCGAACAAGTCAAATAAAAGCCTTATTAAACAAATGAATCAAAATAAAGATATGGGAATTCCTCCCATGATACTTATAAAGGACACACAATGTAGAAAATGCTTGACACCAGTTAGATGTATGTTAAATGAAAAGAACAATCTACAGTTTGGGAAATCTAAAATGTTTCCTACCCCCAAAACAGCAATGTTCACAATTCTTAATCGACAGGTCTCGAACCACAGAGTCTTTACTGATAACTTCTATTAATATTCGGTGTTGATCTTCGAATGACAATTTGTTTGATACCTAATCCCTTCACACCCTGGGGCTCTGCGCCCCCCCCCCGCCCCAAAAAAACACACACATATGAACGGATTCACCGGAACCTGGACATTTCCAAAGAACGAACTCAAAGAGTCTTGTCGCTATGCAGAGACGTTCTCACATCTCAAGAATATCTGACGTATTTAACACGTATACAGTTTTACTAATCAGGATGCGTGCCATACGTCAACTAGACATTTTCTCAAGGTTCTTCCCAATGCCTTTAGCCACACTTATTAATCAAACATTTACTGTGTATTGTAATTCATAAAATATATGTGACCTATCAGCTTTTCATATATATATATATATATATATATATATATATATATATATATATATATATATATATATATATATATATATATATATAAATATATATATATATATATATATATATATATATATATATATATATATATATATACATATACAGCTGGGCACTTTCACCAATATATCTACACTTAAAAAAGTTTAATATCCTGTTAACTTCTCGATATATGCTGATATTAATCAATTCAGACACGCACACACATATATGTGTGTGTGTATGTATACATACATCATACATACATACATATATGCATATATATATATATATATATATATATATATATATATATATATATATATATATATGTATATATATATAATATATATATATATATATACATATATATATATATGTATATATATATATATATATATATATATATATATATATATATATATACATACATACACACACACATATATATATAATATATATAGAATCTACTGGTCACTTTTTACTAGATACATATGCAATTGTAATAGCCACAATGCCCTCTTAACTTTCTCGAATTCTTCACGCTTTTTTGGATACGCTTGTCACTACAAAGCCTTAAGATCTAAGTGCAAGAAATATGAAGAAATTCTGATGTGCGGTAGCGGGAAACGAACCCGGGTTCGCTAATCAGAACGAGAATACCATTGTCGAAATGATCACGAGAAAAGGTATCAGCCACATTGACACGATCGTCGATAAGACCAAGTAATATCGTTCATTTACAAGGGACAAAATAGGAGTGCACTGCAAAAGATTCAAGACAAAATCTAAGGCCCGAGGATTCTAGAAGCGACAAAATCTCCCCCTTAAATCTGGGATACGGGTCAAGCCGAAAAATGAAATAATCCGAAGTGTAGTCAAACTCAGACCAAGCGTCCTTTTATCTACGGGATTTATGTCTTTGTTCATGGAACAGCCACCTGGAACTGGAATCTTCTTGAATAATGTTGCTAACTTTTAATATTACATTCTTACTGCATTATGAGTTTCTGTTGTAAATTACTGACTAAAGGAACTCGTAGGAAACACCCGTAACAATAGTTTAAAAAAATACTATTATCCTTTAAGCTGTTTTTCTTTTTCAGATCAACGATGACAGTAACGTTAGTAGCTTTAAGAAGTAATTAAAAAATGTTATAACTGTTAAATGACATTCCTATTTTTATATGCATTTCCACTGTAAATTAGTGCCACCGGATTCTAATAAAAAAATACCAATTCAGATTAATACTTGTCCCTTGAGAGGTGAAATTCCTTATTTTTCGCTGCAGTTTTCAAGCTATTAGGTTCAAATTGCAAGGGATCATAGCATTAAGTATTACCTTGTACATGGAAGGATCAGATGGCTAACAGCACTAGGATAATTATATACAGGCAGCATGATGTTTTCATGAACTATTAATCAATATAGTAAGTAATCGTGGTGAAAAAGACCGGAAAGCATTATTGTAATTAATATTGTTAAAAAGATAATAATAATAATAATAATAATAATAATAATAATAATAATAATAACAATAATAATAATAATAATAATAATAATAAAACAATGACACAGTTTATTGAAACTAAAATAAAACTTCCTTTTTGACTTTGAAACTTTTCTGAATTCAATTTGTTTCCCTTAAAATTTTCTAGTTTTTTTTTTTAATAAAGTTTATCTTTTCTTATACTGTAATCTTTCTCGTTACTTCTCTGTTATTATTTCTTTCTCAGTTTATTTTGTAGTAATCATCAAAATATTACCAGATTCCTCTCTTCTTGTTTGTTTGTTACATCTGAACATTTCACAATGAGCAATTCTGCTAAACAAGTTAATGCAGTTTTTTACTTATTCACATGAATAATAATAATAATAACAATAATAATAATAATAATAATAATAATAATAATAATAATAATAATAATAATAATAATAATAGTAATAATATTTCTTAATACTATAAAAACTTGATTAAGAACAATTATAAAACCGACAATTATGTTCCTGTAATGCATATTTACATAATATTACAACCATATTTTTATAAATTTGATTTTAATAATAATAATAATAATAATAATAATAATAATAATAATAATAATAATAATAATAATAATAATTTCACACTTTCCCTTCATCTGCACAATTTTTCCTCTTCTGGTTTTACCTGACATATCAGCTGTCTCCGCAAGTGCCTTTTTTAACCTTATGAGTTAACCGTTTTCCCTTTTGGCTTTATTTGACGTATCAATCACCTTCTCAAATGGCCCAGGGTATTGTTTCCCTCAACCCTTCAGGAACAGGGCGTAGAAATAAAACCGGGCTGACAGCCGACGGACGATATTGAAATCCTCGTCCAACGCGAGAGGGGGCGGGCAAATACCTACAGGTTAAAATAACACAGAGTGTTCACCGGAAGGATAAAATGCGAAAAATGCCTCAGTCTTACGAATAAAAATGGAAAGCTAGATATTTTTGACATAGTTTTACCTGTTTTGCTCTTTTGTATATGTTTTATATTTTCTGTTGTTAATGAATTTTCTAATTCCTTCCGCCTTAATCTTCCGAGATAATACATGAGAAGGATTCCAACTTTTGCAAGACATTATTTATTAAAAGTTGTGGGTAAATGCTTTTGTTTGCGAGCGGAGTTTTTAAACTGTTCTTCAATCGTGTGGGTGGAGAGACGTGGATAGGGACAGGCAGATAAAGGGGAAATGAGTGAGACTAACCAGGCAAATGTTATGTGGAAACCGAACTAAATAAAGAGAGAGAGAGAGAGAGAGAGAGAGAGAGAGAGAGAGAGAGAGAGAGAGAGAGAGAGAGAGAGAGAGAGAGAGAGAGAGAGAGAGAAAGAGAGAGAGAGACGACCCTAGTTGGAAACTGCGTAATTTGGAGAAATTCAGTCTGATTACATTCCCAGCGGCGCGTTCTGTCTGAGGCAATTTCTGTAGCCCTTTGTTGCTAATGATCGCAATTGGCCCGGATCGAAATCTGCCGCCTGCCTCATGCATCAGTTCTCCATTTTTCTGCAGAATTTCCATTGCGTCAAGAATTACTTACCGCACTTTCTCTTAGTGCAGTCCCTCTTTTCGCTTACTCTTTATTTTCACGATAACTTGCTACCAAGTTTTTGATTTCTCTCACTTATTTCAATTTTTATATTTTTAACCCTATATTTATCTGATTATGTATATATATATATATATATATATATATATATATATATATATATATATATATATATATATATATATATATATAATCTTTAAAATACGTCTTTCACCATGGCATATTCATTCTTATATACTTTCATTTTACGATCATCTTCGCACAGTCAAAATACCACGTAGGTTATCGTAACATAGCCAACTAAAATAAATGGATTTGTCTTTCTTATACGAGAGCATTTTGTGACATTTGAATTGGGAAATAGTTTAAACTCTCGCATATAGTTGCATGTGAAGTTTAATCGAAATAACGCGACACAGAAAGTCACGAAGGCTGCTGGAAAAAAAAATACAGAAAGTCACGAAGTCTGGTAGAAAAAGAAAGATATAGAAAGTCACGAAGGCTGCTGGAAAAAAATACGAAGTCACGAAGTCTGGTAGAAAAAGAAAGATATAGAAAGTCATGAAGGCTGGTAGAAAAAGAAAGATACATAAAGTCACGAAGTCTGGTAGAAAAAGAATGATATAGAAAGTCATGAAGGCTGGTAGAAAAAGAAAGATACATAAAGTCACGAAGGCTGGTAGAAAAAGAAAGATACATAAAGTCACGAAGTCTGGTAGAAAAAGAATGATATAGAAAGTCATGAAGGCTGGTAGAAAAAGAAAGATACATAAAGTCACGAAGTCTGGTAGAAAAAGAAAGATACATAAAGTCACGAAGGCTGGTAGAAAAAGGAAAGATACAGAAAGTCACGAAGGCTGGTGGAAAAAAAATACAGTCACGAAGTCTGGTAGAAAAAGAAAGATATAGAAAGTCATGAAGGCTGGTAGAAAAAGAAAGATACATAAAGTCACGAAGTCTGGTAGAAAAAGAATGATATAGAAAGTCATGAAGGCTGGTAGAAAAAGAAAGATACATAAAGTCACGAAGGCTGGTAGAAAAAGGAAAGATACAGAAAGTCACGAAGGCTGGTGGAAAAAAAATACAAAGTCACGAAGTCTGGTAGAAAAAGAAAGATATAGAAAGTCATGAAGGCTGGTAGAAAAAGAAAGATACATAAAGTCACGAAGGCTGGTAGAAAAAGAATGATATAGAAAGTCATGAAGGCTGGTAGAAAAAGAAAGATACATAAAGTCACGAAGTCTGGTAGAAAAAGAAAGATACAGAAAGTCACGCAGTCTGGTAGAAAAAGAATGATATAGAAAGTCATGAAGGCTGGTAGAAAAAGAAAGATACATAAAGTCACGAAGGCTGGTAGAAAAAGGAAAGATACAGAAAGTCACGAAGGCTGGTGGAAAAAAAATACAAAGTCACGAAGTCTGGTAGAAAAAGAAAGATATAGAAAGTCATGAAGGCTGGTAGAAAAAGAAAGATACATAAAGTCACGAAGTCTGGTAGAAAAAGAATGATATAGAAAGTCATGAAAGCTGGTAGAAAAAGAAAGATACATAAAGTAACGAAGGCTGGTAGAAAAAGGAAAGATACAGAAAGTCACGAAGGCTGGTGGAAAAAAAATACAAAGTCACGAAGTCTGGTAGAAAAAGAAAGATATAGAAAGTCATGAAGGCTGGTAGAAAAAGAAAGATACATAAAGTCACGAAGGCTGGTAAAAAAAGAATGATATAGAAAGTCATGAAGGCTGGTAGAAAAAGAAAGATACATAAAGTCACGAAGGCTGGTAGAAAAAGAATGATATAGAAAGTCATGAAGGCTGGTAGAAAAAGAAAGATACATAAAGTCACGAAGGCTGGTAGAAAAAGAAAGATACATAAAGTCACGAAGTCTGGTAGAAAAAGAATGATATAGAAAGTCATGAAGGCTGGTAGAAAAAGAAAGATACATAAAGTCACGAAGGCTGGTAGAAAAAGGAAAGATACAGAAAGTCACGAAGGCTGGTGGAAAAAAAATACAAAGTCACGAAGTCTGGTAGAAAAAGAAAGATATAGAAAGTCATGAAGGCTGGTAGAAAAAGAAAGATACATAAAGTCACGAAGTCTGGTAGAAAAAGAATGATATAGAGTGTCATGAAGGCTGGTAGAAAAAGAAAGATACATAAAGTCACGAAGGCTGGTAGAAAAAGGAAAGATACAGAAAGTCACGAAGGCTGGTGGAAAAAAAATACAAAGTCACGAAGTCTGGTAGAAAAAGAAAGATATAGAAAGTCATGAAGGCTGGTAGAAAAAGAAAGATACATAAAGTCACGAAGTCTGGTAGAAAAAGAATGATATAGAAAGTCATGAAGGCTGGTAGAAAAAGAAAGATACATAAAGTCACGAAGGCTGGTAGAAAAAGGAAAGATATAGAAAGTCACGAAGGCTGGTGGAAAAAAAATACAAAGTCACGAAGTCTGGTAGAAAAAGAAAGATATAGAAAGTCATGAAGGCTGGTAGAAAAAGAAAGATACATAAAGTCACGAAGGCTGGTAGAAAAAGGAAAGATACAGAAAGTCACGAAGGCTGGTGGAAAAAAAATACAAAGTCACGAAGTCTGGTAGAAAAGAAAGATATAGAAAGTCATGAAGGCTGGTAGAAAAAGAAAGATACATAAAGTCACGAAGGCTGGTAGAAAAAGGAAAGATACAGAAAGTCACGAAGGCTGGTGGAAAAAAAAATACAAAGTCACGAAGTCTGGTAGAAAAAGAAAGATATAGAAAGTCATGAAGGCTGGTAGAAAAAGAAAGATACATAAAGTCACGAAGGCTGGTAGAAAAAGGAAAGATACAGAAAGTCACGAAGGCTGGTGGAAAAAAAATACAAAGTCACGAAGTCTGGTAGAAAAAGAAAGATATAGAAAGTCATGAAGGCTGGTAGAAAAAGAAAGATACATAAAGTCACGAAGTCTGGTAGAAAAAGAATGATATAGAAAGTCATGAAGGCTGGTAGAAAAAGAAAGATACATAAAGTCACGAAGGCTGGTAGAAAAAGGAAAGATACAGAAAGTCACGAAGGCTGGTGGAAAAAAAATACAAAGTCACGAAGTCTGGTAGAAAAAGAAAGATATAGAAAGTCATGAAGGCTGGTAGAAAAAGAAAGATACATAAAGTCACGAAGGCTGGTAGAAAAAGGAAAGATACAGAAAGTCACGAAGTCTGGTAGAAAAAGAATGATATAGAAAGTCATGAAGGCTGGTAGAAAAAGAAAGATACATAAAGTCATGAAGGCTGGTAGAAAAAGAAAGATACATAAAGTCATGAAGGCTGGTAGAAAAAGAAAGATACATAAAGTCACGAAGGCTGGTAGAAAAAAGGAAAGATACAGAAAGTCACGAAGTCTGGTAGAAAAAGAATGATATAGAAAGTCATGAAGGCTGGTAGAAAAAGAAAGATACATAAAGTCATGAAGGCTGGTAGAAAAAGAAAGATACATAAAGTCATGAAGGCTGGTAGAAAAAGAAAGATACATAAAGTCACGAAGGCTGGTAGAAAAAGGAAAGATACAGAAAGTCACGAAGGCTGGTGGAAAAAAAATACAAAGTCACGAAGTCTGGTAGAAAAAGAAAGATATAGAAAGTCATGAAGGCTGGTAGAAAAAGAAAGATACATAAAGTCACGAAGTCTGGTAGAAAAAGAATGATATAGAAAGTCATGAAGTAAGTAAGTATAGCTTAGTTTTACCAGACCACTGAGCTGATTAACAGCTCTCCTAGGGCTGGCCCGAAGGATTACACTTATTTTACGTGGCTAAGAACCAATTGGTTACTTAGCAACGGGACCTACAGCTTATTGTGGAATCCGAACCACATTATAGCGAGAAATGAATTTCTATCACCAGAAATAAATTCCTCTAACTCTTCATCAGCCGGCAGCGGGAATCGAACTCCGGCCCATCGAATGACGGTCTGAAGCTCAACCAACTCGGCCAACAAAGGGCATGAAGGCTGGTAGAAAAAGAAAGATACATAAAGTCACGAAGGCTGGTAGAAAAAGAAAGATACATAAAGTCACGAAGTCTGGTAGAAAAAGAATGATATAGAAAGTCATGAAGGCTGGTAGAAAAAGAAAGATACATAAAGTCACGAAGTCTGGTAGAAAAAGAATGATATAGAAAGTCACGAAGGCTGGTAGAAAAAGAAAGATACATAAAGTCACGAAGGGTGGTAGAAAAAGAAAGATACATAAAGTCACGAAGTCTGGTAGAAAAAGAATGATATAGAAAGTCATGAAGGCTGGTAGAAAAAGAAAGATACATAAAGTCACGAAGGCTGGTAGAAAAAGAAAGATACATAAAGTCACGAAGTCTGGTAGAAAAAGAATGATATAGAAAGTCACGAAGGCTGGTAGAAAAAGAAAGATACATAAAGTCACGAAGGCTTGTGGAAAAAGAAAAAAGTGTGATCTTAGGTGATCTAGACTTGCAAAGAAAATGAAAGAAGATGGACTGGAAATAGCAGTAAAATTTGCATATCATGGAAAGGTGAAAAGGAAGTTATATAAGGCTAGACTGGTACTGTGTTTTAAAAAATTCTTGGAAGGGGCTTAAATATTTTATATTGAAAAGAATAACGGGAATGGCTGTATATGAGAATACCTATAATTATGTAGTGCTTAACCTGTTATTCCCGTAAGAAAGTTATAAGTCTGAGTATTTGAATAAGAATTTAATGTTCTGCGTGATTTTTTTCCTTTATATTTGTTACTATCACATGTCATTCTGCATATCACATAAATGGTTATACTTCCATTTCCCTAAAAGAAAGCGTATTTCTAAATCCACATCACGTCTCTCTCTCTGTCTCTCTCTCTCTTCACAAAGTAATAAAACTCGTCTTCTGTCAATCACAACTTCTTACTGATCACAACTCAAAGGCCAAAGGATATGTTGCTCGCCTGCCTGACAGGAAAAAGGACTTGAAAAATGAAGGTTTCTATTTTTCTCTGCTGCCCAAAAGTTTTTCCTTTTTCTTGATAAAGTTACTGGATCCTCCGCGACCAAGTCTTTGACCTCAGGAAAAGAAAACCTCGAGAGGAAGGTCAAACGCAACTGGAGAACTTGCAGCATTTCCCCGGGCGAAATGTTGGGCCAAGTTTGGGACAAATTACATTCCACTATTCTGTCAGCGAGACTTTGTTCTGGGGAAGTTTTCGAAGGGATGTTGTTCAGATGGGCCCGAAGAATCTTTTAACATCTATGCTATTTGATTTCAGAGAATTTTTATGACAATCAACGAATACGGGAAATATACTGACACCGACAGCTCATCGCTGATGTCTACTGAATACATTTTAATATTAGAATTTCCAGAAATATTGCATTATTCACAAACACTGAGGAGACGCGTGTGTACTCGGGAAACAAAAATTATATATATTTTATTAAAACATGAATAAAACAAATCTATTGTAATGGGTTTCAAAAAGTTTTTTCTCCAGGAAAAACGGTAATAAAAGAGAGGGTCAAGACTGCAAAACCCGGCCCTAAAGACGTTACGTACCGTTTCGAAGCTGGAACAAAGGTATTTTTATTCTGAATACTTGTGAGAAAACTTGGCACCTGGGCTGGAGAACGGCAGTTCTGAGCGTGGCGCGCATAACAAGTCAACTATTGTTGTTACATCATAATAGTTCTTGCTTAAACCCTCGAGGCTGTATAACATTACGCATTAAATAAGAACTATATGATCAATTCTCTCTAAAGAGCAAACGAAATGTATGAGGTAATCGATTTGTAGGTATTCGGTGAAATCTTTTTTTATCACAAATAGCAAAAACAGAAGAAAAAAGAAACTAAACAGAAATCGGGGAAAATATGAAAGTACAATCTTGAATACTGATCTCGAAGCGACACCGAGTTATTGATAAACTAACTATTTATTAACATCCAGTGATGCTGCAACGTACTGTATTGGCCGTTCTCCCTCAAGTGCGTTTCTAAGACCGGGAATCAGAAGTTTCGATGCAACTAAAATTATTCCTCAAATACAGGAAGCAAGACAAAAATCTCATAAAACTGTCGAAGACTTTTACTGAGTGGAATGCCCCATAGAAACAGGAAAAAAATATAATAAATAAAAAAAAAGTATGAACAAATAAATATGAACCGAATGAATCCCCACAGTAATAAATACATAAATAAATAAGCCACACATAAGAAAGAAATTATAAAATTAATGTAAAAAAAGCCTGACGATTTAAAGTGGGACCGATGTTCGCTTTCTCAGGACCGACCAGCAGCTATGGACGCTCACACAATGGAGAAGAAGGGGCTTTGGGTCTCATTTTTTCCCATAGAGCCCATCTACGTGGATGGGGAATATCAAAGAGGCACATAAGCCTCAGAGGGATGTTTTTAGTATTCGCGTCCAGGGAGCCAGGGCGTCCCTGAATATAAAGATGAAGCTCTAGCCGGGGGAACAGTTTCAGTTTCCTCACGGAAGTGAAACTTTTTACACTAAAAGGGCAAACTCTACGTGGATCATAATTTCGACGAATTATTGAACGTGAGGGTGTGGGATGCTCATTCTTCGATAATGTCATTGTTATTAATGGTGGTAGTAGTAGTAGTAGTAGTAGTAGACAGTTAAATCATTCTACAGAGGCATACACATGCACACACACCACAAACACACACGTATATAAACATATGTGTGTGTGTATATGGCTACAAGGAATGTGAAACAAAGCAGTGCAATATCGTTCGCCTGTGCCCTATGGCAATGGCGATTTCAAGTAAACTACATATAATAGTCGACAAGATTACAAAGGCCTGGCTATACAAATAAAATCTAAGAATAAAAGGGTATACAACCATCTTCATGCCCACAAACGTCTTTATACTCGTGCATACATATAATATATATATGTATGCATACAGTATATTTATGTACATATACACATCTGTGTATATATATATATATATATATATATATATATATATATATATATATATATATATATATATATATAAAATATATATATAAAATATATATATATATATATATATATATATATATATATATATATATATATATATATATATATTATAGCTACTGCAGCTCCTATTGCCCATCTTTCTCATTATACAAGAATTAGAAAATAACTATAATTTTCAGTAACGTTTCATAGTCTTTCTTCTCGGCTAAATAATTTCTGATGCAAATTTTTTCCTTCATTTCTAGGATTTAATTACGAATTCATTTACATTTCAAACGATTCATTAGATCAGTAATTATAAAACGTTTGGCGATGTTTGAGATTATTTACTATACAGCTAATAAAGTTTTTTTTTTTTACTGTAAAATTGTTTACATGCCAATTAGAAAAATCGCTTTATTTTACAGGGTGACAAGAAGCAATGTTAGTAAAAAACATTCCTTATTCTTAGGCGCTCCCTGTCGAAGATGAGAAACCTTTTTTGCTAAAATTCTCCCTCTCAGCTATTCTCGACTTAGTAACTTTCTCAGTACCATTTTTTTTTTTCCGGTAAGGGGGTAGTGCCGTCAGTGCACCTCGTGCGGTACACTGTAGGCATTACTTAAGGTTCTTAGCAGCGTTCCTTCGGCCCCTAGCTGCAATCCCTTTCGTTTCTTTTACTGTACCTCCCTTCATATTCTCTTTCTTCCATTTTACTTTCCACCCTCTCTTAACAATTGATTCTTAGCATAACTGCGAGGTTTTCCCCCTGTTACACATTTCAAACCTTTTACTGTCAATTCCCGTTTCAACGCTGAATGACCTCATGGGTCCCAGTGCTTGGCCTTTGGCCTAAATTCTATATTCAGTTCAGCACCATTGTTTTCTTCATAATGGGAATTTCATTTATTTTCTCAGACACCATATTATGTTAAGCAAAGTTCGGTTGCACGTGGAGCGTAGATTATTTTTGTGGAATTCTCACCTTAAATATTTCGTGGAAGATGCATACAATGACTTAGATGGCAAATCATATTCTCTTTTACCCTTCTCTCTATATCTTTATTCATATCTACGTCTTGCTCCAAATGCCTCTCTCTCTCTCTCTCTCTGTCCGCAGCGGAGGAGCACTCAATTGAATCATAAGGAAGATCATTCCGAATACTCGTATATCCGGAATCTTCGAATGCATTTCGTCTCCAGAGTTCAAGAATTCCTCGAGAAAAGTAGGAGCGATTTCCCGATGGTCATCTCTTTCCGTAGCATATTTCTCCTCTCATACTTTTTTTTCTTCTCTTTCAATTTCCTGTTTCCCTCAAATGGTAGTAATCTCTTAGAGGGAGAGTGCCAACCTTAAAGAACATTTCGTGCTATTTTTGCTGGAATGAGTAAGATGGGCTCTAGGCATGAAAATCGGAGATACAGTAAGGTTACCGAAGAGTGGCAATTGATCACCACTTCCCCGTCTGCAGCCAGGTAACACCTGGTCTGATCCGGATGGGAATTTGTAGCAATATATACAGTATCTTGGGAATAACTTGCAGTCAAGGGAATCATAACTGATATCAAAGTTACAGTTTACTGTTGTTCCAAGACCAGGCCACGTTTCGAATCCTGGCGGTCTCTAATTCCCTTTCGATTAAGTTAATCCAAGGTATGGTGACCCTGATATTCAACGAGACTTCTGGTGTGTGCCAAAACTCCCCAACATCCGGAGGAGGATTTGCCTCCTAATATTACAGGTAAGGTTTTGTCTATCAGGGATTGTTTCACTGTTTAAATGTTAATCATTTCGGGTAAGGTTAAAGTAATTTACGTCGTTAAATTCTGTTTGCCATAATAATAAAAATCTTGGAATCGTTGATGAACTTTTGTAAGTGATATATGAAAATTGCAATGCATTTTTACAAGCCAAATATCATGCAACTTTAGCCATCTCTTCTGATCAATCAGCGTCAACCGAATAGTTTTGCAATAACATATCAAATCTAGAAAAAGCTAATCCGTTACTGTATTATCGCACATATTAGCGGCATCTCTCATAGCAATATATTGGTGGTGGCGTTAACTGAAACTACATTTTCATGCTGCTTGTGGGAGGTATGCAGTGAGATGAATATGCAGTCCAGAAATGTGACTTGTTTTTCTGCGACTTTATTACCGGCCACCCTGAAAATGAGCCCCATCCATCCATGTCCATCGAGACAGTCTCATTTTCGCCAAGAAAGGCCTTCTGTCTTTAGAGGCTACGAAATCGGTGAACAATCTCTCTCACCCATGTGAGGGAACCGATGTACAATGCTAAATCTGTTGTGACGACTGCCACTGCTGATACTAATGCTGAATTCTAATCAGCCGGAGCCCTTTCCTTCTGGCGACGGCGCTGGAAATTAGGGCCAGGGCTACAAGGAAAAACTTCATATACATATATATATATATATATATATATATATATATATATATATATATATATATATATATATATATATATATATAAATATATATATATATATATATATATATATATATATATATATATATATATATATATATATATATATATATATATATAATATATATATATATATATATATATATATATATATATATATATATATATATATATATATACATATATATATGTATATATATATATATATATATATATATATATATATATTATGTGTGTGTGTGTACGTATGTATACTGAAGTTACCTACGATGCTGGCAAATTATTTCAGTTTAAATTTAGATGGCACAGGAGATGGGGAAATCAGGTTTCGTAATGAAATGTCTTTTGGGAGTAAACTCAGTTTTGCCCCGTCTTTCATTTTGATTTTATTAGCGGGAGACTAATTTAAGGGTGATTAGTTATTCGAGCGAGGCAGCCGGATGGTAATGGAAGTTTGGTTGTGACAGTTAAAAAAAATGTTTTGGGTGGCCAAGCCCAGGTAGGTAGTTACACTCGCAGGTAAAGGGGCCCCGCAGCAAAAACCGTATGGCTGATAAACTTTATTTTAAGTTAACGACACTTTTTCATATCTCCATAATAATCTCTCTCTCTCTCTCTCTCTCTCTCTCTCTCTCTCTCTCTCTCTCTCTCTCTCTCTCACACACACAAATACACACAAATGATAAACATAAGTATCAGATAAGACACGTTGAGAGAGAGAGAGAGAGAGAGAGAGAGAGAGGGGGGGGCGTTATAACTGTTATTTGCCAAAGGCAAAGGGTGGCCGAGTGTGTGACGGTTTGCAAACAAGAAGAATAAACAGCTGTTAATTATCTACGAAGGGATGAATCGTGGCATGGAGAAGGTAGACTGGACTGAAAATGTTAAGGAATCTTCACGGGGGAGAAATCCCCGTCGGGTGTTTGAGATGTAATTAGCAGAAGGGAGGAAAGGCAGGGGAATCCTTTTTTACTTTTCTGCAAAAGAAAACTATTGTGCCGGCTTTGTCTGTCCGTCCGCACTCTATTCTGTCCGCCCTCAGATCTTAAAAACTACTGAGGCTAGAGGGCTACAAATTGGTGAGTTGATCATCCACCCTCCAATCATCAAGCATACTTAATTGCAGCCCTCTAGCCTCAGTAGCGTTTATTTTATTTAAGGTTAAAGTTACCCATAATCGTGCCTCTGGCAACTATATAGGATAGGTCACCACCGGGCCGTGGTTAAAGTTTCATGGACCGGTTAAAGTTTCATGGACCGCGGCTCATACAGCATTATACCGAGACCACCGAAAGATGGATCTATTTTCGGTGGCCTTGATGATACGCTTGAGCGGTTGTACAGAACACTCGATGGCGCCGAAGAAACTTCGGCGTATTTTTTATTTGTTTCCATTGTTCTTAAGGTCTTCACAGAAATCCCTGGGGGAATACGAGTATGTATACATACGGGGACGACGATCATCAGCCTGACAATTCCTAACTCTGCTGAATTGAGAATAACTCAGTTCAAAAAGGTCGTTTTGGAAAAGCCAGTACTTAAGGAGGACAAATGCTTTCAATTAATTATTTCTTTTATATTGTGAAATTGTAAGACCTTTTGCTACATCTAAGAGATATCAACACTTGCTATATATATATATATATATATATATATATATATATATATATATATATATATATATATATATATATATATATTTATATATGTATGTATTTATATGGAGCAATGTCACTTTCGTGAAAGTAAAGTATATAACCAAACAAGTATGATATCGGTATCATATTTAAATCTTAGTGAGTATTATGACTGAAATTGCCGTGAAATATGTATATATATATATATATATATATATATATATATATATATATATATATATATATATATATATATATATATATATATATATTATATATATATATATATATATATATTATATATATATATATATATATATATATACATATATATGTATATATATATACATATATATGTATATATATATATATATATATATATATATATATATATATATATATATATATATATATATATATATATATATATATGTAGGTAGGTAGACATATGCATACACAGAAAAGAGAGAGAGAGAGAGTGTGTGTGTGTATGTGTTTGTGTAATGTGCGCTAATTGTTGTGCGCTTGCGCACATGCTTGTCAGTAAGCATTGAAAAGTATCAATATCATTTAGTGCATGTTTGGAGAAATGATAATCAATGCTAAAGGAACATGACTTCAAAATTATGTAAATGATTTGACATGAAATCAAACACGAAAGGGGCTCAAAATATTAATACATCAAATTGATATCGTTTTTTTTACTCCATGTTATCATTCATTTGAGTTTCTCTCCAAAATTAACGCAAAGTAATCTTTCATTCGAATATGACTCCATATTATTTTCTTTTCCAAAGTGATGGTTGTGCCGCCAACAACAGCTTCTCCCATTGTCAGTCTATATTCAAATAGCTAAGTGAGGTCAATTCCTCTTGTTTTTAGGGTTCACGGATTCGAGATGTGATTCAGAGGGATTAAACAACATGAAGGGTCCATTCCTTCCTTTAATGTGCAGCGAACAATAGATGAAAAGGACGAAGCTTTCATACAGCTCTTTTGCATTCTTGCAATTGATCATCAGGCGATTTTAGAAAGACTCCGATGGCAGCAATTCTTTCTTTTTGTACACATTCCGCTTTCGTTGTTCTGTTTCCCTGATTAATTCAGACTGTTTCAATTTTTGCTGATCGGTCACATTTGGCATGGATAAGAGCGAAGAGTTATCAAAAAGACATCTATCTAACAGTAAACACTAATTGTTTCTTCCATGTATTGCTAAGCTTTAGAAATGTCTCCTATTTTTAATTTGTTTCCGGATCTTAAAGAAATCATTCTTCTAATAGACGACATGGTCGCTCAATCGAGGTTAAACCACGAATTTCTATGGGTAGAAGGTCCTAGCAGTCTTGGCATTAGCAAGATAATAACTTTTAGGTTTAGTGTAACGGCGGCTGTGGCGATTATGATAATTTTGAAGTTTGTGACATTCTATGTTCATATGCATATACATATATACCGTATATATGCAGATATATATATATATTTATATATATATATATATATATATATATATATATATATATGTGTGTGTGTGTGTACATATATATGTATATATATAATAAATATATATACACATATATCTATAAATGCAAAAATATGTATATAATACACACACACACACACACACACACACACACACACACACACACACACATATATATATATATATATATATATATATATATATATATATATATATATATATATATATATACATATTCATGAAGCTACAAATGTCGCTTAATATCAAATTCACGCTACCTCGGGAATATCTCCGATGGAGAATTGTCGCCGAAGGGGAATTTATATAAGTGATAAATGAATTGGTATCGTCGGGACACGAACCCTTGACAAGAAACCTATTCAGCGACTCCAGTAGACGCTACTCACTGTCCCGACGATACCAATTCATTTATCACTTATATAAATTCGCCTTCGGCGACAATTCTCCATCGGAGATATTCCCGAGGTAGCGTGAATTTGATATTAAGCGACATTTGTAGCTTCATGATTGTATATAAATCACGGTGTGATAAAAAATTTCATATATATATATATATATATATATATATATATATATATATATATATATATATATATATATATATATATATATATATATATATATATATATATATATATATATATATATATATACATATATACAAATTTTTTAGTCACATTAGGATCCAGCCACGTTTTCTAAAACGAAAGACCATGGCGTTATCAATTAACCCACACAGGTCAAAAGAGGTTGGAACCTGAGTACCCTGCACCTGAGGTTTTTCCGGTACGCTGCCGCCTGATGTAACAGCGAATTTTAGACAACTTCCCGACCCAGCAGTGAGTCAGTTGGTAGCAGTTCATTCGGACTACACCATCAGCATGAGTATTATTGAACAGTCAACACATTAGCACGCGTTTCATAGAAATAAATTTGCAACTCACATCGGAATCGAACTCCAATCTCGCAAATGATAGCCCAGGAGCTACCAATTGACCGGATCAAAATAATGGTAGCACTCTGGCCTTTCATTTCAGACCAGGGTTCGATCACGATGTGAGTCACAAATTCCTTTCTGTGAAAGACATGATAATGTGTTGATTTGTTCCAATACACAACACATATATACTGTACTCGTATATATATTCCTACTCCTTCCACTTTAGATTTTATTCTATTTGGAATGAACTAGACGAGGGCAGATAACTTAATCTACAACCGGTCAGCTTCCCCTTTCTTCTTCTTATGTTTATCTAGCCTGCGTTAATTAAAATCACCGAGCTGCTGGTTTTGATCACTTTCTTTATTTATTATATGTGAAATATCACTGGCGGTAAATAAAAGCTCCAGCCATTACGACTTGAATGTTATCTACTTTAGGTTCAAGCGCACCCTCGTTAAGGTGGGTCATTAATATTTCGAGTCTCTTAATGATGCGGCGGTTCTTCCGTAATAAGAGGCTCATTTAGGCTCTGGCAACGCCACTGTCATACTCGTAGAATGGGATAGGTTTCTGATGTGCTTTGAGAGGCGCTGAAAACGGCTTGATTGTGGCTTCCTTCTAAACGGCTGGTCTTCACCTTTCGTCACCTTTCTTGGTTAAACATACTCACATCTCTGTCTATCTATCTATCTATACATGTATGTATGTATGTATTATATATATATATATATATATATATATATATATATAAAATATATAATATATATTTATATATATTATATATAATATATATATATATATATATATATATATATATATATATATATATATATATATATATATATATATAATATATATATATATATATATATATATATATAATATACATGTATATATTATATATATATATATATATATATATATATATATATATATATATATATATATATATCAAGGTAATACTTTTGCCTTAAATTTGGCTGCCCCAAAAAAGATGTTAACCTCTCGTGAGGTGAGGTTGTTCGGACTGAGCCCATCTCCACCCTTGCCAAGACTCTCTACAGTTAACTAATTATCATGTACACCATTCACTACTTGAACATAAATTAAATCATTTTCAGCTCTCGAAATAAATAGTAATTTTTTTCTCTAATCTTCTTCGATAAGACACGTGTATTGCCTGGTTTCATCTCATGTTATCGTTATATCAAGGCGGGTGGCGACTTCCACATTGGAAGGAATTCCGAAGCCACAAAAGAACGTGCCACAGCTCTCGGAAGGAGGATTTCGTTCACAATGGCCTTTCACGGACCGAATAAAGAAAAGGCCGCCACGATATGGAAGTTGCCCTTAGCCGATTTCTTCGGAGCAGAAGGAGATCTTGACCCACCAGGGTTATTCCTTATCCCATTCACGAAAGTCTAGGAAAAGAGACTTAAGTTCTTTCAGGTTTCACAAGATTTCCAGTTACATTTTCACTTTAAATATCAATCAGTCCTTTCCTGTGGCACCTACGGGGATGCATAGGGCCTCGATGAACTCCCACCACCACATTCTGTCCTGGGCTAACTCCTCACGATCTCCCCAACACTCGCCTCCTACTTCCCGCCTCATTGTCCTTAACCACGTCTCCTATGGCCTACCTCTACCTCTTCTACCAAGGGCAACCCACCCCGGTGTATCTCGTACTGTTCCCTGTCTTCTACACACATGGCCTAGACACTTCCAGCGTGAGAATCTAACATACTCAGCGACCGGCTGCACCCCCGTTACTTCTCTAATTCTGTTATTTGATATCCCATCCCTCCAATTAATTCCCAATATTCTTCGGAGCGCCTTATTGTCAAATGTTATGGATTTATTATTTAAATATACGATAATAAAATACCTTTATATGCCGCAATGTTTTTATATTTTAGTTTCAGATGTTTACTTCAGAGAGCCTTTTAATGTCCAGCACCACTGACGAAATCCTATTCCGGTTTTATTGAAAAATGTTTCAACTTGTTCACCGACATAAAAGGTCTTTGTTTATCATTGTTCTGGTATTTGCACAGGCTGCTAAAGTATCGACGCTATTTTTAGATGAATGTATTGTTTACATGAAGAAGGCTTTATCATAATACAGGGAGCGAAATGCAAAATGCTCATGACTGTCATGGTATAAAAGATTGGATACAAATGTAAAAGAACCTTTATAGGAAAATATAAAAAAATAATGAGATTGTTTCTCATCTTCTTATGTTTCTCGTACAGCATCATTTGCATACATACATACATGCACACAAATGCCTATTTGGAGTGTGAGGCTTTGCATTTATTTTTACAATCACCTAAAAAAGAACCTTGCGTAATTACGATTTCCCAAGAACTTTTCTTTGGCATACTGGAGGTATTTCTGTGAATATATTCAAGTTAATTTATGTTCACATTGAATAACTGAATTATAGAGCTCGAGTACCTTCAAAATCACTTGTGATGCAAGCATAAATTTACCTATTCTCAAAAATAATTTACCTGGACCATTTATTACAAATATACCGGTGCTATAAGAGATGGTAAACTTAATGATTGAGACTGACATCATATAGAAAATGATTCAAGTTCGCTTTTGTGATTGGGCGAACGATCAGACAAGACCGTAAATGATTTTGCTGTAAACGCAAACAGTTTTGAAATATGGGGATGCCTTTTACATTCTTGTGAGGGGTTATTAATAATAGATTTTATCTGAGAAGGAAGGAATAATTGCATGAAAAGCCTGATGAATCGTCATGCTTATTGAAAAACTATACGGTTCTCTTGCAGGCGCTGCATTGGCTGCCATTGCTGACATCTCTGTCAACATGAATAATTAACTTTCAGCAGCCATGAACTGATTCGACCACGTAAAGATTTGCTAGTAACTTTACAAAAGAAATAACGCCATCTTTTTTGCCTTTTCCTGGAGAGCTTGTGACCTCAATTCATCAGCTTCCTTACCCATGGCTTCATCATTCAAGCGATACTCAAATAACCTTTAATAGCGTTATTGGTTATAATTGCGGATTTGTGGTATTTACAATTACGCAAGTTCTGTATTTTCTGTGTTCCTCATCTATAACATGATGCCATCGAAGCTTATCAGAACCTAGAGGATCAGAATTTTTGGGTTTGTTGTCATACACAAATTTTCCTAAAATACTTCATAACAAAGGCCATACATTACCTTTAAGTGAAAAGCTTCTAAGCAACTTTATGTCTACGTAAGAATGCAAAAATAAATAAATAAATAAATAAAATAAAAACTTATCAAAGGTCGAGCTGCCTTTGGATGTTTTATAAGAATTAATTTTGCATAATTGCAAAGATATGGAAATGGCTTTCACTGGCAGAGTTAGAACATTTATTAGGACATGGTGCTACCCATTTTGACACATAAAATCCGAATCAGGTCAACTTGTTTATGCATGGTTTTAAATACGCTTAAGATTAGTTCACCATTTAAAAAAAAAGAAAAATATGACCTCTTATGAATAATGACAGACATCAGTCAGATGGCTCTGCATCATCATATAATAAAAGCCATTTCCCAGAGGAATCCTGCAAAATGTAATTATGTGATAAATAAATACTGATATGTATATACAAGATAGTGAAGCGCAGACATATCACTTGCAACGGAGGAGGCATGATCAAGTGGTAACCTATCTGCCGTTTTCCAGGAAGTATTGTGTTTATTAAATCCAAGTTGTCTTACATTTTTAGCAGCCAACTGATATTCTGACATCCTGTTAAAGGATCACATGCGCATAAAACGTATGTGGTGTGTGTTCCGAGTTCCGCCTCATGTTCGAGGTTAGAGCGTGTGTTCGTGTGTGCGCATGCTTTCACACCGATACGGGTGTGGTTGATTTTGACGACTTATTAATTCCCCCGACCTCCTCAGGAGACAGACGTCTCGTTCTGCTTTTTTAAATAAAGGGAGGAAACGAACTTCGCCTTTTTAGTGGACATTTATTTGCATATCTCACACAGACGCTTTCTGCGTCATCAATACCTGCATCGTTTTTCTTTCATATTAAACTTATGTAATACATCCTAAAAGCAGGTTCTTGATTTCCACATTATTATTATTATTATTATTATTATTATTATTATTATTATTATTATTCAAAACATTTAATCGTTTACATATAACATACGCATGCTTGAAAAATTCCCACATATAAATTAAAGGAGAAGGTGGGGGGGGGGGGGGTTTAAAGACAGGAAGGGCATCAATCCGTCAAACATCTGTCGAAATATATTACGAAACATGTCGTTCCAAGGTCGCTAGAACCACTTAGAAAATGAGTATAGGAAACAGCAACCCCGACCAGGGATTAAGCTGGGAAGAAGAAAAATTAAACGGAGAAGACAGAAGAAAGAGAATTATTACACAATGTGAATGGAAATAAATAAATAAGAAAGATAATCAAATCAATGCAGTAAATAGAATTTGTTTGAGGAATCGAGTGTTAGTTCCATCGTCATTCAATATGTAAAGTTCTTTACCTTTACATGATTTGCGGATAAATTTATTGTGGTAAACCGAACTTACATCAACAAATCTCCTAATGAGTCTAAATCTTCTGTAACAATTGAATTACAGTTTATCTAATAATAATAATAATAATAATAATAATAATAATAATAATAATAATAATAATAATAATAATAATAAATACCACAGGCGAATCAGTGATGCTGCGCTTCAAGAAATCCATCAGTTTCAAACTGGTTGCAATGCTAATTTTATTCTGGAATAAAATGAAATTACCAACTATCAGTGCCCCTATACACCCTAATGCAAAATATATAGAGTTTACCCTGAGGCGTTCTAAGGATGTTGTGTTTATGATGTAACATTTCATAATATGACAGCGGTGAAATGTAACACAGACGTCATATCAGCTAGTAATAAAATAAGTGACATTAGATAATACTTATGATCATCATCCTCTGACAAACTCTCTCTCTCTCTCTCTCTCTCTCTCTCTCTCTCTCTCTCTCTCTCTCTCTCTCTACTCTGTATATATATATATATATATATATATATATATATATATATATATATATATATATATATATATATATATATATATATGTATAAATATATATATATATATATATATATATATATATATATATATATATATATATATATATGAGAGAGAGAGAGAGAGAGAGGATAATGACAGTGAGTCCAATCTAATGTCACGTATTTTGTTACTATATGGCATGACGTCTTTGTTACGTTTCACCGCTGCCATAATATATGATGTGTGTCTCCTAAACACAACATCCTTAGAACGCCTCGGGATAACTTCTATATATTTCTATATATATATATATATATATAAATATATATATATATATATATATATATATATATATAGAGAGAGAGAGAGAGAGAGAGAGAGAGAGAGAGAGAGAGAGAGAGAGAGAGAGAGAGAGAGAGAGAGAGAGATTACGTGACAAATGTGCAAATGAGCTGATTTTTCTGTACGAGTCTCTTTCCCACTGCTGTAAGAGCCAACAAACCAAATGTGAATGAAATCGGACCAATGCAAACCTTACACAAACTTACAAAATTCTGTACCATAACTATACTGACGTGGTTGGTCTACCGCGATTAATGTACAGATTGACATGAAATGTAAACAACCTCCATATGATAGCGTATGTAAATGATCTATGCAAAATATGATGAATTTTCTGTGGATTTCCAGCAGAATCCAGTACATCCAACATGCCACTTCATTCTGGCATCCTTCAATACACGTGTCCCAGTAAACGTGACAGCTACGGCCACATTGGGATACGGACTGAGGCCAGTACAACAAGTGTTATTTGGTATCGTTAGAAGTAATATATGCAAAATATGATAGATTTCCCAACAGCCGTTCTGGAGAAAAGAAGCTCCTTAGTTTTCCACCAACAAAAAATTTGGACTCAATGACACATGACCTGAAGTCATCAAAATTTTCCGAAGTAGTAATTTCAGATATACAGGTTTTATGAGTGAAAGTTTCATTTGATCGTTTTCCTCTGTATCAAAAAAAATAGTACCAATAATAATATGAACTTAAGGAACGGAACTTAATGAATTCTCTCCAATAATAATAATAATAATAATAATAATAATAATAATAATAATAATAATAATAATAATAATAATAAATATATTATTATTATTATTATCCGTAGGGAGGGTTGGAGTCAAGAAGGGCATGTGTCTGCAATACATCTGCTAAAAATAAATTATGAATTGAGTTGTTGGAAAAGGTTCATTAAGGATTAAGTTGAGAAGAATTGGTTTATTGTGCCCATTCGATCAGAATTAATATTTCAGACGTTGCATATCATAAACGGACATTTTAATAATAATAATAATAATAATAATAATAATAATAATAATAATAATAATAATAATAATAATATGTGGGTAGTAGGCCCTCTTTCAAACATGTATTGTTGAAGGTGATGGCTGGATCAGCTGCATTCAGTTTATATTTGGAAAATAAAAATATCATTGCAAAGCTGCGTAATGGGAGCCCATCCGAAAATCTCTCCCCGAACCAGCAAACAAGTTTGCACGTTTTGCCTATGTCCAAACATTGCAGGTAATGGGGATCGAGTTCTCACCTGGAAAACTCTTCCCTGCGATTAATGACGCATCCCTTGGACCCATTATTTGAGTTTTCGCTGGAAATAGATACGCTCCAGTTATGTGTTGCTCTTCCGAAGTTAGATACTTCTCACGTAAAATGCTTAAGTTATCAAATAATAACTGATTATTTCATTAAATGACAGAGATGCTTTTTATAGTGAGACTAGCAGATGCTCGCTATCACTCGCGGGAGCTGAAGACGACTTCAAAGGACCCTGGAGCAGCGAAGACGTCTTATAAATATGACTTACTTGACCTTGAGAATTTAATCTCATGTGGCAACTATGAACCATCTGCATTAGGGGAGGGGGAGGTCAGGGGGAGGGAAAGGGGGAGGGGAGGGATGGGGGAGGGGGAAGGGGAAGGGTGAGGGGAGTGACGCACACAGGCAGGTAGCCACACACACACACACCACACAGAGACAGACAGACAGCCAAGGATTTTAATATAATAGCTTACTAGAAACAGTATCATCAACCTGGATTCTTAAAAGAAAATAGGAATGCTGTTAAGATAATAGGACGTATAACGAAAATTAAAGAGCTACTAATTACCAAAGGTATTAGGTAAAAACATTTCCAATTAGCCTATATTCTCTATACTAGATAAAGGATGAAGTAAATATATGTAGTGGCAAATTGAGTTCTGAGTTCTGGCATGTCTGCATACAGTTACATTTGATATGATGTCAATGGCGGATAAGACAATGATAAATAGGAATGTGAAGGTCAGTGGCGCAAAAGAGTCCCGTTTTCATGTTTTCCATTAAGACTTCAGTT
>JANJGK010000036.1:12644879-12679879 GCA_039081455.1 Macrobrachium rosenbergii | reverse complement strand
AGTAGAATCTCTACCAGCACATAAAAAAAAATAATCTCGTTCAAATTACTGTTGGATCCGTAGTCCAGACGTCATAAGGGTCATCTTCTTTCCAAATGCGTTAAATTAAAATAAGTTTTTTTTTTATAAAAATTACGTGACATTATGACATTAATTGGAATTCAGTTAATGCCATGTGCTATTGCCAGTTCTGTGGAGGGTTTAATCTCTCAAGAAATCAAATTCAGTGCAGAACACTGCTATTGCTAAATTTCAGTAAGTTCCGTATTCGACAGACATGTAAAAGGTCGTTCCTTACGATGAATAATCCATTGATGAAATAAAAAATATCATACACCACGGATTTCATGGTAAATTCCGATAGGAATGTTTAACTAAAATGACAGATACCAGGCACGTGTGACAAATGAAAAACAATCTCTGTAAAACAGAAGGGAAATGGATTTGACTTAGGAATGCCTAACAATAGATTATGATTCCATAAGAAGATTACGATGGGTATATGGTGGGAAGGGAGTCCTCTTAGCGGATGGCACTGATTAAATTATGCGTGTGTTCCTATGAGTCCTTCCGTTGGCATGTTGATAAAGGGTGAGAGATCAACATCTTATAGGGTTAGGAATTTACATCCATAAGGCTTGTCATCCCTACACTCTTGGGAATACTTGGGATCCACTACGTTTGTTAAGCCATTCCCTTTTTATTCAGCTTCAATGAACCGCTCATTTCTTACGGCGCTGTGCATTAAACAATTTCTAACCCAAATGATCATTACCCAGAATTCCCGTAATTACCAAGGCACCAGTTAGAGTAAATGCCTCCTTTCCCACACCCCCATCAGAACAAAAAAGACAAGATATCCCCCAAAGCCCTCAGCATTTTCCCGTCTCATATTTCAAGCACTTCAGTTTTTTTCTGTTTTTCTCTAATTTTTTTACAGCTCATGGTTCATAATCTCCCGAACGGACGCCGCTTTTTCTCATGCAAGAGAACAAAAGGTGGCTAGAGGGGCTGTGTATATGTATCTTGTACCCACACATATATACATATATACATACAGTGTGCGTGTGGACATTTCCTCTATTCTTCTCCTGCTTATTATTAATATTAATAATATTGGCATTCCCTTCATTATAATGATTATAATTACAGTTTACAATTGCTTCACACAATTCTTTCATGTTTGTGCGTAACACTTGTGTGATTTGAGCATAAATACGGAGAAAGATCAAAGCATAGCATATGATTTTGGATTTTAATAAAAAACACATCTAATTACATTCATCACCACATAGATCAGAAGTCAGAATATTTGAATGTTAAACAATCTGAACAACGAGTTGTCTTTTGAAGTAGCGCTTCATCTTTTTGCGAGAGACCTATCAATGCTATTCCTTTCTGAGAGACGCAGTGGCATTCATCGCCAAACGTTTGATACCAGCTTCAGTGCCACTAACACCAAGAGTTCCAGGAATTCGTATTTGCCGGCAATACTCAAAGGCAATTAAAATCCCCCTAGTCAATATTTGATCATTAACTCACTAAAACCCTGCCAAGTCATGCTGGGATGCGCTCCATTCTTTGAGACGTACAATAACTTTCATCTCTCTCTCTTTATCACCCAACGTCTATAACCCTCTTACGTTCTCTGCTTTGCCTTGCGCCCGTTTGGCTTGACTTGACGTTCCCACAGAAATCGGAGGGCAGTCGTTGTAGTCAATCCTTCAGTCATTTCCATAATTTGGCATTCTTTGACCTCCTCTGTGTTCCCTGAGTCATTTAAGCTGATTCTTCTTATGAGTCACTGTTGTTATTACTAAAGATGAACAGCAGATTAAAACTATATTTTCTCTCCCTTGATTTGGGAAGTAAATTTTCCTTTGTCCCTCCACCCCCGCCCCCCCCTCCTCCAAAAAATAAAGGAATGTTTAAAACCAGAAGATAAAAATGACCAATAAATGAAATTTATAAAGAAAATCTTCCCCGGTATAACAAGACGAAATAAAATTCCAAAGAGGTAGGTATCATCAAAGGAGAGATTTCGTTTTCGGACGAGGGCGCCCAATAATAGGATCTGAAATGAAGGGCGCGCGTGATTATAAGAAATCCTTTGAGATTAGTTTTATAATCTCTTAACTCTTCTAATCTAGATTCCGGCTCAACAAAGATTTATCTCTGAAAAAGTATATTAAAAACAAATATGAGGATAATTATAAAGGTTTTCTGTCTAGTTACGTACACATTCCAACACACGATGGTGCAAAAGCATATATATATATATATATATATATATATATATATATATATATATATATATATATATATATATATATATATATATATATATATATATATATATATATATATATATATGTGCATACATATATGTGTGTGTAAAACACTTGTTTGAGTTAGTCACAAAGGGAGTTTTTATTATCGGGAAACGAATTGGAAATAATGGTGAATAACTATCCAAATACAACTACCACATTCAGCACCCGAATTATAAGAGAGAGAGAGAGAGAGAGAGAGAGAGAGAGAGAGAGAGAGAGAGAGAGAGAGAGAGAGAGAGAGAGAGAGAGTCCTATGTGGGTGAGGAACGTCATTTTTTAAGATGGAATAAGCTATGGCGGATTAGTGCAGCAACGTGGCAGGCTATGACGACAAATCTTTCATCAAGAGGCTTCAACAAGCAAACTAACTCATGCCATATAAACAGCAGCTGGGAATCTAAGCCCTTCTTACTTTTGAATTAGCATTACATTTATTAACCTCGCCATCAAGAATAAGTAATATTCTGTGTGTGTGTGTATCTGTCTATCTTATCGGCAACCTCTGATCTTTAAAAAGGTCAGCGACGAAGACTAAATGGTCTGCGCATCGACACGCACCGCCATGAGGAGAAATCAGTTCTGGATCCTCGAGCATTAAATGATGACCGTTTCCAGATTCCACAGGATACCTGAACAAACTGTAAGTTAATCATTCAAGAAAGATCAAATGATGTACTTAATTACGGACGTTTATAATCATTAGCAAATCTGTAAGTAGACAATGCCAGTTCTTGTGCTGTGCGCCGAAGGAGACATCAATCCGCCATCTTCGAAAGTAAAATTGAAGCGGTTTTCGTCAAGGAGGGGACAGACACCTTAATCACTGCCCTGCTATTTCTCTTGGCTTTATATAATGAACCTAATCTCAAATTAGTACATGGAAAACATTACTCATTGCATTTTGCGTTGACAAAGACAAACACAGTTTCCATAGCTAAATTATAATTTTGGTGATAATTTTAGATGACAATTAAAACTTCAAACTAACAAAAACACTCAGCAGACCATTCTGGCTCAGAAGTATGTGTTGTTGGAGTATATTACTAACATTATTTGCATAGAAGAGAACATCACGCATAAATCGCCGCATATACATTGAGGGTGCTAGTACAGTGAGCAACAAAAAGCTGAACATTCGGTGATACAATTTAATTGCATTCAGTCACAATTAATCAAAGCCAATTGCAACGAGAGATAACTCTAGTATCCACTCTAATATCCACGACTGATCCCTCTTTGTCGGCCATTTATCAAACGCGATGCATGACAAATGAACCGTTAAAAATGAACTCATCATCAACAAGACTGATCAGTTTTTTCAAAATTCAACTGATTTTGATAACAATAACGATTCCGTTTCTCTGAGCTTAAAAACTCGATACTTTTCTTTCTTTCAGCTCTGTCCTGAAAAACAAATCTTTTTACAAAACGTACGACCACTACTACGATTGATAGTATAATAATACCGCATATTACCATCCATAATGAACATGCTTTTATTTGCGCAGAGCAACACTGAAAGATTTAGGTTAAAATAACAACGAGAAACAAAGCAGAATATTTTAAGCATATCTACTTAAGAGCAACTTAACTCTAACCTTTAGAGAAATACATCCCTCTCTCGACTTCTTTTTTCCGATCCTGAATTTCATCTATCTATCTGTTTTCAATTTGTTTTACGTACCTAAAATTTATATTTCTTATTATGAAAGGGAACTACAAATGAAGGCCATTAGAATATTTATTCAATAATTGCGTTCTGCTCATTCCATTTTATTACGCTTGCCGCAATAAAAGGCATAGCGTTATTTGCGCAGTGGATTAATCGCCTTTGCAATGGCGCATTTTTCCCAACAATCTTTAAATTCTGTTTCCCCTTGCTCGCACCATTTAACCCTGTCTGGCGTTCCTCCTTTTTCTCTTTCCCTCCATTTCTCTCTCCCACTTACCTAAACTTCACAAGCGTCCTCTACAAAAAGCAGTTTCTTTTAGCTGGCCGAGACAACGTTCAAAGAACTGTGGACCTGATACACTCAAGTGACATTTCTATTTTTTGTAAGTGATGAGAATTAGGGGCTCGGAAACATAATGACGTTATCTAGCCCAGGCTCGTCATTAGAGAGAGAGAGAGAGAGAGAGAGAGAGAGAGGTGGGGGAACATTATGGCTATACCATCCATATATTTAGTGAAATTTCAAGCATAGCATTTTTCAACAGTATCTGAAATACCTTTGAATTATTTGGATCCTGAAATATTCTCGCTTCCAGTAAACAACACACCGGTTTCATAATAATAAAATGTCCCGCATAACTCTGTTGTTTAAATCTAAGCATTTTTAAATAGCATTAGATATCCCTCGAGTTAATTAAGATTCCTATCCACAGACAGAAGGTTAAGAATCCCATTTCCTAGGAGAGCTGTTAATCAGCTTAGTGGTCTGGTAAAACTAAGCTATACTTACTTTCTTCATAAATGTCAGTTACAATGATTCATTCGATCAATGTACTCGCAAAAATACGAAAGGCGGTGACCTGTCAGGCTAACCTACCTCTGCAAGTAAGTCTGAGTGGAAGATCAACATTTCAGTGGAGGAGATGCTGTTGCATCTCACTGCAGACTTATGAGGGAGAGAGACCAGGACCAAAGAGCGGTTCTGTGGGTGAAATGGTCAGCGCCGGTGGACCCACACTTGGGAAAGAATGGCTCCTGTTGGAAAGGAATGCAATGTATTAGAGTGGAATTTAATAAAAATATCCTGACACTTACTCTCTCTCTCTCTCGAGAGAGAGAGAGAGAGGGAGAGAGAGAGAGAGAGAGAGAGAGAGAGTTCATTATCTCAATAATATTTTTTCCTTTTAATGAAGCTCCTTTAATGTACTTTGTAATATATTTACAACAGTTACTTTGGAAATAAAATTCACAACTATATTTTGCCAGACATCTCATGCATTGAACAATATCACCTTATTAACTCGAGCAGTACCCTACGTCAGAAAGTAGGAAGTATCAGCAAGCGGTTTACTGCTTTTATGACTGGATAATAGAATTTAGGCCAGTGGCCAAGCGCTTGGACCTATGAGGTTATTCAGCGCTGAAAGGAAAATTGACAGTAAGAAGGTTTGAAAGGTGCAACAAGAGGAAAACCTCGCAGTTGCACTGTCAAACAACCAATAGGGGGTGGTAAGTCAGGTTGCAGAAAGAGAATATGAACGGAGGTACAGAAAAAGGAATGAAAGAGATTGCAGCTAGGGGCTGAAGGGACGCTGCAAAGAACCTTAAGTGAAGCCTACGGTGCACCACGTGAGATGTACTGACGGCCATACCCAATTATGGGAGCTGCTTTTATGAGCACAAGACGTTTACTGCATTTTTTCAATATTAGACGTCTACTGCTGCAGTTATCTATAAAAGGGGGCTATTTCATTACTCTCAGAAACATACCTCATTCACGATACATAAATAAATTCTTCCTGTTTCAAACGTTCATTTCTTGCCAGTTCTCTTACTATTCAATTACAAACATTTAAAAAAAAAAAAAGTTTTAGTCTGACAGAATACCGAGATGCGGGCTGAATCGTTAAATCCATACATCTCGGAAGTGGAGCGACCAGAGTGGAGCTTTAATCCCAAGCGGCTCTTTCATGAGATTCGGAAGAAGCCCTGACAGGAAACAAGGCTACGAAGCCGATCAGAACGAGATCGAGGACTGTCAACGGGATCTGGCCAGAGATTTAGGGCCTTCGTTCCTCTACTGACATGTAGAGAAAATTACAACTTTCACAAAAAAAGGGAGAGTCTCTTTCCTCAAACGTTAGGCTATCGTTTCCGCTATGTGCTTCTATTACCACACACACACACACACACACACACACACACACACACACACACACACACACACACTCGACAGACATATGTACTTAGGGACAATATCCACTTATAAGTTTCTCTTCATGGTTCAGTGGTCAAAGTCACTGTCCGTTGTCGTTTCTATGCCAGTCAACAGTTGGAATTCTGCCAATGACGGAGCGCTCATCAATTATAATATCCCATGAGTATTTTTATTACTGCACACCTATCAATAATTAATTGTTTATTTACAAATTCAAAATTTATACTTCTATTACGAAAGGGAATTGTAAATGAAGGCAACTTATACTGATTCAATAATTTCACTTCAGCTCATTCCTTTTTATTATATTTTCCGCAATAAAATGCATGGCGCTATTTCCCCATTACAATAACCCCCATTGCAATGGCGTATTTTTCCGACAATCCACAAATTCTGTTTCCCTACTCGCTCCATTTAGCCCTGTCTGGATTCTCCTTTTTCTCTTCCCCTCCATTTCTCTCTCCCGCTTACCTCAACTTCACAAGCGCTCTCTGCGAAAAGCAATTTCTTGCAGCTGGCCGAGACACCATTCAAACAACTGTGGACGTGATACACTCAGGAGACACTTCTTTTTTCATAAGTGAAGAGAATTGTGGGTCCAGAAACTTAATGATCACATCGAGCTTAAGTTTGAAAAGAGAGAGAGAGAGAGAGAGAGAGAGAGAGAGAGAGAGAGAGAGAGAGAGAGAGTGGTGGGGGGCGGGGGAAGGAGGAACATTACGGCCGAAATCCCAATGAAGCTATATGCTGTACTTGTATTAATGAAATTTCCAGCATAATTTCGTCCAGATCCAAACGTTTTTGAAAAGCGTTCTGAAATTCCCTGTAATTATTTTAATATTCATGTCGGGTCCCTTCCAAAGAAGACAGACCTGCACCTATTAATCATATGTCCTGCATGGCTTTGTTCAAGTCTAAGCATCTTTAAGGAGCATTAAATATCCCTTGAAATTATGAATGGTTCTCATGTACATCTTCCCGTTAGAAAGTTAAAAATCCCATTTGATGTCATAAAAGTCACTTAAAATAATTCTTTTGATCTCTGTACTTGCTCAGGTAAATACGAAAAACGGCAACCTGTCATGTCCACGTACCTCTGCAAAGAACCGAATGGAAGACCAACATTCCTCTGGAAGAGACGTCGTTCGCTGCGGCCCTATGAGAGAGGGACCAGGACCAAGCTGCAGAGGACTCACACTTCAAAGTGAATGGATCTTGTGAAAACAAGCAATGAAAAATATTAGAGTGCCATTCAAGAAAACTACTATGACATACCGTGAGAGAGAGAGAGAGAGAGAGAGAGAGAGAGAGAGAGAGAGAGAGAGAGAGAGAGAGAGAGAGAGAGAGAGAGAATTATTGCCGCAATAATTACTTTTTGCTTTTGATGGAACTCTCTCAAAGTCACCTGGTAAAATATCTGTATAAGTTATTTTGGAAATAAAGATACATAACTTTGTCTTGACAAGTATCTTTTGCACTGAAATAGCACCACCTGTACCTGAACAGTAACCCTCGTCAGAAGTAATTTAATGAGAAAAGGAAGTGTTTAAACGGACAGAATTCATTCAGATGCTGAAGTCCAAGTCCGGTCCAATTGGACGTTGAAGTCCGGTCCATTCTGATGTTAAAGTGCAAATCTGGTCCACTTTGACATAGTAGTCCGTACCATTATGACGCTGAAGTCCAAGTCCAGTCCATCTCGACGTTGAAGTCCAAGTCCAGTCCATTTTGATGTTGAAGTCTAAGTCCGGTCCAATTTGATGCTGGAGTCCAAGTCCAATGCATTTTGACGTTGCAGCCCAGTCCACTTTGACACTGAAATCTGGCCCATTTAACGTTGGAGTCCGGTCCAGTTAATTCTGGCCCATTTTGATGTAGACATCTAAGTCCTGTCCAACTTGATTTGAAGTCCAAGTCCGGTCAATTTTTTTTGTTGCAGTCCAAATTCTGTCCCAGTTGACTTTGAAATAAGGGAATATTCCCCACCTCTCCTCGAAGGATTTGTTACTGAGCATTGTGAGATTTGGTGTCTAGCCTCGCACCTGCCCCCTACAAAAGACGATTGGGAAGGCTGCAGATTTTTGTGAGGAATTCCAGATTCAAATCAGCTCTCGGTTCACTGCCTGTGCGAGGCTAGGAGTCCGCTACGGTTGATTGGTTGCATGTGCGAGGCTAGACGGTCTGCGGGAAATACATACAGTGCAAAGTCCACACAATTTTTTTGTACCACTTTGAAATAAATTTCTGAAAATACGCTAGCAGCATTTGTGGTCATACAACTAAGGATGTTAATGTTATTTGTGCGAATGAAATAGAATCCGTCCTGAACACATCATAAGAAAACTGATTACATCATATCCCTAACAGCTGTATTGTCTTGACTCTCATATTAAATCTACCCCTCCACTCTCGTAAAACTAAGCCTTCTCTTGCGCCGCTCTTGAATGCATGCATTTGGTTTTTGATGGGGTAACAATAATGTTACTACATTCGAATAACCATAACTATAAAATTCAAGTGGGTGGTGAACATCGTGACAAAAATTGATGAAAACTGGCAGGATATTTGATTAAGCCAGTTTTCTTGTGACGTCATTCAAGTTGCCTCACTTGCAGAGAGAAGTCCGGATTCTTTCACATCTCTCAAAATAGCGTAAACAGCCTTAGCTATATGAACATAAATAATGCTGGCTTATTTTTTCAAACTATAAGTATTTACAAAACAATATATATTTATTTCCAAGTGTTTGTTTTGTAAATACGTGAAGTACAACACGAATAAATTCAATTTTTTTCAGTTATGCGGCTAGACCATACACCACTAATTGGCGGTAACATGTAGTTTTACCTCCTAAGCCTAGGCCTAACTTAATTTCATGACGATGCCTAGGCCCAACTTAATTTCATGAAGATGCCTAGGCCTAACTTAATTTCATAAAGAAAGTGGTGTTGCTACCTCATTTTGTTTTTTGGGCTAAACAGCATAGACAAGGGTGTATACAGGTGAGATAATCTAGGAAATAGACAGAAATAACGAGAAACTTACCGTATTTCGTTTATGTTTTGTCGTTCATCCCGAAGGGGATTGTAGTAAACACGGCGGAAACTCCGCGGGATGCCTTCTTTACTACTAGCCCTTTCGGGATTAACTTAGAACCGTTAACAAAAGACGGTAAATTTCTAGTGATTTTGGTGGATTTCTTATATTATCTCACGTGTACTGCATCGTTTACACTTTTGACTATGCTGTTTAGCCAAACGATTGCCATAAGCGATGTCTTCGTAGGCCATCTCATTTACATTTACCCAGGCGTTATAGACCACAGTAGTGTAGAACAGCACCACAGTCGGTTTCAGTTTCATCTGGCCACTCACGGGTGAAGATATGACACCTGCGCATGCGTAGCAAGTGATTGGCTAACCATCAACGTTTCCGATATCGTTGGCTTATTTTGATAAATATTAAAAATTCTCAATAACACATTTGAATATTGATATATACAATGGACGCTCGCTCCTTCTTATGCCGATTTGTATCGATAATATACTTACACAAGCACACGAAAGGCCAGCTTACATCAGTCTACTCAGATCAAATACATATGGACGATGAGCTTCGCATGATTATGATATATCTCGGTATAGCCTAGGCTACGCTTATATCTATGCTCACTAACTGTTCAAATCACGATTTTCTAATCATTCAAACTTTACTCAATGTACAGTTACACTGCATGCATATAAAAACTATTTCGATACCAAAGTAATAACTACATCCGTAAACTGAAAAATAACCCTTGATTTTGTTTGCCGCTTGAACATGAAGCATGGACCACTGAAACTAGGCCTATGCTACTGATTCACCATATATTTGACTTTACAGGCCTTCTTTAAACCACACATTCTTCCCATTCCATTAAAAAATTTTTTTTTTTCTAATTATAACCTTCACTTATTAATTCTGTGAAGTATCGTTTCAGTGCCAAACATTGGAAAAAAAAAAAAATTGTAAGTCTAGGCTAGCCTTCCGTGCTGCATGTATGTCGTCATCAACACTAAGGATAACGGGGCAATGGGATTTGAAACTTCTGTTTGACAAGTTATTTAGCTATTGTATACTAAAAAAAAATTATATTCTGAATATACATTGCCATCAAGCCGTGTATTAACTGAAATATCCATTCACCTCCCCCAGGCTGCATCATAGACAACAATACGATATCATAGTCTCAAATACTAACCTACTCATGTAATTTACTTGCAAGAAATCATCCAAAAACCTTTCATTTGTTACTCGCACAATCAGATGCCTTTTCATTTACCTAAAATTACATTAAAAAAATTAAAGTTTATCGTTCGCTTACGTTTGGCTCGAGAAGAATGTTACAAGGTCGTCATTCGTGTCCTTGTATTGCTATATTATCGACATAAATCGGCATGCTTATGATTTAGGTAAGACTGTGTGGAGGTTATTTGCATATATACGCATTCAGATATAGTAGTGAAGAAATAGTTTGCATCTTTATAACATGAAGTCTACGATATCGGAAACATCTAGCTGAAACCTACGTTGGTGAGCGGACAGATGGAATGAAATGTTATAGTATACCACAGCATTTGCAAGACACCCAGGTTGACTTCATACGCCATATTCTCTAGTATCTGGGTTTAATATTCAACTTTTATGATCCACTCACATTACAAGAATGAATGTTGAAATACATCTAAATTGTCCGCTGCTAACGACACAACAACCCGTAGGTTAGGCTAGCAACATAGTCACCTTTTCATGCACAAGGCGTATATTTAATGTACACTAAAACTGATATAAATCTAAACTAAACGCGAAGTATTGCCTATTTTCCATTTCGGAATGGTGTGGAATGAAGGGCGGGGGCCGGTTTCTTGTCGTTTGTCAAAAGAATTTTTACAGAAGTGTAGGAGATGGCGTTAACCACGTCTTTGTGGGTCGGCTACTGGAAGCTCACTGAGTTTCCCGTGGCTCTCGCTCGGGAATAAGCCCTGGTCTCTCCAATTTGCTAGAGTCGTCTTCGAGCATGGGCTTCTGCCAATCGCTAATTTCAATATTATCGACTTTGGTTATTTATTGACAGATTCAAAACAACAGAAAGAAGTGTAGTCGCTAAGAGCGGCCGTTTTTAAACTGCTCCTCCGCAACCACGCGCCCTGCCCCACCCCGGCCCATTTCTCTCCCCTGTCTTTCTCATGTAGTTGTCTACAAACACATTCTCTCTCTCTCTCTCTCTCTCTCTCTCTCTCTCTCTCTCTCTCTATATATATATATATATATATATATATATATATATATTCTATATTCTCTCTCTCTCTCTCTCTCTCTCTCTATATATATATATATATATATATATATAGAGAGAGAGAGAGAGAGAGAGAGAGAGAGAGAGAGAGAGAGAGTGTTTATGTGCGTCGCATGTTTGCGTCCACACCACACAAATGCAAAGTAACAGTAGTACTGGAATGCTTGTGTATAATACATGATAACTAGTCTTATTTGTCGCATTTGATAAAAATCTTCACGCACATTGCCATCCGTCTTGATATTACGTTAACTTATCCTGCAGTCAATAATTATAAAACCGTTTAAATAACGGCTGTTTCATTACCATTAATATAGCCCGCGTGTAAGGCTGGTTTTCACGTACAGCCGGCCAATGAAAAATTGGCGCAGTTTCTTTATTCGTCGTTCGTTATGGAAATATTGCCATATGCAGGTGCAAGATTATTTGCTTTTCAATCGTGACAGCCTTAGATGCAATTGGAATTTGGCTTTGCTTCTGCTCGAGTCTTGACGATGACCCAACATATCGTACAGTACTGCCGTGTCGTCGTTCGTTACCTACAGCCGATAAATAATACTGAAGCCTGTCAACATTCTTTAATAGCAAAGTGTAATTCAACTAATTTTGTCTTTTGATCAATAAAATAATTGGCATGGCACATTTAGTTGGCCTAAATTTGACTTCTGACTCTGACACCTGATTACCTACAGTAGGTCTATTTTCAGCAGTATCTCCATCGGATGCGTCATGTGAATGTTTAAATCGACAATATCTAAATTATATTAATCTGCTTTATTTGATTATTCCCGTTATTCCTTTTTATTGACCAAGTTCTCCTTTGTTCTTATCCTTTTCATTACTGCTTAACATAATTTACTCAGACCTAGCTATCTCATGTCAAAAAGCAACATAAGAAATCAGACGAAAACAATTTAGTCTTTTTTCAATCTAATTCCTTGCACGTCATCCTGTTTCAACCGCACACGGTGGAAAGCTGTGGGAGTCAAAGCTGAAGAATACATGAGGACAAAAGAATTACTTTCATGAAAGCATTCTTGGGTTAATCTTGATGTAGATATTCATATCTCCTAAACAGAAATTAATTAGAATCAGTTTCACACGTATGCCTAGACCTACTGCCGTGAGCATACTATACGTAGCTGAAAGGTTATGAAATATGAAAGGTAACTTTCTCATTTAGGTCTATTTCCGATATTTACAATAAAAACTAAATTATATATATAGATATATATATATATATATATAATATACAGTATATATGTACACACATAAGATATATATATATATATATATATATATATATATATATATATATATATATATATATATATATATATATATATATATATATATACACACATAAGAAAAAGTTAGAAATCCATGAAGTTGTAATGCAGTCAAATAAGGAGTAAAGCTAACAAACAGGTGAAAATAAACGTATCCATATTAGCAGGTGATATATATATATATATATATATATATATATATATATATATATATATATATATATATATATATTATGCATATGTGTGTGTGAGAGAGAGAGATGAATTAAGCAGGAATTCAGTACTAACATAGGCCTATAAGTACTGTATGTATAGATTCACATGAATAAGAAAATGTTAAAGAAGTAAATGAGACGAAATGAAGTCAAATACAAAATAACACTGTTAAACCAACGAGAATAAAATGATAAAATTGGTCACATTATATGAAAAGGCAGCATAGCTCATTAAAACTTTGTATAGAATCCTCGTGCATCTGACACGCATCTTATCCTATCTGGCATTGATGCAACGAGGACTTCGCAAGTGTTTGCTGCTCCCCTCTTTGGCCCTAAGTTTTCCCAAATATCTATTGCATGCTTTATAAGGTTCTCTTTGGTGTAAGCACAATTAACACCCCATTGTTGGGTCATGTAGGCCCATAAGTTTTCTATTGGGTATCAGCCCTTCGTTGGCTGAGTCGGTTGAGCTTCAGACTATCACTCGATGGGCCGGAGTTCAATTCCCCCAGCCGGCTGACGATGAGTTAGAGGAATTTATTTCTGGTGATAGAAATTCATTTCTCGCTATAATGTGGTTCGGATTCCACAATAAGCTGTAGGTCCCGTTGCTAGGTAACCAATTGGTTCTTAGCCACGTAAAATAAGTCTAATCCTTTCGGCCAGCCCCAGGAGAGCTGTTAATCAGCTCAGTGGTCTGGTAAAACTAAGGTATACTTAACTTTTTCAGCTCTGCAGACTTGGCAGGCCAGTCAATTCGAACCACGCCTGGATTCTGCTGGAACCATTGCTTTACAACCTCTGCATTGTGGACCGCAGAATTGTCTATGGCGATATATACTGGCATGGGATACGGCAATAATAGTTTTCGAAATGAGGGTACTAAAATGTCCCGTAAAATTTCGATACTCTGATTGGTGTTCAGAAACGCTCATCGATGGCAATTAGCCCTCCCGGTCCACTGGCAGCAGCCATCCATCCCTATAACCCAGCTGATATTCTACCACTACGCCTTGAAGGCGCGACGCTATTTTCAGCATATCTGTCGATAGAAAATATTATTTCAACTGACAAACAATTCAATAGAGAGTAGTTAGCCATACAAAAAAAAGAGAAAAAAAAAAGAGAGACAGAGAACAGTAGGGCCACAACTTTACAGACATATTTTCTTCCATTTTTATATGTTATAACATAGACCTATCTTATGAATTATAATCTATATATGAAAACTATAATGTTTCCTAATGGCCTATAGGTATGAATAAAAATTATATATCAAGACAACTATATGAAAATAAATGTGCAGTATAATCCCCATTAAATAGATAATTCCTGTGTGAACAGTCAAATACATAATAGTTATTGGCCATTTCTCAGCTTTAGGTCTAGGACATACAGTATATATACAGTCTTCTTCTTCTTTTAACGTGCTTTTTTCCCATTTTTGTATGGGGTAAGCACGATGCCTTCTACTGTAATAAAGACCAAATAAAAGCTTTTTCATTTTGCAGCTATGTATTATTTTCACTTTATAGTCGAATTGCCATTTGTTTTTTTTATATATAACGTAATGCATTCAAGTATATATACTACATATCAGTTTATAATAGGAATAAACAGGTCCCATCCTTTCTTCATGCTGTTGCGTTAGCAACGGTTTCCATACCGGAATCCTGTGATGCATTCCTGCCCCATGCAACCTACTTCGCACAGTCTGCACACGTATTTGCAGTCCAAGCTGCTGTTCCACAGCAACTGCTGTCATCTGGGGCTGTTCTTTGACAGCTGCAACAATCATATTGTCTAGCTCTTTTCTGGGGCTTCGAGGAGTTCCACTTCTAGGCCTATTTTTCACGCTGGTATAATTTTTTTTTTATCTTTGATAGCATTTTGTGAGTTTCCATTGTTTTCTGTAAAATTTAACAAATGGAATCGTTCAACTACCATCAACTTTATACTGAAATGATAATATAAGGACTATGTTTATGTGATACTGCTAATGATAGCTGTCTCCTATTGTTGCCGAAATGTGCAAATGTGGTCTCCGGTGGAAGTTTTGATGCAGAAATGGGGTCTTCATTTTACGGTCTGCGGCACCGAGTGTGGAAAAAAATGTTCATACTTTTTTTAGGGGTTTATTGTAGTCAGATATATTAGTTTCTTATATGTTATGATTCACTGTCCTATATTCTCGGCCATTTGCATATTTATATATCTTTTTATATAAAAATGACTGAATAAAAAGCCATCAACGAATGGTTGTTTGCGCCGAATCATGAAGCAGCAGAAGTTGATCGAGCCAGAAATGTCTTGATTGACATGTCGAAAGCAGACATCAGTGACAACAGTTTAGGGTTCCATCTAATTATGATAGCTTAAATCTATTTAAAATTGTTTTAGTAAATGTAAAAAATTATTGTGATCAACTTAAGGAAAGTTAAAGGAAATGATCTTTGGACTGTGAAGGAAAGCTATGGGTTAAATGACTTTAAAATTTAGGCTACCACGGAAGTCAGTGCTGTGGAAATGTGGCACACTGTATTATGACAGTGGTTGTGATTCGACGTTTTTTATCACTTCGTTTCGTTCACGTGAATTTTGTTATATGGAAAATAGTTTTACGTAATACTATAACATGATGTTCTAAAGATTACAGTGACTGATTTTAACGCCATTACATAAGATTTATTCCATCTTCGAACAGATAAATATATTAATCAGGCATGAATCGTGCGTCAGGTAGGTGGTTGAAAAATTATGAAACTCTGCCAATTTTAATTTGGCCGACTGTACATTCCTATGATGATTATTTGCGCCTTATATTTCATTTGCACGTCAGGTCACAGCAATAGCCTAATCTGAAGGAGCCTCTCCAAGCAGTCTTCTTTTATCTTGCGATGGATCTGAATACCAGACACAACTTTTAGCTTTCTGCAAAAGAAAACTATTGCGCCGGCTTTGTCTGCCCGTCCGCATTTTTCATCTCTGCACTTTTTCTGTCCGCCCTCAGATCTTAAAAACTACTGAGGCTAGAGGGCTGCAAATTGGTATGTTGATCATCCACCCTCCAATTATCAAACATACCAAATTGCAACCCTCTAACCTCGGTCGTTTTTCTTTGATTTAAGGTTAGAGTCAGCCATAACCCTGCTTCTGGCAACGATATAGGATAAGCCACCACCGGGCCGTGGTTAAAGTTTCATGGGCCGCGGCGCAGACAGCTTTATACCGAGGCCACCGAAAGACAGATCTATTTTCGGTGGAATTGATTACACATTGTAGCGGCTGTACAGAAAACTTGTTTGCGCCGAGGAATCTTCGGCGCACTTTTTACGTTTCTTGTTGTAAATGATTATGAAAGATGAACAGCAAACGTTTTATGCGTAAAAGCAATATCAGAACTTGGTTAAGGGTTCAACACTGAATATTCTGAATCGATAGCTATCGCTGATTCATTTTGGCATCAAAATGAGAGAAACGCTAAAAAAAATGGTTTATTGTGCAAATTAGTGATACGATGATTTTACTGTGTTTCATTAAGTTTATATGATCTTTAGTTACTCTTTCTTATGCTAAGGAATTTCAGGATAAGCGAAAAAAAAAATGTTCAGGGAAATAATGAAATGTTAGTAAAACCATGTAAGAATTTAGGAAGTGATGTGAAAAAATAATTACTGGCTCTTATTATTGTTATGGAGTTAATGCATGCCTTTCTATTACGATGCAATGTAAGATTTTAAAATCCATCCTGAACTAAAATAAACTACTGAAGTCACACTGCTATGTTTACCTTTATCATAGCTGTAATTAATGATCTGGCTCCTAAGCAAAGAATAGAGAAAAAAAAATTATTGTAAGTACATCACTATGATCCTCCCGTCGTGAAAATTTTTCAGTAATATCTGTTTCTTGTATTTAGGAGTCAGTGCAAATAGAAGTTTAACGAACATGAAACTCTCCAGAGGCCGAGCGTCAATGATGCAAATAGGCTAATCTCTGGTCTATGAAATCTATTTCCACTCAGCCTGCTTAAAATTCGCGTCATAGCGGAGGAGGTTGGAGTGAGTTCTCGCATATCGGAAAGGAATTTCTCTCCTCAAAAGGTACTTCCGAAGTACTCCCTGACTTTTCAGCGAACGAAAATTGTATTTCAATATCCCGGATATCGGAATGCAAAGTAGAAATTATCATTACTAGCAACAACATTATATACATTAATTCCTTCGTAGGAAAGCCGTATGGAAATTAACTTGATGGTTCTCTTAACGACACGGGTTTGGCTTCACACACAAAGAAAAGTCATTTTTAATTTCTTTATTTCACTGAACTAGTTTTACGTAGGTTAGCTTTTAACGGCCTCATCAACAAGGATAAGTAAATAAATAAAATAAACATTAAATATAAGTAAATCAATAAGGAAAATAAAACAATAAAAGAAATATAGTTCTTTTATTCACAGAAACACCTCACAACACATTAGAAACCTCTCTACAGATATTTCAACTTTGAAAGAGAGAGAGAGAGAGAGAGAGAGAGAGAGAGAGACTAAATTTATTTGCGCCATTTCTACAAGCATTAAAGTTGATAATGGAGTATAGCAGCATAATTTATGATAAGATATTTGTAGCCAGTCTTCAATAAAAAAAAAAAAAAATCAGATAAAGAAATATTCTTGCAAAATTTCCCCAGTGTCCTTATGGATTATTTCACAAGAAAGGTGAACACTGAATCGATTAGGTATAAACATTTTGTTTGCTCGCGACCTCGATAATATATAATATAATAAGTATTGTACCTCCTACTACCAGCTGCCTCGCTTACTATTTCCTTACTAGCTTTGTTAACACATGTTGCTCTCCCCGTCTCCAACAGCTGCCTTATTATTAATGAATTCTTTCCTCGGGAACATTTACGCATGATCGACAAACATACCCACTGCTTGTCCCTCAGTTTCAACCTGATTATTCTTCATCTAAGTATTTATATTTAAATATTTATCTACTTTCAATCTGAGCATGAACAAACCTGCCATGCTAATTTCAACGCCGAGGATTACCTTTTCTCTGGTAATAATATTCCTCTGATACGTATCTAGAACCTCTCTCTCTCTCTCTCTCTCTCTCTCTCTCTCTCTCTCTCTCTCTCTCTCTCTCTCTCTCTCCACATATAACCTGGCTGTTCTCCTTTAACGTCCATATGTCTTTGACATAAGGAACACACTAGATTCACGTCACCTAACATTTAAATACTTTTCTGTTTTCAATTAATTCTCTGTTACAATGAATGCATTTTTTGCATGTCGGATATGAATTACAAACTCCTTTGGAGGTGTTACCCAAGAATTATCATAATTCACATCCATACGTCCACTATTTCATATTGTGCAGACATTCACACACAAGTCACGGACGCGCCTCATTTGTCAAGTAATCTTCCACAGAACAGAATATTGAGAAAAATGAAACGACGGTCAAGAGAGTCTCTGTGAAAGTCGAGGTGCGATCCCAGAGTTCCACACATGACTCTTCTTCCCTTCCACATTCCCGTCTCCATACACAGGCCGCTGTTACTATGGTCAAGGCGCCGTTCTGGCAAAAGGTCGATTCAACATTAAAACAAGTAAAATATGCGCCGAAGTTTCCTCGGCACAATCGAGTTTCCTGTACAGCGTACTGTATAATGTTGTATGAGTCGCGGCTCATGAAACTTTAACCATGGCCCGGTGGTGGCCTTTCCTATAGCGCTGCCAGATGCACGATCACGGTTAACTTTAACCTTAAATAAAACAAAATTACTGAGGCTAGAGGGCTGCAATTTGGTATGTTTTGATGATTGGAGGGGGGATGATCAACATACCAATTTGCAGCCCTCTAGCCTCAGTGGTTATTAAGATCTGAGGGCGGAGAGAAAAAGTGCGGACAGAAAAAGTGCGGGCGGACGAACAAAGACATCTCAAGAGTTTCCTTTTACAGAAAACTAAAAAATAGCAACAGCGAAGTAGACATAAATATAGTTAAAATTAATGAAGAAATATAGACATAAGAAAAAACAATAGCCTCTTCATAACAAAGGGCAACCCAAATTTGGGCACGGCACGAATGAGAACCAAAAGAGGAAAAATCCCCCCAGCTGCCAAGACACCCACTTGGGAAAAGAATGTCATCCCGGCAATCCCCCTCGAATGTCCATCAGCAGAGCAAAAGACAATGGCCACAATCGCCAAGGACCAATTATTAGAGTAATGTCTCCCTCTGCAGATCCCATCAGAACCCGGACGTCGTTGAAGCGGTTTCGCCAAAGAGCAGGATTCAGGTTCCCAGACTCTCGCTTATTCCCTTTGCATATTTCGGCCGGTTATATCGTCGTTCTCATTTTCCACGATCTCTTATTGTTCGCTGGCCGTGCATTCTCGAACACTCGCCGCTTAATTTCTTTTTCCAAAATTGGAGTTTGCTGCGCATGAATAGCTTACTCAATAAAAGAAGTGATCATGATACAGATAATGACAGCTGGATTGTAATATCCAGGTGATTTATTGGAATGGAATGGAATATAGAATTTAGGCCAAAGGCCAAGCGCTGGGACCTATGAGGTCATTCAGCGTAGAAAGGTTTGAAAAGTGTAACAGGAGGAAAACCTCGCAGTTGCCCTTTGAAACAAAAATTTAAGAGAGGTTGGATAGCAAGATGGAAGAAAGAGAATATGAATGGAGGTACAGTAAAAGGAATGTAAGAGGTTGCAGTGATTTATTTTTCGAGCTACTTACTGACAGGGCAGACGTTTCCTTCTATGATGTTGCGAGAGGCGCGCTCGTCCTATTTTAACGTTGGAATACGGGACACTTCTTTAGGAAAACATTCTGCACGGTGAAAGTTCAAAAAAAAAAAAACGGTTTTATTAACCAGGAAGAAATGAATATTTACTAAGAAAACATTCACCATGAAAAATCGTATTCTAAATATCGGCAGCAAATAAGAAGTAACTTAGTCTTCCAAGAAGTGAAATGTGAGACAGTTTTTGATGAAAAACACTTCAAAAATTGCCTTGTGCGCATCCAGAGCCAATAAAAGCGATAATTTTTTTTTTTTCTGGATAGTAAAATAGGAAGTTCTTTCAGACAAGAGACCCATTAAAAATTTTCTGACTCAGTCTTATGAACATCTTTCTTTTAAGCCTACTCGGTGTACATATTCATCTCGCAATTTCATTACAAATGAAAACACTTTTCCGTATTAATAGGGTAATGTGGAATTCATTTAAGTTAAGAAGACCAGTGAAAACCTCGCCGTCAAAATCCATCTTGCCTTCAGGTTGCCTTTTACTGTTCATATCGATAGATTGTTATTATTAAAATAGTTTAACCAGATCACTGAGCTGATAGAGTCTCACGGTGTTCTTATACATCAGAACATCAGGAATTTGATGAGAAATACATTTTTGGAATAAGACTATATTGTAAGCTAAGTTCTCTTTTCAGAGAGCAGTTTTATTACTCAACACATTCATTTAACATTCCAAAAAAAAACAATAAATTAGTTAACTAATTTCTTGGAACTAAATGTGCTTTGACAGAAAAAAAAGGAAAGAAGAACAACAAAATTTAATATACACAACAAAAACAAAAGAAAACCAATGCAATAACTTATGACCTTTCAAAGTTACGTCGGAACACTGGAATCTGAATTTTTTATAATAATAATATTTTAGAGTTTGAAAATATTAGAATCTCATAGAGGTCTGCACAAGTATCATCTGAGGACGTCAAGTGACCATTATTAGTCACCAAGTCTGGAATCCTTCCTTCTCCCGGATTATCTTAACTCCATACCCTTCAAGCTCAACTTGGAATGAATTCCACACTCTTCCTTCCTCAGCTTCGTGCATTTCGGGTCTGGGATAGATTAGGGCATTAGGCTGATATGAGGTGGACTGAATATGCTAATATCGTAAACTAATGTCACAATATCAGTCGGTACTGCCGTCACAATAATCACCTTGCAAATAAAAAAAAAAAAACCTACCGAACAAAATATCATTGATAAAAGTGATGTTGCCGTAAACCACACAGCGCCTGATGGTCATGGCAAAGTCTGCTGGAAGTAGACGCAGTGGGTTCGAGGTCATCTGAGAGAGGGTGCAATCCGTCCCTCTTTAAGATTCGCCTCAGTCGGAGACATCAATCTTCCCTCCCTTCAATCTCCTGAAAAATGATTCCATCCATCCAGAAGATCCCTCTTTACCTCGCCTACACCCTTGCTGAGCGATGAGCAATGGCACCATTATCGGGATAAGGAATAAGATGTTATTTTGCTTGTCTGGTAGTTTATGAAAGGATATTCTGCTGGGCAAAACTTGGATATCTGTTTGTCTGCGTGTCTGTCTATCCCTAGGATTTTTCATTCAATAAAGGCTGGAAATAGGTTAGACTATATTACTGTGTGTCCTAAGGCCGCTTCATGAAGGAAAAACATCACTGTTGCATATATATATATATATATATATATATATATATATATATATATATATATATATATATATATATATATATTTTTTTTTTTTTTTTTCATGTGTTATGTTCAATGATAATGATTGCTGAAGTATCATATTTAGTTTCGCATCAGATCTCAAAAGTACTAATGATAACTTGATAGCGTAATTTAGAATTGTTAATACAATTTTAATAGTAACGTAATTTGGAACGAATATCTTTCTTGGTAAAAGCGTAGTAAGTGAACACGTGTGTGTGTCCACCAGGGCTTGTTTCATTTCAATTGTCATCAGTTCAGATAAGAGCGAGCGCTTTGTTTTGGGGTTAGTGATGACAGCTTGCGAAAACAAACGCCGATTCGTCCCATACGGGTTCAAGACGAGTGATTTCATGTTGTTGCATGTTCAAGTCACGTACGCCACTTGAAGAGAAAGAATACATGTCCTGATCAATTACGTCATGTTTTGTAAGATTGCATTCAAAACGTTTTGCTGGGATGACGTAACTTCCTTCTAGAAGCTTCTTTAGTATCTTGCACCCAAAATGCTTTAATGACGTCACTTCCCTGCTTCTAGAAGCTTCTTTAGTATCTCGCACCCAAAATGCTTTAATGACATCACGTAATTGTTTCACTGTTACTGGAATCCTAAAATTTGTTTCATTCTGATTTCTGAGACCAGTCGATTTGGTTCCATCTCTCTCTCTCTCTCTCTCTCTCTTTCTCTCTCTCTCTCTCTCTCTCTCTCATTCCTAATTAGGAAGAGATTACTTTTAACGTAATTTTTTGTGGTCACTTTTAACATTAACTTTTGAGATCTGAATTTAGCAAAGTTATTTAGTTCGTAACGGCGCCTGGTAAAAAAGTGTGTATTGTGTAACGCAGCTGCAGCAAGTGATTTACAGAGGTTTTCACAAGTTGTGTAAGGTAACGTGAAATTTTACTTATTGATACCATGGTATGATAAGTTAGGAAGTTGTGGTATGATAAGTTAGGAAATTCTGAACAAGTGAAATCATTATTGATAAATCTTAAGTGTATTTTTGTGTATTTTTCTATTTACAATTTCTTTATATTTTCAAATTTTTCATGTTTGTGATGTAACATTTATTTACATAGCATTGTAAATATTTCTTGGTAATTTAACATTGCATACTTAATTTAACACTGCATACTTAATTTAACATTGCATACTTAATTTAACATTGCATACTTGATTTCATTTATTGAGATTTTCTTTTTAAATCTTGAGTAATTCTTGATAGTTTAAATTTTGCTTGATTAATTTAAATTCTTGATAAAGTTTTTGTGAATTAGTTTTGTTTCATAATTTAATTCAAGAATTGATTGAGTGTTGTGTTATTTTCAAGTAAAGGTAAATTTTTCAGATTGTGAATTCTAATTAACTGTGAATTCTAATTATAAACTTTGAATTTAAAAATAAATTTTTGTATTTAACATTTTTAGAAAACAGTGTTTCATTTATTGACCATCAGTGAATAGGATTGATTGTGTGTGCATAAGGCAAAGTGATAAACATGTTTTGTTCTTTTAGTTTTGCTAAAGTGAATTAAGACCAGGGAAACAGTTAGAGTTTTTTGATGGAGTGATGCCCTTCTACTCTAGAATATTTCTAATTTAATTTTTGATACCTCACACATATTCTGATAGACTTAGTTTGATTTTTCAAGTGGTTGATAAATAAGTTTTTTCTTAATGGATCACTGTTACCTTTAGAGTACTCAGTCGTAACAATTAATGTTATGAGAGTTCAGGTATCTGGCTGAAGTGAGGTATATTTTTGAATCTTGAGATTAGTTGTGTAATAACCAGGTACTTGATACGCATCGTGACAATATATATATATATATATATATATATATATATATATATATATATATATATATATATATATATATATATATATATATATATATATATATATATATATATATATATATATATATATATATAGTTTAAAAGAACACTTGTTGCATATCCTGAAAATATTCACCATTGAGTTTAACTTAACCAGAACGAGGACATTTACCACTGACAACTTTATTGAAAAAATTATCTAATTTTAAGCTTTTTATACTAACTCATTATTAACCTGTTTTCCAATAGATTGTTTTTATAATACTCTAAGTAAAATAAGGATTCGTAAAGTGAACGGGTAATAAACACTCAAAAAGAGATCCACCCTGCGGTCGGATTATTTAGCGATAACTCCCCATTTGACGTCTTTTGCTAATGGACGATTTGTTCCACACTACGCCATTCTTTATGTGACATTACTTGTCGATGTTGTCTGTCCTTTGTTATTCAATAATTTTTAAATTGCAACATGAAACCGAATATATTTTACGTCCTTTGATCTTCACTTTTAACAAATGATAACATGCTTTCCAAGGTATCGCAACAAACCTGAATGAATGATTTACTGAAATATAAAACCAGCTGCTTAGAAACTGTTATGCTTCGTGGATGGGCCAAAGGCTTTGAGAACCTCTCTCAGCATTGGATTTACATGGTAATAAATTCTTATAATTTTTGCCACAAAAACAAAAAGTCTTTCGATAATTACTTTCGTCGACTACATGGATTCTATGACATTCTTTACCATACTTTAGTTACATATGAATAGTCTCATCATAAAAATAACTGCAGGTTATTTATTCCCCAACTACTACTACTCCTGTAATGGAGCGCATAACATAATATTTTAGCTTTAATAGGCCATAGCCATTTAAGAAACTAACAAGCTTAGTTCCTTTACCTTTTGAGATTGCTTGTTCCCCAAACAATGATAAGCATTCTTTTGCCGCTTCTTCTTCCTTTTCCTCTTTACCTACGTTCTTAATTCTCTTGCTTTTGTATTCTCTGGCTCTTATTATAGACTTTCTTTTCATGTGTGTGTGTGTGTGTGTGTGAGAGAGAGAGAGAGAGAGAGAGAGAGAGAGAGAGAGAGAGAGAGAGAGAGAGAGAGAGAGAGAGACCAATATGCACCCTGTTGCTATTTGTTTATATTCATATCCAAAGACTCTCTCTCTCTCTCTCTCTCTCTCTCTCTCTCTCTCTCTCTCTCTCTCTCTCTCTCTCTCTCTCTCTCTCTCTCTCTCTCTCTCTCTCTCTTTGCAAAAGAAAAGAATGCATGGAAAGTGATGGAACTAAAAAGTAAGATAGAAAATGCAGAACAAAAGATTATACAATCAAAAGAAAATGAAAAATGGAACCTAGAAGAAATGACACTACAAAATATCAAGCAAAACCCTAAAATTTTTTATTCATATGCAAAAAAGATGAATAAAATAAGAGTAGAAATAGGCCCTCTAAGAATTGAAGGGCGATTAACGAATGAAAAAAAGGAAATATGTAACATATTAGCAGAAAGATATAAGAGTGAATTTACACCCAGAATTGACAATGAAGATAATGATACAGAAATAAGAGATGAAAATACTGAATACTTATCAGATATAGATATTACAGAAGCCGATATTGTGCAGGCTATTAATGAAATTAAAAATGGATCAGCAGCAGGACCAGATGGAGTACCTGCCATATTGTTAAAGAAAGTGGTTCATTCAATTGCAAAGCCGCTAGCAATATTATTAAGACAAAGTATAGATACAGGCAAGATTTATGATGAGCATAAATTAGCATATATTACTCCTACTTTCAAAAGTGGTTCAAGACTAGAGGCAAGTAATTATAGGCCTGTGAGTCTGACATCTCATATTATGAAAGTATATGAAAGGGTAATGAAAAAAAATATAATGAAACATTTAATGAAAAATAGATTGTTCAATATAGGACAACATGGTTTCGTACCCGGAAAAAGTACACAAACCCAACTGTTAGTCCACCATGAAAGCATATATAAAAATATGATAAATGAAAAAGATACAGATGTGGTTTACCTAGACTTTGCAAAAGCTTTTGACAAGGTAGATCATAATATATTAGTGAAAAAAATTAGAAAACATAACATTGTTGACAAAGTAGGAAGATGGATAAAAGAATTTTTGCAAAACAGAAAACAGATAGTGATTGCAAACGATGAGAAATCGGAGGAAGCTACGGTAATATCCGGTGTACCACAGGGTACGGTGTTAGCTGCATTGCTGTTTGTGATTATGATTGCAGACATAGACAGTAATGTTAAGGACTCAGTAGTAAGAAGTTTCGCAGATGACACAAGAATAAGTAGAGAAATTGCTTGTGATGAAGATAGGAACTCGCTACAAAGAGACCTAAACAAAATATATAAATGGGCAGAGATAAATAGGATGGTATTTAACTCTGATAAATTTGAATCAATGAACTATGGTGATAAAGTAGGAATGCTATATGCATATAAAGGACCTAATAATGAGACAATCACAAACAAGGAAGCAGTTAAAGACCTTGGTGTGATGTTGAATAGGAATATGTTATGCAATGATCAAATAGCAATTCTATTGGCAAAATGCAAAGCAAAAATGGGAATGTTGTTCCGGCACTTCAAAACAAGAAAAGCTGAACACATGATTATGCTTTATAAAACGTACGTATGTAGTCCACTTGAATATTGCAATATAACATGGTACCCACACTACCAAAAGGATATTGCACAAATAGAGAGTGTACAAAGGTCATTTACAGCTAGAATAGAAGAAGTTAAGGACCTTGACTACTGGGAAAGACTACAATTCTTAAATTTATATAGTCTTGAAAGGAGAAGAGAACGCTACATGGTAATTCAAGCATGGAAACAGATAGAAGGAATTACCGAAAACATCATGGAACTAAAATTATCAAAAAGAGCAAGCAGAGGTAGATTAATAGTGCCAAAAACTATACCAGGAAAATTAAGGAAAGCACACAGGACATTAATCCACCACGCACGAGCATCGATAATGCAGCGTCTATTCAATGCGCTACCAGCTCATCTGAGGAACATAACAGGAGTGAGCGTAGATGTGTTTAAGAATAAGCTCGACAAATATCTAAGATGCATCCCAGACCATCCAAGACTGGAAGATGCAAAATATACCGGAAGATGCGTTAGCAACTCTCTGGTAGACATCAAAGGCGCCTCCCACTGAGGGACCTGGGGCAACCCGAACGAATTGTAAGGTCTGTAAGGTAAGGTCTCTCTCTCTCCAGAGCTGATAGAAAAAATTAGGCTGTGAAAGATGAAAATGCAGACCTTAACGAATTCAGGGTCTAGAATACTTGTATAACTTAATAACAATAAATTTCTTATGAACATTACATACGCTCTGATAATGTTAATCGATTATTCATGAACATTACAGGTGCTAAATTAATCGAACACCTTCATTGGCACTTAAATGTATTCATTGCTGGAATTTCTCTGTCAGTAACTGTAACATAAATAAAACAAACGACTCTAATTACAGCGAAGCTCTTTTAATGCCAACCTTAATCATAACGTTCGCTGTGTAGTAGGAAAAAACTTCCTGTTCTCATCAACTGTTGATTATAAGTGGATAAAATACTGGTCACTGGGAGAGCTGGGGCTGAGGTTAGTGAAAACGCTGAAAGCAGCAGGACCGTCAGAGCGATCAGCGCCAGACAGACAGATGATTTACGCTATACTGCAGAGGTTCTTAACCTTATTACCACGCCCCCTCTAAGAGTTGCTCCTTCCCTCCACGCCCACCTTGCGTCTATGAATAAAGTCCCTCCCAGATTTAAAGGAAAAAAAAAAAAGAGAGAAAGAGAAGGGGGTGTTTTTATTCTTTTGGGAATGAATTAGTGAGATACTTGACACTGCTTCTTAGCGGCTCTTGTTAAGAGAGAATAACGAACACGATTAGAGAATTTTCAATTTTTCCATAGGGGATCTCCACAAATTTTCTTTGAAAAAATTTACATGAAAATATTGTACAACAAAGTAGAAAATATGATGGGTAGAAAAATAGATGTACAAATTTCTATAATACCAAAACCCTTGATCATTAGTGGCTGAAAATGAAAAATGATTTGATTTTCACAGCAAAGGCAGAAAATAAAAAATTACTAAAATATCGATAAAATGATTTCCATTTAACTTTGCTATTCTCTTCATAAAGCCGGCGAATTTATTGTTTCATAAATGTGGCCAGAAAACAAAACAACCATGCCGTAGTGGAAAGTACATAAGAAGAAAATGTTTACTAAGAAGTAAATTAAGAGTTCTTTTTCAAATAAATGAATAACAAAACCTTCAGTGAAACTGAATAACTATTAGACTGGCAGTGAACAGGAAGAAATGGTGTCTATGGCAGTAAAGATTTTATAAACTGCTAGAAAGACAAATCTTTATTTTTAAAGATGGAGACTAACTCCTTCTTCTTCTTTTAACGTGCTTTTTCCCATTTTTTTTGTATGGGGTAAGCACACTGCCTTCTTTTGAAGGACTTTGATTTGGCTTTGGGGTAGACCATAGTCTCGATCGGCCGCCCTGCCTGACATCGCTCAGACCTCGGTAGCGCATATACATGTATCGCACCTTTCTCCCAGCAGCGAGGAGAGTTGAGCGGTTAGGTCGACAGTTCGAGACGTGTGAGGTGTCTGTTATGTTTTTAGAAGATGTTGGAGTGGCTTTGTTTGTGTGTTCTTAGAGAGACGGAGACTAACATAACGGAGAAAACAGAATGAGTTCCCCTTCATGGTGAAAAAAAAAAATTAATCACCGTGAAAATATGTCATGAACTGACGTGAAGGAAAAATTTATATTTTTCTTATAATTACTGAAAAAAAACAAAGCATGCGGAAAGTAGAAACCATACCTCAATGAATGATACAAAATGAGAAAATATTTTATTTGAAATCTCTTGAAAACAAGTTGTAAGGAAAGAATCTGGAATGTTTCCTCTTTATAGTAAGAAATCCCTCGGAGAACACATACGGTAATTAGGTCCGTTATTAATTACAAGAACGAAATCACAATCAAACGCAAGATAATTCGGATCTTTCCTGGATAGTGACCACCAAGGGTTTTAACCCGGGATGTATCCACCTTTGCGGTGTGTTTAGTACAAGCCTGTTGGGGATGACCGCAAAAACTTAAACAAAAGAGTGTGAATATCATAAGGATAATGACCCCCAAGAAATATTAGTCCTAGATAACAATCCCCGAAAACCGGGGGGTCACTATCTAGGAAAGATCCGATAATTCAAAGGATATTCTGCCCATGGCTGAGTTCTGCTGATGTCGAAAAATTGCCTCCATCATGGCCAGGTCCAAGCTGTCATTCGAAGAGGCCAGTATTGAAGCCCTCCCTTGAGACACTGGGTGTTGTTCACAGTGAGAGTGATCCCTGATGGACGAATGAGGTGGTCTTGTCATGTAATTACCAGTTCTTGGTGAACGACCGAAGTGCTCAGGTAATCTTATCCTAAAGCAAATTCCTGAGATGTATACTAGTATTGCACCAGCCCCGGTTTTTTTGCCATGCCCCTAGGCTAGGTTAGGTTAGGTTGGGTTAGGCTAGGTTAGGATTAGATCGATGTCTTTGTAGTAACTTGGGTGTGGGGAACGTAATCAGATTATTTTCAAGAAAATTCTATGGTTAGTTTTTAAGATAAGGCGTCCCAATTTTTTTAAGGAAAGGTCACGGTACAAGGTTACATCTAGGGAAAATGGTATCCGGTAATGCCTTTCTGTTTCTCTGATATATGATGCACTGCAGTGATCACACTTTACCAGTGACACCCGAACAAATATCATCTGAAACCTTATCTTTAAACTTACAACAATTTGTTCGTACAACTAGAGGGAGACAAAGCCTACCACAAGAAACCCATACAAAAGTGTCTCGGACGATTTTTTTTCTTCACTGTTCCATACTTGCAATTTCAAAATGCGAGAGCATCACAGGAAACTAGTTCTTGATTTTTTGTTCGCCAAGCTTTCATTAAAAGGGGTTCAGCTCACATTTGCAGGCCCTCGTGAAGTTTTCCCACGACCATACATTATCACATTTAGAAAAAAATTGGCTTTATAAGCCGCCCAAACTGATCTTCATCGTAGGGGTAAAAGTGATATACGTAACAATTTTCTCAGCCACACGTAACGGAATATGCTAACTCAAGTCAGACAGAAAAGTTATAAACATGTGGAAATGCTTGCGAATTGCCATGGAGAGAGTAATTTTTGCATTTTATGATGGCAATCTCTACCCCGCAGCAGTTTTTATTTCGCAATATGTAGGACCAACCGACTGTTGAATATGCATGTTTCGACAAAATTAAAACAGCTCACTTGATTTTCCGCGTTTAGGAGTATTTCGCAGTCAGGAAAATTAAGCTAAACAGTTTTCCACAGAGTAACCACGGTCTCTTTTTTATGAGTCCACGAATGGGCGATAAATTACACGAAAACATTCAACATACCTGTCTCCATTACCGGTGGACTACGTAACACTTATTATGTTGTCTAGTTATAAAACCATATCAGAGGCAGCTTTTGTCATCACCTATGTCAGTGTGTCTGTGAATAAGTCTAAAAGATTTCACAGTGCGTTACAAGATATCTGATTATATCTAAATGATTTTCTATAGAATTCTAATTACATATCTTTATCCTCTGAACGAAAAAAGTATATATATATATATATACCCGAAGTGAAAATCCAAAATTTATGCTCCTGTGGTGCAGTAGAATACGGATCTTATTTATGAGATTTAAAAAAATAAATAAATCCTTTGCCTATATTTCTGACAATGTTCTGCTCGTCTCTTTTTCATATAGCTGGTTCGTCTCACCTGAGAACCCATTTCAAATAACAGATATAACTATCGCTAAGTCGACAGTTGAAGACTATTGCGCGATTCTCGTAGGTTTCAGCAATACTGGGTTCTCAATGGTAAAGTAGTAAAATAAGCCTTATTCGAGTGAAAACACAGTAAGTAACCAGACATCAGTTTCCTAAATAAAGACAAACAATAAATCCCCTTTGCGAATGGACATTCATTAGAGAATTCCGGAATCTGACATCCAGCGTATTTCCCCCGAACCAACATCTCTTCTTTTCCTTTTTAGATTTCTGAATCGGATACCTGCCTCTATTGCACTTCCCCGTCCTCTTTCCCATCTCTTGTAATCTCCTTACTACCCTTACGTCACCCCGAGAGTCGAGTAACAATAATTGGAAGAGAAAAGTTGGGACGAGTCAAAAAGAAAAAAAAGAAAAAAAAAAAAAAAAAAAAAAGAGGGTAAATGGACGGACGGTGAGATTCTTGGAAACAGTTCCGAAAATAGAGAATTCTTGACAAATTCAGTCTTGGAGCTCTTCGGGTCACTAGAACAAGGATACAGCTTGTTGCTAGAACAGAATAACATATAATTAGTAAAGGCGGAGAACTCTTATACATTAGCGCGCGCACACACACACACATATACACACATACATACATACATACATACATACATACATACATATATATATATATATATATATATATATATATATATATATATATATATATATATATATAAATATAATATATATATATATATATATATATATATATATATATATAAATATAATATATATATGTATATATATATATATATATATATATATATATATATATATATATATATATATATACACATATATACTGTGGGGGTGTGTGTGTGTGCGCGGGTGTATACTTATATATTTACATATGTGGGATGAGTTTTTATGCTTCTGCTCAGCCCGAGACCCACCATTACTCAGTTTTCATTCTTCGAATAAAAGAATACCAAACTTACGCAATAAAGGGTCCCCGGTTGTATGCTTATAAATCAAATGAATTATCGCCTCATTTCTTGTTTCGTCACAAACAAATCTTGCGCTTCGATTATTATTTCATTAACTATTTTCCCTAAAAATAATATGATTAAGGTACGCCTTTGAGTAACACTTGGGTGCGTCCACGCATAGAGAACTTATCCCACTCGCTTCACAAAGGTGTTGAATACAAGTTAACGACGAACCACAATGATCCATCTAGTTGTAACCAAATGCTGCAGTCATTCTCCACACACGGTCCTTGACTTCTTCCAGTCTGCCATATGTTTGCGATAAGGTCCTGCCGACTGTGTTTACGACATCTTTTAATGTTGTATGGACGCATCCTTTGGGCTCATTACGGCAATTCTTATGAGTTTTCCTTTACATATTACCCAGATTATTTTGTCCTCTCTCTCTCTCTCTCTCGCTCTCTCTCTCTCTCTCTCTCTCTCTCTCTCTCTCTCTCTCTCTCTCTCTCTCTCCATAAGCCTTAACTGAGCGTAGCGCCATTGATAATCAACCATGATTTGTGTAGGATATAATGAGATAATGGGTCTCTGACTTTTTTTACGGAAATCAAAAGTATTATGATAGAAGCAGATCAAAGGTTTTAGATGTCGGTTTTTGATTCCTCGTCCTGTAATATCGCGGTTCTTTTATGAGCTTAGTCTCAATAAATGGGATAACTTATGTAAGTAATTTCACCAAAACCTCCATGAGAGAGAGAGAGAGAGAGAGAGAGAGAGAGAGAGAGAGAGAGAGAGAGAGAGAGAGAGAGAGATCTTTTTGTATTTCTGTTTTCTCAAGTTAAGGGAATAATCATATATTCTGTTGCAATAAAGACCTTGATGAGCGTTTCTGTAAAACTGAGTTGAGAGTCCCGGTTGAAAAGAAAGAAAGAAAACATACCGTTTTAGAAAAAAATTCCAGGCGTTCTTTCTGTATTTGAAATTTTTTTTAGAATTCCTGAGGTTTTCATCATGCATCATAAATGATGCCCGAAATGAGAACATGTGACTTACAAAAAAATAACTTTTTATCACTTCAGCGTTTCAGGATGAACGCAAATAGATTCTTTTTCGATACTCTTCAACGTTATATCTATTTCCTTAATGATGCTTTTCCTGGACTTGGCCTCAGAGTTTGGTCTTATCGGTGCAAACCTTTTTTGCCTGTCTTTTTAATTCGTTGTAACGCCATTAGCCAAATAAAGGAGCAACATAGTATCATGTTTCCTCTCTTAGTAACGAACAAAGAAAAAGTGAACAGTTATTAAGGTGTTTAATGATGTCTATTCCACTTACTTTTTAGTCAGCAAATTTGAATGACTAAGCAAGAATGCTTAAGAATTTTTTTTTTATTTATTGGGAGTAAACTTTCTGTGTTACCTGCAAAGCTCAATTGGCAGCTTTAGTAGCAATGTCTATAAAACAAAAATGGAAGAAATACGAATTTTTTTTTAAACTCAGCAAAAAAATTAAATATCAATGGTTAAGGTTGACGTCAATAAAGACTAACACTGAAAACAAACTGAAATGAAATAATGGGTTCATAAAGCTAATAATCTAATAATCTCTCCTTTGTAAACAGACAACCGTCAGTCTGGATACTAAGTCCTGTGTTATTCATTTTACCTTCACATCATTTATATTTCATCTATACCAGTGTTCCTTTCACGTATGAATGTCTCTTAACGCGCTTTTGTTTCACGACATATTCACATATGCTTTCAATTATCTCATTATGTTTTACAATATAATCGTCGAATGGAATCACAAGGAAATAGCCCCAAACGATATGTGACTTTGCGAATGTCGTGGTCCCAGTACACCCATCGTTGCAACTTTAATGGAGGCTACATTTCTGCGTTTCATCCGGAAATATTTTTGCAGCGTGGTCGTGATGCGAATGTTCTGATAACTCCTTGATGTGGTTTCATAAAGCGAGGCACAGACTGACAAAGGCAATGAACGCTGGAAATCAATTTACCCACCATTTTCTGCATTCATTTAATTCTGTATATTTATACGTAATCAAAATAGAATTATTATTATTATTATTATTATTATTATTATTATTATTATTATTATTATTATTATTATTATAACAGGAAAATAAAATGTAATTTTCTAGCTTCAATTGTTTCATTATCGTTTTATTAATAGTCAGTAATGAATGTCTAATTTTCTGCATCCATTTAATTCTATATAATTATATGCAATCAAAATAAAATTATTATTATTATTATTATTATTATTATTATTATTATTATTATTATTATTATTATTATTATTATTATTATTATCATAACAGGAACGTAAAATTTAATGGTCTCGCTTCAATTATTTCATCATAGTTTTATTACTTGTCAGTAATGAATACAATTTTATCGTCTAGTAACATAATTAAACGTAAGTTTGGTTCTATATCTTATAGATCTTTGTAAACAACAATTAGGAATATTTTTTTTTTCTTTACATTTTAGCGTTAAACAAAATACTTGATTTAGAGTTATTTCCGACATGAAAGATCAAGTATTTTCATGTTTTATGAGGGTAGGTTGTAATTTCCCTTTTACCAAATTTTTTTTATTGTAAAAAGTATGTGCGTGTATGACAGTGTATTCAAGAATGACCATATTCCTTTTCATCATATGTTATTAACGAACAGAATTTTTAGAGAACAGAATAAAATATTGCTTTATTTCATCCAATTTAAGATTATTATGGATCCAATTTATGAATGGTTATTCTATTAATGGTGTCAGTCGGAGCACAAAGGAAATTATTGTTATTACCATTATTTCGGTAGATAAAACCTATTCACAGGGAACAAGCACAGAGGGGCCACTGACTTGAAATTCAACCTCCCACCGCAGACCCACCACTGCAGCAGTAACTGATCATGGTACAGAGCCAGTGATTTTTCATCGCCCTTGGGGAGACGCGAACCCGTGACATCTGAGTGACATGCCACGACACTAACCACTATACCAGTGATAGTTTCTCAACTCTTTACCTCTTTTGCAAGATGGGCCGGAAGGTGTAATCCCAATTTCTCCCGTTTTAGAATCATCATATTGACGAATTATATCTAGATGGAGTAGGAATAATCATCATATCTTTGAAATATAGGAGGAGGAATTTATTTTGACATTACATCACCTATAGACTCTGGTGACTGCATTGCAGATTGATTGATTGATTGGTTGATTATGTCTATTAAAACTGGCGTCACAACATCTAGGTTATTGACGCCGTAATAAATTTAAGTAGAAAACTAAAAATAAATAAATAAGTTTGAAGAGAATTTCATATGAAAATATCTAAAAATATATATGTATATAATCATATTTATTGGAATATATTATCAAAAATTACATATACTTCATATGTATGAAGAAACATGTTTCTTGTTAAGATAGCAGGAAGTAAAAGCATCTGTGCATTTTTTGTGACTGCCTGTTTTAACTAAAAAAAAAAAGGGGGGGGGCAGGCCGATGAGGTGGGGGGGGCGGGGGGGGGGACGTTGTGCTGATATAGAATGGGCCGGTTCAAAATAACAAAATTGTTCGACTTCGAAAATTCATAATTTGCAGTACACTAATAAAGCTGTGATATATAAAATCTTCTCCAAAAAAAATATCTTCGCAAATCCGGAATCAAACGAGTTG
>JANJGK010000036.1:12542379-12639879 GCA_039081455.1 Macrobrachium rosenbergii | reverse complement strand
TGTTGCGCGAAAATTGTCTTCATAATTCACACACATACACACACACACACACACACACACACACACACACACACACACACACACACATATATATATATATATATATATATATATATATATATATATATATATATATATATATATATATATATATATATATATATATAATCATGAAGCTACATATGTCGTTTAATATCAAATTCACGCTACCTCGAGAGTATCTCCGATGGAGAATTATCACCGAAGGGGAATTTATATAAGTGATAAATGAACAGGTACCACTGGGACGCGAACCCTTGACATGGACCCATTCAACGACTCCAGTGGACGTTACCACCGCGCCATCAAGAGAGGTATATAAATCATTACCGAGTCTGCTGTACTGTTTTTTCCCGTCGTGAGCGGGGAAATTGTACTTAGCCTCGGCAATGACCCACCTCCGCCATGATAGTTCGTTGGTACGTTTGGAACACGCAGCTCTTATTATGAAATTTTTAATCACACCGTGATTTATATACAATCATGAAGCTACAAGTGTCGTTTAATATCAAATTCACGCTACCTCGAGAGTATCTCCGATGGAGAATTATCACCGAAGGGGAATTTATATAAGTGATAAATGAACAGGTACCACTGGGACGCGAACCCTTGACATGGACCCATTCAACGACTCCAGTGGACGTTACCACCGCGCCATCAAGAGAGGTATATAAATCATTACCGAGTCTGCTGTACTGTTTTTTCCCGTCGTGAGCGGGGAAATTGTACTTAGCCTCGGCAATGACCCACCTCCGCCATGATAGTTCGTTGGTACGTTTGGAACACGCAGCTCTTATTATGAAATTTTTAATCACACCGTGATTTATATACAATCATGAAGCTACAAATGTCGTTTAATATCAAATTCACGCTACCTCGAGAGTATCTCCGATGGAGAATTATCACCGAAGGGGAATTTATATAAGTGATAAATGAACAGGTACCACTGGGACGCGAACCCTTGACATGGACCCATTCAACGACTCCAGTGGACGTTACCACCGCGCCATCAAGAGAGGTATATAAATCATTACCGAGTCTGCTGTACTGTTTTTTCCCGTCGTGAGCGGGGAAATTGTACTTAGCCTCGGCAATGACCCACCTCCGCCATGATAGTTCGTTGGTACGTTTGGAACACGCAGCTCTTATTATGAAATTTTTAATCACACCGTGATTTATATACAATCATGAAGCTACAAATGTCGTTTAATATCAAATTCACGCTACCTCGAGAGTATCTCCGATGTAGAATTATCACCGAAGGGGAATTTATATAAGTGATAAATGAACAGGTACCACTGGGACGCGAACCCTTGACATGGACCCATTCAACGACTCCAGTGGACGTTACCACCGCGCCATCAAGAGAGGTATATAAATCATTACCGAGTCTGCTGTACTGTTTTTTCCCGTCGTGAGCGGGGAAATTGTACTTAGCCTCGGCAATGACCCACCTCCGCCATGATAGTTCGTTGGTACGTTTGGAACACGCAGCTCTTATTATGAAATTTTTAATCACACCGTGATTTATATACAATCATGAAGCTACTGGAGTCGTTGAATGGGTCCATGTCAAGGGTTCGCGTCCCAGTGGTACCTGTTCATTTATCACTTATATAAATTCCCCTTCGGTGATAATTCTCCATCGGAGATACTCTCGAGGTAGCGTGAATTTGATATTAAACGACATTTGTAGCTTCATGATTGTATATAAATCACGGTGTGATTAAAAATTTCATAATAAGAGCTGCGTGTTCCAAACGTACCAACGAACTATCATGGCGGAGGTGGGTCATTGCCGAGGCTAAGTACAATTTCCCCGCTCACGACGGGAAAAAACAGTACAGCAGACTCGGTAATGATTTATATACCTCTCTTGATGGCGCGGTGGTAACGTCCACTGGAGTCGTTGAATGGGTCCATGTCAAGGGTTCGCGTCCCAGTGGTACCTGTTCATTTATCACTTATATAAATTCCCCTTCGGTGATAATTCTACATCGGAGATACTCTCGAGGTAGCGTGAATTTGATATTAAACGACATTTGTAGCTTCATGATTGTATATAAATCACAGTGTGATTAAAAATTTCATAATAAGAGCTGCGTGTTCCAAACGTACCAACGAACTATCATGGCGGAGGTGGGTCATTGCCGAGGCTAAGTACAATTTCCCCGCTCACGACGGGAAAAAACAGTACAGCAGACTCGGTAATGATTTATATACCTCTCTTGATGGCGCGGTGGTAACGTCCACTGGAGTCATTGAATGGGTCCATGTCAAGGGTTCGCGTCCCAGTGGTACCTGTTCATTTATCACTTATATAAATTCCCCTTCGGTGATAATTCTCCATCGGAGATACTCTCGAGGTAGCGTGAATTTGATATTAAACGACATTTGTAGCTTCATGATTGTATATAAATCACGGTGTGATTAAAAATTTCATAATAAGAGCTGCGTGTTCCAAACGTACCAACAAACTATCATGGCGGAGGTGGGTCATTGCCGAGGCTAAGTACAATTTCCCCGCTCACGACGGGAAAAAACAGTACAGCAGACTCGGTAATGATTTATATACCTCTCTTGATGGCGCGGTGGTAACGTCCACTGGAGTCGTTGAATGGGTCCATGTCAAGGGTTCGCGTCCCAGTGGTACCTGTTCATTTATCACTTATATAAATTCCCCTTCGGTGATAATTCTCCATCGGAGATACTCTCGAGGTAGCGTGAATTTGATATTAAACGACATTTGTAGCTTCATGATTGTATATAAATCACGGTGTGATTAAAAATTTCATAATAAGAGCTGCGTGTTCCAAACGTACCAACGAACTATCATGGCGGAGGTGGGTCATTGCCGAGGCTAAGTACAATTTCCCCGCTCACGACGGGAAAAAACAGTACAGCAGACTCGGTAATGATTTATATACCTCTCTTGATGGCGCGGTGGTAACGTCCACTGGAGTCGTTGAATGGGTCCATGTCAAGGGTTCGCGTCCCAGTGGTACCTGTTCATTTATCACTTATATAAATTCCCCTTCAGTGATAATTCTCCATCGGAGATACTCTCGAGGTAGCGTGAATTTGATATTAAACGACATTTGTAGCTTCATGATTGTATATAAATCACGGTGTGATTAAAAATTTCATATATATATATATATATATATATATATATATATATATATATATATATATATATATATATATATATATATATATATATATATATATATATATTTGTTACATATTGGTCCGGGTATAGCAAAATGAGATGAATATTGGATGTGATTTCGGCCTTAAGGGCCACTTGCCCAGAACCAAATATGTAATAAAAAATGCAGTACATTAATCAACCCACCCTTTTATGGCTGAAATAAAAGGGAAGGTCGCCATGAAAGTCGCAATTACATTAAATTACTTTATTTCACAAAGTTCAAGCAGGGGCAATAAATCATGGCTGGTATGTAATCCAGAAAGACAAATGAAACACTAAAATTAAGACAAATTTTCAGTGACTGGCTTTCAGAAAGAAGTGAAATATTTACACATCAGTAACACAAACGGGAGCCCTTGACTCATGAATACAAAAAAGTCTCTATCTTGCAAACAGTTGCAGAAGCAGGTAGCTTGCTTGTAGCAAGGTTGAATTAACTGTCTTCTTAGAAAACTTCTCACAGTTAGGTCGGTGGCAGAAGCACGAGGGGGCGAGATAACACACCTCTGGATAAGTGTCCCAGATAAGAATTCATGCATGGAAGATTCTCTCACTTACAATGGTCAATCACCATGGAGGGGTCATTATCTCTATGTCACTGAACAAAGGATTATCTCATCAATAACTTAATTCATATTGGGAACACACACATTAGTAATCCATGATTATCAGCAAGGGATTTACTTTTGGAGATGAATTATGTGAAAAAGAAATGAGAGCTTTAGTGAAAGGAACTGTATATTGGTACCCAATTGTCAATTTCAGACTTACCGGACAATCCCGATTACAAGTGCACTTTGCAAGGATAATTAGATGATCCACAGTCTTCAGTTAACAACTAAAAGGACTGCTTGTAGCCCGGATCGCTTGTAACCCAATAACAGTGGGTGGCAAGGCGTCAACAATGGATGTTTGTCAGTGTATGCCTTGAGGCCATGGAAATGGCGAGTCGAAGCAAGGAGTGCTTGCATTCCTGGAAAAGCAATTAAGAACCAACAAAAGGAATTCACAGGGATATAGGTCTTGGGACAAGGGTATAAAGCCACCAGTAGTATGCCTATTCCTATGGGAATTACTAAATTCTACTACCTCCTTCACCTTTTTAGAAACTACTCCCAAGAAATGCCACTTTGCTTCCACCACCATCAGGCATGGGGTACCCACCCCCCATGGTGGAGAGAAATTGAGTTCTTACTGTAATAGAGCAGAGAGAAGATAGCAGCATACATTTGTGGCAATATATATATATATATATATATATATATATATATATATATATATATATATATATATATATATATATCGGTGAGTATTATATCAAGCATGGTGACAAGAATGCTATTATCCCAGCATTTTGCAGGAGTGATTATGTTATTGTCATTGACCTCATGTGAAGAGGAATACCTGCAATAGAAAGAAGGTGGTAGCTATAAATATTAAATATTTACGTAAAAACTGTTGCATAAGAAGCTCTGAAGGAGTTAGGAATATGGATATCCGTAGGAGTTGTAAAAGGGTTAGCTGATGTAAAAGGATCGATCATTGTTTTCAGATAGTCTGATCCTGTGGAACGAATGGATGATGATAAGTTGTTGAATACTATACAGTACAGAAGCGTTGGGAGGAGGGTGAAGAAAGGTCACCTAGAATGGGATGGGTAGATGGGTAGATGGGTGAAAGACGTTTTCTGCACATCTTCCAAGATTTAGCGGCTTATGTGAATGTGGAGTAGTCATTGTCCTTACTTTACTTGGGAACTTCCCTTGATATTGAAAATAGGTGAATGTTTTACACACACACACACACACACACACACACACACACACACACACACACACACACACACACATATATATATATATATATATATATATATATATATATATATATATATATATGTATATATATGTGTATATATGTATATATATATGTATATATATATATCTATATATATATATATATATATATCTATATATATATATATATATATATATATATATATATATATATATATATATATATATATATATATATATATATATATACATACATATTTTTCACCTGTGGTTATGTGTGATAAATGAATCACGTACAAAAGTGATAATAATCATATATATATATATATATATATATATATATATATATATATATATATATATATATATATATATATATATATATATATATATATATATATATATATATATATACATATATATATTTGCTGTTTTGACATTATTACTTTTCACCGTATTTATAAAAGAAAATGTATTACAAATTGAGAGGAAAGAAGTTTGTTGGCTTATTTCAAAAGTTATTAAGGGTTTTTGGTCTAAAAACGAGTTACATAAGGGCCAAAGTTACGAAGTTTTCTTCAACATATTTACAAGAAAGGAATTCTGGCAATATTTCTCTCTCCATGCCTTTGTACTGAGCTGCGTTAAAGCATACTGGTGGATAAAAGATAGTTTCACATTGGTTAAAAATCATTAAACAAATATAAAAGAGTAAAAATTCCAATACATTCCCCTGTTTCTTCATCCCACAGGACCTTCAAGGATACCTAGAGGTTCCGGGTAACTGAAGCAAACGCCTCACTGGGATTAGGATGAAACCCGTGGATGGATCTTGTGACCATGAAGCACGATTTAGAAAAAGACTCTCTTGTATTTGGCCGGGCTTTTCGTGATTTTCTTCTTGTCTCTTGTTAGTAAGTAATTGGCAGATCGGTTGTCATTATTCTGTTTCAGTTTTATTAACCAACATTAATTTTTCTCCATTAATCTTGCTACTATATGACCAATAGAGCGACTCTTTGTTTATGATTTTTATTCATTTATTCATTAATTTCTTATTTATTACATAGATTCAAGACATCGGTCCCACTGCGCGCGAGGCCCCCATGGAACCGTACACATGTGGCAAAGAACGTGGTGGCAAACAACACCGTAGTACACAGGAAGCATTTGAACAATTATCCTAATTTTTCTCATTTCACCTCGCCATTCAGTAAGTAATGGAGCGATTTTTCATAAATGGTTTCCTTCGTGTAAAAATCAAATCCCTTTGTTGTGATAATCATTATCAGGGAACACATTTTTTTTTTATAATTAACACTGACGAAGTCAGTTGCCATTCTTTTCTGTCAGAGCAATTATTGGCTTTTTCAGTTTCTTGCTTAAGGATTTTACACTGAGTTAGCAGATTTTTATTTTGTTTACATTTATGATCACATCCCATGTGTAAATTTTAGTTTTTATTTTTTGGCAGCAGATAAACATCAAGGAATTTCACTCTTATATTCGTAATAACAACTGTAACAGTTATTAGATTAACTGGCTAATATATTGTTATGCACAAACTAGGGAATCTGTGTGACTTTGGAGTTACATGACACGAGCTTGGAGGAATGATAATAATAATAATTTTTATGACCAATACCGTGTACATACAGACGCAAACACACACACACACACTATATATATATATATATATATATATATATATATATATATATATATATATATATATATATATATATATATATATATATATATATATATATATATATATATATATATATATATATATATATATATATATATATATATATATATATATATATATATATGGTGAGGTTGCGATGCTAACTCCATGCCCTATCACAGGCGACTAACTACCCGGTACCTATCTGCGCTTCTATTTTGCTCATTAAAGGCACAACTGAAAGTAACCTTGATGAGACATACGTAATGACCCCTGGAATATGGAGGTCGCAAAGGTGTTTCTGCCCTGTAATATATGAAGGTAAATGGTTTATTTCGCTATTAAATTTTGGGGCCTACTATTCAATTACAAAATAGTAAAAAAATATATTATATCTTTTGTACTGTTCCGAATTAAAACGAAAATAAAACTAATTTTTTACCAATCAAATATTGCTCTTTGAAGACTCCTTCAACTTCTTGTTCGTTATTGCTAGTGAGCACTAACGCTTCGGAATGCCTCTTCAATAATGCAATTCCGCAAGACCATTTTCTGCTACGATGAATCGACGTAGAAGATCATTTCCGCAGAAACTGGAGGAACACGTTTAACGTTTTCGTTTGCCAAAAGTGTCTCATAAGATCTTGAGAGTCGGAGATGCACACATTGCTTTCTTTCGCTTCGATGGACAAATCTAATGATATGAAATTTCAAAACCTTCCTAATTATCTAGTGTTGTGTTCGTTTAACTCGTTAAGGTCGGCGGTCGTAAAAGTGGATGAAATAGCATCAGAAGACGAGAACACTATTAACCTAATGGATAAGGAAATGGTACTATAAAAAAAAGGCGCTTTTGTTCTTTTCATAAAGAAATGAATATGTAAAACGGCAAAATACTAATATTTATTCCCTTATTTTCCTTATGGGACCTTCCTCCATGTCAATGGCTGGGGCCATTCGAGTTTGTTACGGTCTCAAGCTGTAAAAATGAAGGATGGAAGGAAGCATTAACGTGAAAGACTATTGGATTTCCAGCATCCAGAAGGAGTTCTATATCTCAAGGTGAGAGATATTTCCTTTTGTTTCATAATGAAAATCAAAGCTTATCGAGAAAAAAAATATACAAAGAGCAAGCGCAGAAACCTGCACAAAACTCAGTTAGATGGATAATCAGATGGAGATAAAAAAAAAAGTACACATGTAATAAGTGTTCCTCTGAAAAGAAACTTTATATTTGAATATATTTTTACTGAACACCCATTGATGAAAGTTATTTCGCCTAAAAGAAAATTACCATATAACAAAGCACGCTTTTACGGAGAAGGGATGCCGTCCCGTTCACTCCTTTTACTTCGAATGTTCTTACTTTTGCCAAGTAAAGATTTTACTTAAAGGGAAAGAGGAAAGTCAAAAGAAATAAATAACCTGAATTGAGAAGGAAGTTTAAAATGGCTATAAAGTGAGATTCCTTCTCTTGTCCCGCTACGCAAACCATGGAGGTTTCAGTCTTGTTTCTGTGCTTCGAGATCTATCAAATCACTGCTTTATCAGAGTTCTTTTTAGATCTATAGTGCTCTCTGCCACCTGGCCTGTTATTGCTATTTTTTCTCAAATGAAGATTAATTTTGCGAAACCTTCCTTGGGAAATTAACACACACTTACATTTTCTTCAAAATTGCGTGCAAATTCTGATTAATAATAATAATAATAATAATAATAATAATAATAATAATAATAATAATAATAATAATAATAATAATAATGAAGTATTATTCAACAAAACAATCACAAAAAAGGGAAAGGGACGAGAGAGAGAGAGAGAGAGAGAGAATATCATATGAATGGCTTCGTTTGTCGAGGCCCTATTTGCTATTTGTGGCGGTATTTAGAAAATCAAGCAAAGCTTACGATGAATACAGTTTTCATAAATGCTGCTTTTAGTTTTCTGAAAAGAAAACTGTTGTGCCGGCTTTGTCTGCCTGTCCGCATTTTTTTTCTGTCCGCGCTTTTCCAGTCCGCCCTCAGATCTTAAAAACTACTGAGAGGAGAGGGCTGCAAATTGGTATGTTGACCATCCACCCTCCAATCATCAAACATATCAAATTTCAGCCCCTAGTCCCAATAGTTTTTTTTATTATATAAGGTTAAAGTTAGCCATAATCCTGCTTCTGGCAACGATATAGGCCAGGCCACCACCTGGCCTTGGTTAAAGATTCATGGGCCGCGGCTAATACAACATTATACCGAAAGATGGATCTATTTTCGGTGGCCTTGATTGTACAATGTACAGAAAACTCGATGGCGCCGAAGAAACTTCGGCGCATTTTTTACTTGTTTCTTACTGGAATCAGCTTTGTTCATGACGTTTATAATAAAAGCTGAAAATATAAAAAAAATTAACTAATGGAAACAGTTAGGGAAAATGTGCTTTTAAAAGTTCGTCCAAAGTGAATGGAAGTTAATGGACCTATTTTGGCTTCTGGTAATGAGATAAGGAGACCTTTTGGGAGTTAAAAAGACTTCTTTCTCCTCTTCCGTTCGATTGTTTTTCGACTTCGGAAAATTCCTTCTTCGTCGAGGATTTGTCAGACTTACGAGAATTCTTAATGACCTTCTTGGAAAGGAAGCTCTGATTAAGGAAGGTGAGTGAAGAGTTTTGTTCCTGGAGTCTACACCAACGTCTTTGGTGTTCATTCTGCCTACTTTATTATTATTAGTATTATTACCATCATGTGGACATCTATCAAATTGCAATAGGAAGCTTTATCTGGTTAGGATATACACATTGGCAAAGGGAAAGTTAATAGCAATGAAGAAATAGTCTTTTACCCAGTTTTATTTCTCTTTCAATTTCTGTCTACCTTACTTCCCATATAAATTTCTGATTGCTCATCCACTTATTTCTTCTAGAATTAGGATTAGGTTTGAAAAGCATAGACTGGGAACTTTTAAGTCATATCTGTCGCCCGCTGAATTAATATTGCATTGTGGAAGAACTAGAATACAATACTATAGCTTTTTAAAGTAATTAGGTACCACTGTGAAACAAAAAGTAGCATCGATAAGATATGAGGATAATGTTGATCGATTTCTGCAATACTCTACTAATATTTATGAGGTCATGAGCTCGTCGTTCATTAATTATTTGTGCACTAAAAACGAGGGAATATCGATGAGAGAGAGAGAGAGAGAGAGAGAGAGAGAGAGAGAGAGAGAGAGAGAGAGAGGCTTAGTTACGGAACAAATGAAAATGAATGGTTTGGAAATTTAAACGATATGGAAATCGAAACTTTCCATTCCTAAATATATATATTCACATTTCTTAGACTTTAATTTACTGGACGAATTTAAAAATACCTCGAGAAGATCTACTTCAAAACCAGTTCTCTTTTTCTTTCCTTAAACAATAACTTCTGTCTATGTGCTATTAAGAAACAAGTAAATAAGCTGATTCAAAAGAGGAAACATTTTTTACAGGTTATTGCCTTTAATTACCCCAAATAGGCTCTCACTGTAAGCACTTCAAAAAAAAAAAAAATATATATATATATAATACTATATATATATATATATATATATATATATATATATATATATATATATATACACAAATATACAGACAGATAATTATATACAGTATGTATGTATGTATGCGCATATATATATATATATATATATATATATATATATATATATATATACAAATATAGACATATATATATATATATATATATATATATATATATATATAATTATATATGTACGTATGTATGCATATATATATATATATATATATATATATATATATATATATATATATATATATATATATATATATATATATATATTTCTGACTCACATCACGATCAAACCCAGGGTTATATCCTGATGTCAGTCAGAAATTTATTTCTGTTCCACATGTGAATGTGTGCTGATTATTTCTAATATATATATGTGAGTATGCGTGTGAGCGCGCGCGCTCGTCAAAAGTATTCACAAAAATTAAAATAATATATTTACATCTCTTAAAAGAAAAAACAATGACTCAACCTAATGGTTTTAGCTAGGACACCTGAAATATGTATACACAAACGAATACGCCGTGCAAGGTCAAGAACAGTCGGCACAAACAAAGCTAAAACAAAAAAAATGTGGAAGATTCTTGGACTTGAATCCCTGGGATTATGCATTCAAAAGTATTCACAAAAATTAAAATAATACATTTACATCTCTCAAAAGAAAAAAAACAATGACTCAACCTAATGATTTTAGCTAGGACGCCTGAAATAAGCATACACAAACGAATACGACGTGCTAGGTCAAGAACAGTCAGCACAAACAAAACTAAAATAAAAAAAATTTATAAGATTCTTGGACTTGAATCCCTGGGATTATGCCCCCCCCCCCCAAAAAAGAAACAAATTTCGAGGCGAAGAGGAAAAGAACAAATATCTTTGCCCTTCAAACAAAGGAAATAAAGCCATTTGCATTCAAGACAACTTTCATTCATAGCCAGTCTCGAGTTTTACCATGACACCTTTCTTTCGGTTAGAAACCTCCTGCAAGGAAGAAAATTGGAATAAGATAAATTCGAGAAAAGAGAAAATCTTGGGTATTCATATGAGGAAGTCACTGTGGAGACTTAACTCAAATTTTTAGTCCTGAGTCTTCCTTTAACGCTATGTAAGATAATGAGTGTAGAAAAAGGATAACGTTAGAGAATGACCGCGGATATAGAACAGAAACGAAATATGGAAAAAATGTAAAAGAAAAAGCATCATCATTCAGAGAAAATAGCGAAAGCAAAATTCAACGTGAAATTGAAATTTACCTTTCAGTAGGTTCCACAAAGAAGGTTGCTGTAATTGGCCGCTAAAAGTTCTTTCTCGTTTGTTTATAGAACAAGATATTCGTTGGATAAACGAAAGAAAAAAACGATAACGGAAGTTGAAATTTTTCTTTCGGTCTCAGTTTACCTAAAGTCAAAAAGATTTTCGACGTCTTATCAACCTGAATACATAATCTTTGCTCCAGGTCTGACGCTACAGTAAATATGCTGTTATTCTTTGAGAAACTAATTCTCGTCTCCAGAATACTTGTTTGCATTTGTTTTGTTTTGAGTATGGAGTCATATCATCAGAAAAGAACTATTGTGAAATTTCCCAAAGATATACCCAACAGAATTATTAACCCCTTTAGTAAGAAAAGTTAGAAGCACTTCAAGGTTTAAATAATAATCTTTTTGCGCATGGGTGAGTTGATTCCCAAGAGATCTTAGCCAGCCCGCTGGTATCTGACTACCGTTCCAGCCAAGGCCAAGTGAGACAAGGTCTACCCAATTGGGTGAAGTCGCCACCCACTTGGGGTAACTACATAAGCGATGACGTATCTTAGAGGTACCTGCTCATTACGCCAATTCACGGGCTGACGCAATAAGGAGGAAGACAACACTCCGCCTACAGGGGGGATTTGAGGGGCAGTGAGCAGACCTTCTCTTTCTCTTGGCCTTGATTCCAACTATACACCAGAAGGCAGATCAATATACGAATAGCCTTGAAGACAAGTTAATCTTGCTTGAATCTAGTCCTTTCGCTAATATATTCATTCTGTGATAATTGCTTCGACCTATTTGGTCTTTTTCTGTAGTTTCATTGACTTTATACCTTTCAAAGCAATATTTCTATATCTATAGCCAATAGGTCATGCAACGTAATATTAGACCGGTAAAACTCTATACCATGGAGATATGTTTTACGATTGACTTTACAAACCAATATTTGGAAAATAATGCCAGCGCTCATGCAATGTAATATTAGACCGATAAAACTATATACCTTGTCGACTGATCGAGTTATTTGTGAGTTATTTTTTGTATTTTCAAACTATTTTCTTACTTCTTTGAAAGTTTGAAAGTGTTACGAATAATTTTGCCTATTGTAATCAACAGTTAAATTTACATAAAAAACTTTGATGTACAAAAATCATAATTTATTAATCACTGTCTCAGGTGACAATCACAATCGTGCAGTCATTTAAAAACTAAGACTCGGAATCTTTCAGAGCGAAATACGGCCCCAACCACAGCCTGAATAGCTACGTGTGTCAGTCTTCAGCCTTGCTGGAGTCCAACGCGTTCAAGGATGTAACAGTCAAGGTTACTGAAGGTGAAGGTGGCTATAATTTTTTTTTAATCTGTTGAACGATTTTTCTTTACATACACCCCTTCAGGGGCGGGGGGCGGTGTGGTTAGGGAGTGGTTGGCCCTGAAGGGGTGGCGGTACTCCAAAGGTCCTTCTTAGTTGGCTTTTATCCTACTATGCTAGATCACGGGGTCTTGCATTAATCATAATAATGGTTATCTTTCCAGACAGAAAGTCTCGAAGACGTTTACCTTCACTACCTACGAGCAGTTTTAATAGGAACAAATTAGTTAATTCACTCGGCAGAATTTTTTTATTATTAAGGCAAATAAAGTGTATTTAATGTGTCCTTAAATTCATTTTGTTTTCTAGGCAAATTCTCTATATTCATAATGTAAATGTAGACCAGCAAGTTTCCAAGAGGTGAGACAAATCGTAGTTTAGTTTTATTTTTCTGCAAAAGAAAATTATTGTGCCGGCTTTGTCTGTCCGTCCGCACTTTTTCTGTCCGCCCTCAATCTTGAAAACTACTAAGGCTAGAGAACTGCAAATTGGTATGCTGGTCATCCACCCTCTAATCATCAAACATATCGAATTGCAGCCCTCTAGCCCCAGAAGTTTTTTTATTTTATTTAAGGTTAAAGTTGGACATAATCGCATGTGTGGCACCGCTATAGGTACCAACAACACGGGCCACCAGGGGGTAGTGGGTGAGTTTCATGGGCCACGGCGAAGAGTTTCATGGGCCGTGGCTGAAAGTTTCATACAGAATTATACGCTGTACAGAAAACTCGAGTGCGCCGAAGAAAGTTCGGCGCATTTTTTACTTGTTATTCCTTTCACCTCTGACAATTAACGCACCAGCATAACAAATGGTTAAGCTTTCTGAGGAATGTGATGATGCTTCCTACAAATTTCCCCCTAATGTCAATGAAGAACCGTTTTTAGTGTGTTTGGTTTTGTTTTAACGCTCCCAATATTCGTTCCCTAATTATTCTTTTTATTTTTAGGTCGTTAGTTTTGATAGACGAATAAGACAGATCTAATAAAGTTTGTTTTATTCCAGTAGTAGTTTGCACAATAGTCTTAGAGGATTGTGATTTGATGCTTTCGGCTATTTTCTTTCAAATTAAGTTTTAATACTATGCGAACTGGAGTTGCTGGATAAGTTCTGTGTCGAGGGTTCGTGACCCGGCAGTACCAATCCATTTATTACTTATAAATTCCCCTTCGGTGATAATTTTCCATCGGAGATATTCCCGAGGTAGCGTGAATTTGATATTAAGCGACATTTGTAGCTTCATGATTGTATATAAATCACGGTGATAAAAAATTTCATATATATATATATATATATATATATATATATATATATATATATATATATATATATATATATATATATATATAAGTAGACATATATGGATATATATATTTACTCAGTACAAAGGGTATGTTCTTGGAAGTCTGACTTTAAACCTTGAATGCTTGTTAAACTTAGGGAATATCAGTCGCTTTGTGTTGTACAGAAACCCGCAAAATAATAATTTTAAAATTTGCTATAGATGTATTGTCAAATAAGTATTTAATTTTCCTCCGTTATATTTTGTTACTTGTAGTCAGAATGCTCTTTTTTTTCACTAAATGATGAGTAATATTTAATTTTTTTCTGAAGGTAGATTGCTATTCTGAAAGTTTTTCGTTCTAATTTTAGCCCCTTTCAGGTGAGCAGATAAGGTGTTTCAGAATTTACTTCAGGAAGCGTTATTTAGAGACATCTGCCGTTTCCTACACTTAAAATGATCGTAATTAATTTCATTTATTGGGCTTGAAAACGGGGTCTTGAGCCTCCTTCACAAAGATCACTTTTAAAATTTCAAGGGTCTTCCGAATTTACTGATTGTCATTTCAACCGATACACCAGAGTTGTTTTCATTTATTATTTGCAAGGGCGAGAATTTACCAGAAATGTAGGCTACCTGAAATTTATTTTTTGTTTTTGTTTTATTTTCCATCAGTTCCCCTTTAGAAGGGAGAGAGAAATCATTGGTGAAGATTTAAAGGTTGTGACCTACGCCTTCCTGAAGTCCAGTTCCCTATGCAGGATCCATAACAACTAATCGGGGTCCTGGCAGTAACATCCAAACTGGCAAACGGCCGAAATGGGTGTACATAACACTTTGATCCCCGAGGGGCTAGTACTAAACACGGCGTCCCAGGGAGCTTCCGCCATGTCCTTTACCGCCTAAACTTTATATGGCCTAAAGTTGTGGCGGCCTAACAGGTTCACGGTCGAAAATAAATTTTATAAACATCCCGAACTCCTAATCGGGTCTTATGCTATACAATAGAACCATTAATGCGTTCACGGCTTTGAACAAAGCTGCTAATATTTTAGGACATAAAAACTCTACTTGCATGTGGTGATACAGTTTGGCAGACAGAAGATAAGATTTAATAAAAACACGTGACTTGAGAAAAAAGGTATGTGTTCATTTTCAGGCTTCTATGTTACTAACAGTTAAATCATTTCGCTTTTTTTTTCTCTCTCTTCTGTGCTAAACTACCCTACAAGTTATTGGTTTCTAAGAGTTGCGCCATTTGTTTTCAAACCGGGTAAATAACTGGGTAGTGACTCCCTTTTACACGGCCTTATTGGAAATAACAGTGCAGAAGCTATCGTACAACATTTACTGAAGATCAGAAACGGAACAACGTGTGTGTGTGTGTGTGTGTGTGTGTGTGTGTGTGTGTGTGTGTGTGTGTGTGTGTGTGTGTGTGTGTGTGTGTGTGTGTGGTGAAAGGAATGAAAATAGCTATGGTGGTGGCCGGTAATAAAGTAACAGGAAAAAAATTCATAGCAAAAAGTCACAACTTTGGCTAGGAAAAAAAAGTCACAAAAAAAATCACATTAAATTACAGCCTTTGGTTTATGTTTTTACGGTAATCCCCAACGGGCTTGTGCTAAACACGCTGCAAAGGTGGATACATACCAGGTTAAAACCCTTGGGGAGTTGGGGGTCACTATCTAGGAAAGTTTCATGTAACTTATTTTCCTGTGACTTTTTTTACCTGGATTTAGCTATGGCTTCACATAGATGGGAATATCATTGTTAGTGATGCCCCAAAAGCCTTTGTCTAAACAACTCTGAATATCTATCAGCCATATCAAGGACGAAATTCCCTCCGAGTTATTTGGAATTGGACAAGTTTGATGAAAATGCAAATGAAACAAAAGGTTTAGCTCTGTTAACCCTGAACCTTCATTTTCTCCAGAAGTGTTGTGCGCATGATAAATGAGCGAGTTTCAAAAAATGTGTTAAGACATTTTACAGAAGGGTCCCTCGAACGCTACTTCATTATTTACCATTGAAGATGATAATGGACTTCCGCGCACTTACTCTATCCGGGGACGGATGGGAACGTTCGTTTGGGTTACGGACCTAACAAGAGCTGTAAAATCAGAGCTCTTTTATTTTTTTCTCCTAATTGACATCTGAATACTCGTACATAGTTTACTCCACAAAACACCGCGTTGATTTTGTTAACGGAAAGATGTAAACAGATATTTAGTCCTGTCCTGTGTGTTATCCTAATTAATGGAAAATATAAAAAACAAAAACAGACACGCTTGGCGGCAAGACACACGAAATGCGTGAGCTCTAGCCAGAGATGTTCTGTCAGTCCTCCTATAGATGGCTCTGCTGTGTGACGTCATGAATTGGAGGGAAATTCAGTTGTGCTGACAGTACCCGACCCGAGGCCGTGTGGTGTCGCGTGTGCCATGTCTAAACTTCAGTTTTCTTGACGACAGACAGCAGGAAAACTCAGGTTGTTTGCACGCGCTTCCGATGGGGAAAAGAGATAACAATTTGTGTTCATATTACGGTTAGATGATTAGATCTATATATTACCTTTTACCTAAGCTCTCGGCATATGTTGAAGAAGGCTGTCATGCGCAACCCACGGTGTCTGTGTTTTGTCAGCAGTGGCTGATTTCCATTCATTTCACTGTACAGGCATGCACTGATATGAAAAAAACCCAAAGATTGATTATTAAATGCAAATATCTGAGAATATAATATACAAAATCAACCTGGATTTCCACTGTAAAAAAAATCGTAAGTATAGGCCTGTTGGTTTTGCATTACCATATTCACTCAAGTATGATAACCAGGTGAACAAAAAGCTTGGTTACTATTGGTGGATACAGGCAGGACAGGAGTGCGTGCGTGCACATGCGCTTGTGTGTGTGTGTGTGTGTAAGTAGGAAGTGGTTTGATTACCATACAACAATTACTAGCCACCACGTACGTATCTTCGCTCAGTCAGTGGCGTGAAACTTGGCATAAATGTCCACCACACCACACTTAACATTTTCAGGGGTGGAGCCCTCGTGAACTGTATTTTGCCTAGCAACGGTTGCTAGGCAACATTTTATGCTTGACAGCCAGCAACCCCGGACGATAATATCCACTAATAGCACATGCAATATCATTTTATTAAAAACAATATCAAATATTTGAATGTCTACAACATGAGCATTGACCAGGGCCATGAACAAAACAATGGCTTGATGAAGGAAGAAGGAGGGATCATTGGCTTGACACAGGATCCAGATGCCCTTTTACGCTGGGCAGTAGCAGGGCCAGAACTCATCCGCATCATTTCTGAATTTGAGTCTTCCATGGTTGGGAAAACAGAATGTGCTGGCCAGAGAAACCACCATGAGCAAACAGATGCCACACAAAAGCACTTCGCTAGAGAGGTGAACGCACTAGCAAGTGCAATTGATGGCATGGGCAGCCCTTTTGAGGAAGAAAGCCAGGATCTTCTGCGACTGCATTCAAAGGACATCATGGACCAGCAGTCAGTTGAGTGCCTCTATAGTATACAGCTGAAAGGCCAAGAGCAGTATAAAATGTTTGTAGACGAGCGCCTTAGGACAAACACCAAGCCAATAACAGCCACCATCACCAGGAACAAGGTAGAATTGTTTAATGAACAAACACAAAGGTTTAAGAAAGGTGATGCAAAGTCCAGTCTGTTGAGAAATGAATCCTCTCTGTTCGCAAGGCTGTATGTTGCATGCCAGACAAGAGATGGTGATTTAGACAATTTCTTCAGCCATGAAAACCATCCGTTTCCACCATCTCTCTCTTCCTATGGGCAATTACGACTGGGGAAAAAATCGGATCTCATGGGTTGCCTAGAACAGCATGCAGCATCTACATGTGGTACAAGGCCAGACACAGAAGTGACGATCATGGATGGTGCTGTTCTTGTCAACATTCTTAGACCTGGTGGATGCAGAACATTTGGTGACTATGCTGCAAACGTGTTTGTTCCGCATATCAAGAGGGAGCAAAACCAAACTCAACGTGTAGATATTGTCTGGGATCAGTATGTGCATAACAGTCTGAAGGCACAGACCAGAGAAACACGTGTAAGGGGCCCTAGTCAACGGAGACGTGTGCAGGTATCCAGCCCCATACCAAAGAACTGGCAGCAATTCCTTCGTGTTAACAACAACAAAATCGAGCTGTTCAAACTACTAAATGAAGAACTGTTGACACGTACTTCGGCAGAGCAGCCTCTTATTCTTACTGATGGTGCTGATGTACTTTGTGTACCGATTCGAGACATCACTAACATTGCTCCATGTAATCATGAGGAAGCGGATTCCAGAATGATGGTCCATGTGGCTGATGCTTGTAAGCAGGGCTTCCGCAAGATTCTTGTTCGAACTGTTGATACTGATGTTGTTGTGTTAGCAGTAGCAACTGTGCAGCATGTAGGTGCTATTGAACTCTGGATTGCCTTCGGCTGTGGCAAGGAATTCCGCTACATTCCAGTTCATGAGATATCTGCTTCACTTGGGCCCCAAAAGTCATTAGCACTCCCTGTGTTCCATGCCTTCACTGGCTGTGATACAGTGTCACAGTTTGCCCAAGTCGGAAAGAAGACCGCCTGGAAGGTATGGGAAACACATGATGAATTCACTGGTGCCTTCTATGAGGTGCATGATGCACCAGAACAAATAACTGAAGAGACATACACTTCACTAGAGTACTTCACCATTCTTCTATATGACAGAACAGCGACATGTACTTCGGTCAATGAAGCCAGAAAGCTTCTGTTCACACGTAAAGGGCGTGAGATGTCAGTCCTTCCTCCTTCTAAAGCTGCTCTACAACAACATATCAGGAGGGCAGTATTGCAGGGTGGACACCATTGGGGGCATGCTACAATTCCCCATCGCCAGTTGCCTTCCCCTGCTGAATGGGGGTGGACCTGTCCAGAGCATTGGAGACCGCTGTGGACAAATCTACCTGAAGCAAGTGCATCGTGTCCAGAGCTAATCCAATGTAGATGTAGGAGCAGATGCACAGACTGCAAGTGTGTAAGGGCACACCTTAAGTGTACAGTTTACTGCACATGCCACACAGATTGTGACAATGTATGAAATGTGTGAGTAGCTAGTTGATACTGTGTTTGTGTTGCCTAGTAACATACGTGTTTGAATATATATCTCCATTCTATTCTTCGTTTAATTCTGATCACTGTACGAATCACAGTAATTTCAAGCACATACTTATTGTTTAGCTATTATAGTGTAATAAATACTTCTAATAGTCTACATAGATTATCAAGCCAATAGACTGCTAGATAGATTAATCATATTCCCTTCCTGTATAATTTTAACCTGCTGCAAGTAGGAATGTCTTTTTGAATGTTGGATAAAGATGTAAGCGGACTGCTACTATGGTCGGTGAGTTGCCTAGCAACAAAATAAATGTTGTTGTTACTTACTGCTGATGCCTGTAACATTTTACTACTGATATAAATATTATAAATATGTCTAACAAAAGGTGTTGGTGGTTTATATAAAAATTTTCTTCCTGAATCGGCTTATGCTGCCCATTGGTAGGGTGGTTCGTGTTCCCTAGCAACCGTTGCTAAGAAACATGTGATATACAAGGGCTCCACCCCTGTAAATATTGAGTATGGACTGAAGTATCATTATGCCAAATTTCATGCTTGTATCACTAACTGAGCAATTCTAGCTCTATTTTGCACCAGTCGCCTGGACTATAACGCTCTACAACATTCGTATCTTTTGTTGGGCAGGAGTTAGTTAATGAGAAAATGTAGGTTCGTTATATTATGATGACAAGAATGAAACCAGGGCTGTCATCTGTAAATATTCAAATAATTGCATGAAAGAATCATCTTGTACAGTACCTTGCAACTGGACTATTCCAGCACTAGCCAGGTTTACTTTCAGCTGACGGATCGCAAACGGCATTAATCGCGGTAGATCCTAATTTTGTATAGATTTTATAATTATCAGATGAAATTACTGTCCACTTACTCGAAAATATGGGAAATGTTGAAACAATTATCCGGCTAATCCACTTTTATCTTCAAACGCTGTGCCATATGTATAGGCCTAGTGCATAATCTGCCTATGTCGATGATTAAACTACCAGTAATCTCAATTAGTTATTTTAAAATATGAATGTGATAGTTTTTGAGTCATTCATAAAAAAAAAACACTGGAGAGAGAGAGAGAGAGAGAGAGAGAGAGAGAGAGAGAGAGAGAGAGAGGTGGGGCGGTGGAAGGCGGAGGATCAGAGCGGTGAATAATTATGGAAAGATTAAAAGGACATTGTGAAACCTCATTGTGATACGCAGGTGCCATTTGTCAAATTTGCCACACCCCCCCCCCCCCTCCCCACCTCCCTGTTCGGATGAAGCCAAACAAAAATGATTTACAAATACTGTTCTTACTGAAAAACGATAATTATCTACAGAATAATGAAAAGTGGCTTTACCCAATATTTATAATACGAGACCTCGCATTTGGCAAAATTGCATAATGAGACAACCGGTGTACCCTTGCTGGTTTGGAGCCTTTAAGAAGCTGCATTAACCTCAAACGTCTTTAATCTTTTCTGTAAAACTTTGCAATCAATGTTCAGTTTCTATGATAACACGACCTGAAACCATTTTTCCCTGTTCAGTTTTGTAAATGGTTTCATATTTAAATCAGCTGCTTATACTGCGAACAGTTTCCAAATATAAAGATGGGTGAGGCTACAATTAGTCCTATAGATTCAGCTCTTATCAGTGCTGTGTTTAAACACTGATCTGCCTTGACTCCGACTCTTCTGGGTTCGTTATCAGAGAGAAGTAAATAGGATATAATTGACTAAAGCCTTAAAATGATACGACATTAAGGGAATAGCAATAAGTTCCTCGTTGGACCGGTCGGTACCGTTCTCGTCTAGCACGCTGCTGGGCCTGAGTTCGAGTCTCCGGCCGGCCAATGAAGAATTAGAGGAATTTATTTCTGGTGATAGAAATTCATTTCTCGCTATGATGTGGTTAGGATTCCACAATAAGCTGTAGGTCCCGTTGCTAGGTAACCAATTGGTTCTTAGCCACGTAAAATAAATCTAACCCTTCGGGCCAGCCCTAGGAGAGCTCTTAATCAGCTCAGTGGTCTGGTTAAACTAAGGTACTGTATACTCAGGGAATAGCACTAGGGAGAGGGTAACAGATTTCTTCTCTATCCCGATATATCAGGCCTGGAGCGCTAGCTGCATGCTAGTCCCAATTACTTTAATCACATAGCTGAACATTATTTGACACTTTCAGTCGTTCTGGAAATATTTATTTGATAACATAGTACTATGATGCAAATCTGAATATATTACAGTATTTTAAAATAGTGTTTATGTAGCCGTAGCTGTTTTGATTTGCTGCTAACAAAACAAAATCTCACAGAATCATTAATACGAGAAGGAAACTTATAGGTCTAACAGAAACATCACACTGGGATTTCGTATTTCATTTACCTAATACAATGAAACCCGTTATTTAATACATGTGTAAACTTATAGAAGCTAGCATCTTATTATGAAGAAATGACGCCCTAGAAGTAGATATGCCCAAGAGTTTATGACGGTTAATATACTGTAACAGTGGTCGGGTGTTTGCGTCAGTATAAATTTTTATTAGTGAGGTCTGGCAGATATTTTTGATGCTTTTGTTATTATTTCTTTTTTACTATATCCATAAGCCTAATTGTTTATTGTAACTGCAATTGTGAGTCTAACATTTCAGGATGCTGATAACGGTATTTCTTTGGAAGTCTTTATCATAACACGCACTAACATGTGCATGGTACAAAATAATGCTACTTTGATTTTTTCGTGAGAATACTTAGTAGACGTCCCAATGATACTGTGTAACTTAATTATAGACAATAGATAGTGTGTTATGCAAGGCGTTTGTTTTTCGTGTTAGTTACAGAAGAGCAAGTGTGCCTTGTGTTACTGCACGCTGAAGAGGGTAAATTACTTGATAAAAATGGGAAATTACTAATACGGAAGCCACATGGGAAACTACAAAGTTCTAATGATAGACGGAAAGCTACATGTATGCTGATGTATCAGAAATCGAAAATAGTAAAACCAGTAAATATTTACCCAGGTTTCTATTTGAGCAGTATCTAGAATCTCGTAACTTTATGGATGGCATTACTCAAACAGCTCACGTTTTATTTACCTTGGGAAAGTGATGTCTTTCTTATCTTGACTGCGTCGTCTTTGATCAAAGCAAAATAGTTTTGCGTGTGCATTCAACATAACTCTCACTGTATTGACGTCACCGAGTATTTCTTAACATAACTCCCACTGTATTGACGTTACCGAGCATTTCTTAACACAACTCCCATTGTATTGACGTCACCGAGTATTTCTTAACATAACTCTCACTGTATTGACGTTACCGAGCATTTCTTAACACAACTCCCATTGTATTGACGTCACCGAGTATTTCTTAACACAAATAACCTGATTAACTACAAAATACAACGGCATTCTCGAAATGAATAAGGGTTTATTTATTACTTACTGACTTTTCCTAAACAGGAAAAAATTCAAAGATTCCGACCGAGAGAGAGAGAGAGAGAGAGAGAGAGAGAGAGAGAGAGAGAGAGAGAGAGAGAGAGAACTGATAACAGGATGACAGATTCGAAATAATCAAATACCCTCCTATTTGACCTTTTTCTATTCACAGAACTACAGTATATGCCCAAAGAACTGCTCAGCAAAGTCAAGTCATGTAAGAACAGACCATTACAAAGTGATTGCAATGTATGGAGCAAGCCATGAAAGGGCTGCTCTAGTAATACAAGTCCCACGAAGTATGAACGAACAACGACGTCTGGATAATGCATACAATACACACACTTCCTCATCTTGACAAAGGGTCCTATATGGACATGTAAGAGCCATTCTTTGAAGGAACAATGCCTGATGATATGAACTTTCTCCTGAAAGAAAGTTCTCCGTCTCTTTATCCTGAGCTGCCCGGAAGTCTTGTAATGTCAGACTCCAAGAAAGCCATTTCAGTATGGATGACGTTGAGATGATATCACTGAGGGAATGATCGATCGAGGATCTGGTGTTATTCTTGCTCGAGATACCAGCAAAGCCTTATTATTCAGATATATTCTTAACACGGTTTTACATTTGTGATTAGATCTCGCAAATATATCAAAGCACTGGGTAACATAATTCTAGTTTATACTGGGATTAGTGATTCCATATGAATAATGAATGTAAAAATGGTAATAGTAGTATAAAAATGCCTTAAAATTGTTGAGAGGAAAAACAGTGTGACTGGGAAAAGACGTTTGGTGAAATAACAAGGAAAAGAAGAATAATCCATGAAAACAATTTTCATAAAAACAAAAGACTGTCATGTTAACGTACCCATGTAACCTATCGTCACAATAGCAGCATCAGTCTCCTAAACACTTCTGCGAAGACAGCTTAACAGTTGCAAAGCAAAGGGAAGGAAAGACTTCCTCTGGCGCTCTCTTCTTCCCATGCATTAATCAGTTAGATTGATCAGCTCCATAATCCCTGACGCATCTGCAGATGAGACACAGACCCTCATCCTCCGAGGGTGGGCAGTCATAAAGACACGTCCCAATGGGAGAGGAATCTGAAGTAATGGAGCTCATTTTCATCCTCGTGTGTAAAGGCTTACCGTTAGCTCTTCTAGGGCTTAGGCATAGTTATTGGATGACTGATAATATATTTACGATCAGCGTAGGTTTAAGCTGAGATGCCTTACTTCATAATTAATAATGTGTATTCAACTAGATTTTTCAGCCATATTTCTGATTGTCCCTTAGTGAGTTCAACAACAGTATTGAAAGGCTTAAGAATCCGATTTTTGCTTATCACTCAAGTCGTCTTAAAGTTATTTGTCGATATATCCCATATGATTTTTTTTATTCCAGTTTTAAAGAATAGCAAGGAATGATAGGCAGATATATACACAGACAGAGAAAGACAATAGTCTAAAGAAGTCCAAAGACTAACCATTTCGTAGGTTCGATGTCCCATTCATATTCTTTGAAAACAAAGGTTAGCTTCAGTTAAAATTAATGACATTATTTATCTAACAAATGAGTTGAATTAATTCAATTATAAGATTAAAGTCACTTAGCTATGAAAAACAATGCCTCAAAGCGCTAGATAGGAAAAGCCTTATTTTCCAGCTTATTTGTCAGCAAATATATGGCATAAATTTACCAACATGTAATGGAGTGCCTGGTGGAATTACAAGCAAGTTATTTATTATTATTATTATTTGAAATATCTATAAAACGTAAGCCTAAGATAAAGAATGTTGATTGCCACTGCCATTAAGCTAACATTTCATGTTAAAATTTCAGATTGTATGCTAGTCTTCATTTTCAAGTTAGGGGATCATACAGAACCTTGTCATCTGCCAGAGCAGAGAGCTCCGAGAATTTCAACGGTGAATTTGGAACTCTAATCCTTGCAAGATCAACCTCTCTAGTTACGGGTAAGTGACAGGTTACCATTTTCTTGTTACATTTTTAATGCGGAATCTGCACCTAGCCTAGACCTTACGGAAAAAGGTGGGGGGCCGGAGGGGGGGTTTTGAGGACGTTTAACTTTGGGGGGGCGGATGGACACCTCTCAAATGATGTGATATTTTAAAAGATGGGAAAGCAGATGTAGTGAGAAAATTTCAAAGCTAATTTTCATGGAATACACCCGGATAGAGCCTGCTTGATGAATGGTACATGGTAATTTATATTAATTGGAGTTTTAATTGCTATGTCCCCGATTTTTTGCGTTAATTCTGTTAATCTGATAACCGATATTTTATTATATACCGATGCAGTCTAAAAACTAAGAATCACATTAAGACTGATGTTAATGTAATGGGAATGGGAATCGCAGTATAACAATCTATACTTTCCTTATCAATATGATTATTTAAGTATTCTCGATTTAGGCCCTGTACTAATATATTTGTAAAAAGCAAAAGGAATTCAATCACTGTCACGCGAGGGACTGCATTTCCCCAAATCGTCCATATTATTTCTAAAGCTTTTAATGTATGTTGTGTAAAATAAAAATAGTATTCTTAAGAAAAACAAAATAAATCGCTGATGTTTATGAGAACACTCTAATCCTCGACTGCGTAATATTTCCCTTATGTGTTCAGCAAATTTGGACCGAAATACAACATTTGTGGGGTTCCCCATGCTAGCATGGCATAGAGTTTATGCTCATAATGGCATAATTAAATCTCCGTGCATATGAATGACGTGCTCGTTTTATTACTAGTTATTTTTCTTTCAATTAATACAAAAATGTTTCATTTATCACAACATGATTGTTCATTACAATCACTAAAGTTACCTCGTGTGGCTTATAATTTCCTTTCAGATCGGCTTTACTTCATCTCACTGGAGTACTTCACTTGAAGCATTTAGTTCCTACTCCGCGTAGTGGGGTAGTGGCGCCAGTGCACCACGTGCGATGCACTGTTGGCATTACTTGAGATTCTTTGGAGATTGCCTTTAGCCCCTAGCTCCAACCCCTTTCGTTTCTTTTACTGAACCTCCTTCTATATTATCTTTCTACCTCTTACTTTCCACCCTCTCCCAACAATTGATTCATAGAGCAACTGCGAGGTTTTCCTCCTGTTACACCTTTCAAACCTTTTACTGTCAATTTCCGTTTCAGGCTTAATGACCTCTTAGTTCCCAGTGCTTGGCCTTTGGCCTAAATTCTATATTCCATTCAATTTAGTTCTACTTCACCGAGGAGTAGCCATAAAACCAACCTTCTCTAAACTAGATTTGTGTCATGAAGTCTTCCAGAGTCTTGGGTTTGAGTTCTTATGCTTGAGGATTCGCTTCTTGACGTTTTCCTGCTCTGATAGAGTGCTTGATTTATTGACTGATGTATATGTTTACAATACTCACAATTACTCGCTGCAGACTCTAATTTTCGTTATCCCTGTTCTATACCGTTTTATTCCTTTCTTTTTATTTGCTCCTCTTTCCTTTTTCTACTATAATTTGCACTCACACCTAAGGCTTATATCATAAAAATGGATACGAATTATCAACAGTAATAAGGAAAGACCACATACAAATCAATATAATTATAATACCGAGGCCCTTGGATAAACAGATATAGGATTTTTTGTTCTCCAAAGAGTCCTCGTGACCCCCAGAAGGAAGGGGATGTTCCGCAGTGGGACATCCTCTGCGGTGGCAATAAAGACACGACGTGCTCTGCAGCTCAAACTAACTATTCACTTCTTTCCTACTTATCCTCTCCCCGTAGGGGAGTAGCACCGTCAGTGCACCTCACGGGGAGCACAGTAGGCTTTCCTAAAGATTCTTTGGAGCGCCCTTTCGGCCCCTAGCTGCAACCTCTATCATTCCTTTTACTATACCTCCATTCACATTATCTTTCTTCTGTCTTGCTATCCACCTTCTCCTAATAATTATTTCAGAGTATAACTGCAAGGTTTTCCTCCTGTTACACCTTGCAAACCCACTTACTCTCAATTTCCTTTCCAGCGCTGAATAACCTCATAGGTCACAGTGCTTGGCCTTTGGCAAAAACTCTGCGTTCATTCCATTCCAATTATCCTCTCTCAAGGATAACAGGTCAGGACACCAGGAGTCTGGTAGGATGTCGAACCGGTGTGATATTAATCAGCCGGTTACGCAATGGGAACATTAAGACATGTGCAGTTGATAGCATTTAAACTGCAGTCTTTAAACCGAGTTACTCAAACTATTCTCTCTCTCCAAGACATGACTGGAAGTGTTGTATTTGTTGGGGGTTTTTCCCTTATGTAAAAAAAAAGAAAAAAAAAAACACCTGAGGTAGGAGAATGGAGGTAGCGTAAGATACAAAAAAGTATAAAAACATTTATGTACATAATTTAATTGTTAGGCATATCCCGATTAAAAAAAAAAAACTACATACGAAAAGATTTCTGAGATGTTTGGAGGGGTATTTTTCTTAATTATTAACTTCGTCGATCTTGTTTCCTTCAGTTATGAGATGGGTATAATTTTTTTCTTTTTTAACTTCTCCTCCTTAACTTATTGCTCTTTTATGAAAGCTTCTTTACATTTAAATATTATATATTTTTTTTTTATTTATGGGTTTCTTTAAAGTTTAACATCATAGATGGGATCATCTATCCTTCTGATGCATTCTTTTGGATAGGTTATTTTTATATTAATATGTTTTTTATAAGAATTATATATTTCACATTTCTTGCTTTATTTGTTTTGACAACAATCACTTCTTTAGTTTGTTTTGCTATTACATTCACGTTCATACTTATCATTACCATTAAATAAGGTGGAATAAAAATATACGGTATGTGATAAAAACTGAACCAGTCTGAATATTACTTGACAAAACTGACGAGCAATGCAAAACCTGGAATAAAAGACGGTTTTTAAGAAACCAGATCAGTTTTTCTACTTACTTTTTAGGCATCAAGGCGATCAGAGCTGATGAAAACAAGGGCTGCTAAAAAGAAAACAGGACAACTATAAATATGCATTTGTTGAATAAATTGCTGAAAATAGCTGTAAGTCCATGAGAAAGTAAGTAGCGAGAAAATGAATGTCAAGTGGTATAGGAATGCATAAATTGGTTTGATATTCTGTGAATGAGGTTCTTGTGGAGATGTCCTGTAGAAGGGAACGAAAGGGCAATGTAGAATGTATTAATCTTTTCTTCACCACTAAGTCAGAAATTTATTTCTGTGAATCGTTTCCATAGGTTCATTTCCATTATATATATATATATATATATATATATATATATATATATATATATATATATATATATATATATATATATATATATATATATATATATATATATAATTTGTAAGGCACGTTGACAGAACCAAAATTAAATTATCTAACAATTTTCTGAAAAGCAATTAATCAGCTACGCATACAGCCTGAGTTATTATTCAGATAATAATTGCACATAAAAGTGGTTCACTTATATTTTAATATAGCGTCTGATGAAAGATTTTCCCCTAATTACGGCACATGAGAGGACGAAGTTTGACATTGAAAATTAATTTCCCTTGAATATACTCCCTTTGAAATCCGTAGACCCTTTCTAGTTAGATTGTAAAAAACTGTTCAACAGAACGACGTGATCAGCCTCATTTGATTCCATTTTCAGCTCTTTCTTAGTGGATGCAACGTCTGCTAACTGTTCAATTCCACCCCAACCCCAAAACACCCTTTCCGCCATATTTGGTTTTCTCTCCTGCATCTTGTTTCCTTGATTTTCATCACTTCGGTCTTTTAAGAAGCATTCTTATAGTTTCCTTCGGGGTTCACTATTACTCTTATTGTTGCCGTCCTACCTTAGTTGGAAAACCTTTGATGGACATTATTATCATTATTATTTTTTTTTCTTTTGTCTATCACAGTCATCCTATTCGACTGGGTGGTTTTTACAGTGTGAGGTTCCCGGTTACATCCTGCCTCCTTAGGATTCCATCACTTTTCTTACTGTGTACGCTGTTTCTAGTAACACACTCTTCTGCATGAGTCCTGGAGCTACTTCGGCATCTAGTTTTTCCAGGTTCCTTTTCAGGGATCTTGGGATCGTGCCCAGTGTTCCTATGATTATCGGTACAATTTCCACTGGCATATCCCTTCTTCTTCTTCTTATACAGAAGATGAAGGTGCATTTTAATTTCTTTGGTAAATTTTCTATTGTATGTTCGAAAATTTCATCTTTCAGTGGAAAAGGCCTTAACATTACGTGATACCTGCCGTTTACTATTACATATGCGTAAAAGAATGGGCGTGTGTGACAGTCGAGAAAATAAAGCAAACTGAATTGGAAGAAAGACCGGTGAACATAACAGTAAAAAACCATACCACAAAAGAAATAAACTAATGCGCAAATAAGGAGCAGTTAAGAAATGTCAGGAAAATTGGTTAAACGGCGCCAGTGATTCCGGGCAGCTTTAGAGCTTTTGTTATTCTTTCAAATACCTTCGTTCACAAGGCAGACGAAAAAAGACGGTTCCGTGCTAGTCTATTCAAGTAATATGTTAAATACTTGAATGAAGATTCATATGAATAGTCCTCTTACAATGCCACCTACAGTATGATATTCTACAAATCGTGATGATTATTGCCCCACAGGGTAACCTGATCCTTGAGAAATGTTGCTGAGAAATAAATAAGATTTATCCTTCATTCTGAGAAATAAGAATGAAGGATAAATCATATTTATTTGCCTGCTCTCTCTTCTGTGCTTCATTTATACGAAAAGTCCTTCAAAGGATTTTTACAGAATTATTTCCTGTAATGTTTGAGGTGGTGATGGGTATCATTATTTCTGAACTGTTTGATATAAATGTTTGTTAGCATTTTTATACTCGCTTATATTATCTATTATTATTAGTAATATATATGAAATAATTTTTTTCATTTCCTCAGTTTCATTTTCGCCGGCAAATCCTAAGTTAACTCTGTAGGAAGAATTCTTGGGCGGTAACAATGAAATGGCTGTTTAGTGATTATGGAGTTAACACTAACAGAGTACTCGGCATATTTTTAGTTATTCTATTACTTGCTAATCAAAAGCAAAGCCATTCAAATTAGTTAGGCTAAAATTAAATTTAGGAAGCAGGGAAACTTATTTTATACGTGCTGCTTATATTACTGTGGAATCGAAGCGACCAAGAGGCTAACAAGAATTTATACCGAATAGTTAAGATAAAATGGTATTCATTAACATCACAGCGATATATTTACACTAAAATTCCTTTAAGGGTTTTCTCATGGATAATTATTTCAGTTTCGTCAATCGCTTTCGATTTCAACAACAAACCAAATTACAGCTTCGTTCTTCATGTTTATTTGGTTTTTGACCGTTAACATACCTCCAAAATAGATTTTATATATAAATGTTTGTATATTACTATACATGTATATATATATATATATATATATATATATATATATATATATATATATATATATATATATATAATATCTTTTTACAAATAATATTTACATGTATGTATGTATGTATGTATATACATGCATACATAGCTAAAACTGTAAAGACAGGTAAAATACAGATGAAATGGCCATATAAAGAAAGGAGAAAGGAAACCGAAGATCGTCATATTTCAGGTTGGCTTCTACTGATTTTCAAATGAAAATCTTTGAAAAATGGTAGACATTACTACACATGTCCCGTCGAGATACAATGGTATTTTTGCCCTTTACGTAAATAATTAACTCAGAATATTCATAGCAAGCTTGGTTTTGAAAAATACTTCAATACTCATGATCCTCTGAATGTTTTTAAACATTATCGCACTGCATATACTTCTCTTCCATTATGCCCAATTAAAATATCCACTCGATCTCGTCTTATAGATACCATTCCAAAAATTTCCGAAAACTGATCAATACCTGATTCACCTGACCTCTCTTTCAACGATGGTATATTCCATTCCCATGTTTCTTCCACATTCCATTTTAATTCTATTCATTCATATGGTGGAATCTAGTGTGAATAATTAATAACTACGCAGCATTAGAGCTGAGCGCTATGCCAGACGAGCGGGCTCACACCATGATAAGAGAAGCAAATGAGGTCGTCTGTAACCGTTAAGACACAATGCCCAAATGGAGCTCGGCCCATTAGACCGCTCAGTCGGGTCTCCTTTGTTTGCTCCCGATGGGACTCGATGTCGAGTCTCAGGCCGCTGGTCTACAGTATGTTGGTTTCTTCGTGGACGTCTCATTTCTCCTTTCCTTTCTATTCTCGTTTTGTTAGGATGCTGTTCATCTCTCATGCCGGTAGATGTGATAAAATTCATCTCTCTCTCTCTCTCTCTCTCTCTCTCTCTCTCTCTCTCTCTCTCTCTCTCTCTCTCTCTCTCTCGGCGTCGGTGACCCTGGTAGTTGTGATGCCAGATAACCCTCAATTAATCAATCAATCTCTCTCTCTCTCTCTCTTCGTTGGGAGGGAAATATTGATATTCCTTGTCCCGGGTTCTGTTATTTAAAGAGCACAGTTTTAAAATTACACACACACACATAAATGTGTATACATATATACATATATAAAGTTTCTCTGTGTATTCAGTTTTATAGTATTTCGTTTCAAGCGGTGGTTTCAGTATTAGGCTTTTGATTTTCATCGAATTTTTGGGGATATACTTGCTCTCCTAGGTCCGACGGCGACACGTCATAACCTCCATTTATAGAGTTGCTCTTAACATTTTACATTAACCTTTCTCTTTGCAATTACTGAAATGAATTCCTTATAAAATTGCTTCTCTTTCTCCCCAAAGGTCTTGTTTACCTTCTCCGTTCAGTTTTTTTTTTTTTTTTTTTTTTTTTTCTGGCCTCCTGTTTTATCCCTTTATTCTTGACTACCCATTCCATCCTCCCGTACACCTTTACATGGTCTTCTCTTCGGCCATACAGTTGCAACTTTAGTAATGCTGATTTCGTTCACCGAACCGCTTATATCCTCACCCTACCATTTACTGTTCCTATTCCTCTTCCTACGATCTTATCCCTACACCTTGTCACCACCGTTTCTGTTCCCATCATGGAATTTTAAGAACTCTTCATATAGTTCTTCCATCTCTTTACCTTCTTTTACCCAATTACTCTTACATTGTTTAATCAACCTTATGTTTTATGAATTAACCATAAGTTACGTTCTTAACCTTACCTTACTTAATTAGCATTACTTAACCTAACCTTCCTCAGATACAGACTCCCTATATGACCATAATTCAAGCCTCTTCGGAGGTGAAGTCAACCGGATTAATTTATGAAAAAATTGGATGCGAGATTAAGTTTACTTTACAAGTAAAATTAACACTGTCTGTGGCTATTCCCCCCACCCCGCAATTTTCTACTTTAGAAACGGAATTCTTGAGCGGCAAAAAAGTCTAATAGGTTGGTAGATCATGGAATGGCTGACAGCAGCTGTTCCAGAAGAACCATGAAATCAAAGACGAATTTTCTACATAAAAAAATCTCATTAGAAGTTAAAAGATACAGGTATTCATGGTAGGTATATGAGAGAGAGAGAGAGAGAGAGAGAGAGAGAGAGAGAGAGAGAGAGAGAGAGAGAGAGAGAGAGAGAGAGAGAGAGAGAGTGCAGTAAAATGAAGATATTGCGGCATTGAAAGTGGCACTTGAAAAAGGAGAGAAGAATAAAAAGATGCTTCAGGGGAGAGGGCAGAGAGGGGAAAGATAGATGGAGAGAGAGAGAGAAAATATATTTCATGTGGAAATTGTTCAAGATGAGAGGGAGAGATGCACGACGACCAAGGGAAGATCATCGTTATGCTCTACTCGCAGTTCCTTTTTGGTCGAAAGTTTAGATTTCGCGGGATCAAACCTCGAAAATATCACTGGACGGGTCGGTGGATATGAGTTGTATATGGTATGGAGATAGATAAATTATTGCCCTAATGCTTTTTTATTTGAGAAGACTGATCAAATCATGTCAGTAACGGCAAATATTAAGAACTCTCAAGGCCAAGCCCTGACTCCTGTTAGTGCAGTTATTTCCTTTACTATTCGTAAAAAAAACATTGCAGATATATAGAGGAAACATCTCTGCGTTCTAAAATCCCCGTGTGACTTTTGACACAGTAGCTCGGCTATTCAACCTGGGTCCTACGCCACCCTCCGTGTTTGTCAACAATGTTGCAATAAAAGGCGTTTCCCTTTTGGGCACACTGACTTCGATTTTATGTTTATATATATATATATATATATATATATATATATATATATATATATATATATATATATATATATATATATATATATATATATATATATATACTAACATTTTTCCCCAAATTCAGTAACAATATATTTAGAACTCACATAGCTTCTTTGTGATTACTATAAGAATATTTGTTGATTGTTATGGATATATATGATATATGGAAAAGACAACTTCCCTTGTTCGTGGTTTACCATTTTATTATTTTTTTTATTATTTTAACGCCAATCTAAGGGTTACGTAAAATTTTGCAAAGAGAATGACAGCGATGCAATTTATTCATAAAATTCTTCCAACACGGTCAACAATCTGTCAGGGGAGATACAATTTCCCTTTTGACATTTGTATACGGTACTGAATCTGACCCTCCAATTTGTGCTTCGGTTTTTACATTTTTTTTTCTTTATTTCGGACCTCTGCCACATCCCATCTATGGTTTCATAACAAATTCTGTCTCGAATATTCTTCATTTTTATGCCAACTATTTCTGTGGCTTTCTCCATATTTTGCCAGTATTTGAAATATACTTGCTATATCTGTAAAGTGGAATGATTTTCACAGGTAATTTCAGTATCACAATAAATGTGATACGTGATCCGAAAAAAACAGAGTTAATATTAAACACCCAATAATAGTATAACACAATTTATAACTAAACAAGAATAATTCATGTTTCGTACTATTTTTATTACCATATGTTTCAGCCACCGATGATAACTGTTTTTTAGTGGATTAGTTGCATATTTCGCTAGTATGTATAGTATTCGCGGCTCTCGTCTGAACTTGAATGGTTTAGACAGATAACTAGACTATTTTAGTCCTGGTTGATTAACTTATTTACTTTTCTTTTCCATATTCGTTTTTCTTGATACTAGATACTTCTTTAGATGTATTTCCCATGGAATGTTAGAAGTGTGTTTATTTTCACTGATTTTTAATGCATTTTACGGAATTTTCCTTACATAGAACCAACAGTACGCATCATAAGTTCCCGATCATTTCAAAATTAAAAATTAATAAATCAAAATGTAGTTAACACTACCATAAAACACAATGCATTTGCCAATGAAACCAGCCATACAGAGTGATCTGTGAACATCTAGAAGGATTGCTTTATGGTTAGGCGTGTTTTTTTTTTTTTTTTTAATATAAAAATCTTGAAGCGAACAACAGAGGTGTGGAAGAATGAACGGAAAGCTATGAAAAAGAACCACCCATTTAGAACGTGATCGGTGAGCATTTCTATGGAATGTCTTATGGGGTGTCTGTTTTTTTTTTTTTTTTCTTTTATAAGTATCTTGGAGCGAATGGCATAGATGGTGAGAGAATAAAAAGAAACCTGTGAAAGAGGATTAACCAAAGAGTGTGACGTGTAAACGCTGAGAGGAAATGTTTGATGGACTGTGTGTATTTTTTTTTTTTTTGAATGAGTATTTTGGAGAGAACGACGTGACAGAAGAATGAAAAAATAAAAACTCTCAAACGGAACAGGTGAATGACATAGATGAGGCTGCGTGAATGACGATTATTTACTTTTTGTGCCTGTGAATATTTCCTTTATACAGAAAAAATCGGCCCGTTGTTTCTTTTAAGCTCATAATTTTCCAATGGGCAATGCTACAAATGAAATATTGCTTGCTCGTGGGAGCATAAAAGACTTTGTAGTAGAATACTTGTTTGCCCGTTAATCTTTTTCTGGGCCTTTTTCATTTTACAAAGCGCTATTAGGTTACTGTACTACTAATTCTAACACACACATACGCACAAAACACAAATATATATATATATATATATACATATACATATACATATACATATATATATATATATATATATATATATATATATATATATATAAATATATATATATATATATATATATATATATATATATATATATATATATATATATATATGAAATTTTATTATCACACCGTGATTTATATACAATCATTAAGCTACAAATGTCGCTTAATATCAAATTCACGCTACCCCGAGAATATCCCCGATGGGGAATTATCACCGAAGGGGAATTTATAAGTGATAAATGGACTAGATGGCTCTGTGGGTAGAACGTCGACTGGAGTCGCTGGGTAAGTATCTGTGTCGTGGGTTCGAGACTCGGCAGTACCAGAGCATTTATCACTTATCAATTCCCCTTCGGTGATAATTCCCCATCGGGAATATTCTCGAGGTAGCGTGAATTTGATATTAAGCGACATTTGTAGCTTCATGATTTTATATATATATATATATATATATATATATATATATATATATATATATATATATATATATATATATATATATATTACTCTTTTCCTGAATAGTGACAGTTGCGTAAGTTTAGCCACAGAAAAAAAGCAATTACTAAAAACGCTGAACAGAAATGACCTTGAACCTGGCTGACGTCACTGGATTAAGGGTGGACACTGCAGCAGAAAAGAAGCTTAAAAAAAATACAAGAACAAAAATAATCCCGTGAAAGGCGGTTGGTGGAGTGTACGTAATCCCAACGCAGAATGAAATAGTAGTATAACTGAAGTTCCTTCCCAACCTCATCAGAAACCTGGTTTCGAAACAGGTTCCTGCATAAAATGAAACGTTTTCGGATTAGATGCCAGCAAAATGATTAGAGAACGATCTGATTATCAAGTATTCATCCAAAAGTCCGTGAACTTTAGTGATTTCATTATTCAAGAATTGGTTTTCGTATGATACGTTTCGTAATTCTCCAACGTTATCTCAAAATGCAATTTTGGGACGTTGTAAAGATCCGCAACCCCAGAGTACCCATGTAAAGATTGGCTATCCTCAGAATGAACTTGTTAACATCAGCCACCCCCCCAGTACTGAACACGGCGAAGGGACATTCCATTTGGCCGACAACAAACAGATGCACCGCCAGTATCAGAATGAGCTTGTTAACATCAACCACCCCAAATATTAGCTTGTTAAGATAAACAACCCTCAGGTACTCTGGGGTTGCTGTTCTTTACAACGTCCCAATTTTGTAAGGAATATCATACAGATTTCCTCATTGAAAATAAGATTTTTTTGATTAGGTAATTCCAGTATAGAAGTGAAGTACATTTATTATAATTCTTTAAGAAAAGAAGCCAAATGTAATGCATATTCATACTAATATAAATTCACTTAAGCACATATACTCTTTCTGCTGATTAGCTGTACTATGTACGATACTAATTATATATATATATATATATATATATATATATATATATATATATATATATATATATATATATATATATATATATATATATATATATATATATATATATATATATATATATATATATATATATATATATATATATATATATATATATGTTTGTGTGTGTGTGTGGGACTTGTTCTAGAAAAAGTGTTTTAGCTGTAATTGGCTACACGAGCGAATGATCGGTAAGCTCTACGTTTTATAAGTGAAGATCTGAATATTATCTCCTAATGTACAAAGGAAGGATCTTTTCATTTCCAGAATGTTATATCTTAGCATTAAGTCTGTGGCAAGAAAACAGAGAAAAATGTACAAAAGAATCAAAATAAAAAAAATAATTAAGACTTGGTATTTTGCTGATGATGCCTTTATTTGAAAACTTTATCAAAGAACAAAAGGTTCTCTGCTGTTTTATATGATTGACCTTTCAGAATATATACGTATAGTGTAATTGGTATTGTCGTATTTCTTTTACGTGTTACTTTTTCGGTATTAGAAAATTAAAACAGTATTATCCAGTTTTGTTAAATGATTTTAAATATAAAAATGTGACAGAATAAGTAAAAGCTCTTATAATGGTTCTGTGTTTAAATCTGAGAGGAAACACGACAATGATGTTCGTTGGTTAAACAACTGGAAAGATTTTTAGGCTGGGGGAGGGGGGAAGCGAGTGGTGAAACAGATAAAAATATTCTTAACCCTTTATTCACTTAAGCTTTAACTGACATTGAATCTGTAACTGTTTTCTATATAAAGATTTTCTGTTTAAAAAAAGGTGTTTATTTCTTTTATTCACTTAGTTATTTTATTCAATTTAATTTAATCTTTTTTATTTATTTATATATTTATTTATTTTTTTTTTTTTTTTGCCTGGTGAGCTTGCGAATAGGAAGTAGGAATTTCCATACGTGCATTTCATAGGTATAAAGATCTACAATCGATTCAGCGTATCTGTCTAAGGGATATTATGACAAAAAAACTCAAGAATAACGATCAAATGTATATCCTATGTTCCCTTTACCGTAATTGGCACCATATCCGATGGGATACTGTTCAAGCTATTTAATTATTACTGTTGTGGTGGATCGAGCTGATCCTTTGCCAGTACAGACTCTGCCTCTTGCAGTTCCTAATAGATGAAAATAAAAATTTGCTTTCTGAAAATCCTTTAAAATAAACACGCATATCGAGAACTTACGAGGTCATTAAGTCTATAAAGAATATATTCATATCCATTGTACATATAAATATAGCTCGCATTATTGGTAAAACAGATATAAAAGAGCCATAGTATTCAATAGGACAAAATGACCTCGTCTTAAGATTCCCTTCCATTAATTACTAGCTTTCAATATAGATATTAACTGACAAGTACGAAACAACAGATCAGAGTTAGACTTCTGAAACCAGGGGGAAAGGGAAGGTGGGGGGAGGGGCGGGTACGGATTTGAAACCTACCTTATTATCTTATAGCGCTAACAGTTACAAATATACATACAAACATTCACTTATTTAGCGTACATAGCGTTAGCCTGGCAGATATCATCCTCTGTCATTCGATATGCATTGCTCTTCTCCAGCCCCCATTATTAGATAACGGTGGTGGTCCTATTCAGGTGCTTCTCACAATGCAATGCGTTAATTAAGAGGACTTGTTTGGGAACTTCGACCTTTCTCAAAGGCCTCACAGACTGTAAAGTTGCCGGACTGGAAACATTAAAAACAAAAGCCTTTTTTATCTTTCCTTTCGCTCTCGTTTTAAACAACATAACGAGCCACTGCTGCATTTACTCTTCGATAATGGAACATGAAAAATCTGGTATTTAATGCACGTGTAAAGGATGAATGTGAAGTTTCAATGCCTTTTACCTTTTTCCTTTCTCTATTTTCCCAACCGGAATATCCAGTTCTGTGAGAGAAAGCAGGTTAAGCACTTGGAATTTTTTTTATCGTTCCTCACGGATCTAGCCTATGCAGTGTGAAAAATGTTGTAATTAATTCTGATTTTTAATAATGCCTGTGAATTATACTGGTAGTCATCAAGTTGTTTACTGAAAACTATCAAGTGCTGTATTTAGAATTTTCATGTTCTGTGAACTTTGATTTTAAACCAATCTCATCTTAATCTAACATTATCCACATCATCGTCTCTATACATAAAAGGTAAGATGGATTTATTTCATATTCCTGATAGTCTGACATTTAGTATAAGCCTAATATCGCTGAGGCTGATCGCTCTAGACCACAGACGGTTGCTTGAGATGCCCATTGATTTTGAGTTCACTGTTTTCCATTCCAGTTCTTTCGGTATTCAGTGTAGAATAACATTCTCTCTCTCTCTCTCTCTCTCTCTCTCTCTCTCTCTCTCTCTCTCTCTCTCTCTCTCTCTCTCTCTCTCTCTTTAGATTTTGTAACTGTGTAAATATAACCACTCTCTCTCTCTCTCTCTCTCTCTCTCTCTCTCTCTCTCTCTCTCTCTCTCTCTCTCTCTCTCTCCCTCTCCGTTTTTTCATCTTTCATCTCAAAATAAAAAAGATAAACAAAAACGAAAATTTATAAATATTTTAAATGATATACGGTGACTAAAAATAATATGAGAATAATTGAGAAAATAATCACTATGGTTTTATAAAGCAGCCTCGCAACCTCTCCTCAATGTAGCTCCACTCAGTAGATGAAACGAATACCTAACCGCTTTTTAAAGACCAAACAAAGAGTCCGAAACCGGTTTCTAAAGACCAAACAAAGTCCTAAACCGGTATCCGAAAGTATTCGTAGAGATTCATTTTTATTTTTCTGTAAAAAAAATTATTGTCCCCGTTTTGTCTGTCCGTCCTCACATTTTTCTGTCCGCCCTCAGATCTTAAAAACTACTGAGGCTAGATGGCTGCAAGTTGGTATGTCGATCATCCACCCTCCAATCATCAAACACACCAAATTGCAGCCCTCTAGCCTTAGTAGTTTTTACTTGATTTAAGGTTAAAGTTAGCCAAAGTTTCATGGGCCGCGGCTCATACAGCATTATACCGAGACCATCAAAAGATAGATCTATTTTCGGTGGCCTTGATTATACGCTGTACAGAAAACTTGATTGCGCTGAAGAAACTTCGGCGATTTTTACTTGTTTATTTAATGTAAAGGGGAGAAGTCTTATCATGGCTGTGCTTACCGCCATTCGAGGTCGTCAGCGATGTTCAGTGTCACATTGTGGGAAACTATAATCGCTCAGTCGCTCCAGAGGCGTCCTCCATTCGAGGCTAAGTGGCTAAAATGAGGTTCTGCGACGGGCGATTAACATAGAAATGACCTTACTGGATGTAGTATAGTTGCATGCAGAATAAATGAGAGAGAGAGAGAGAGAGAGAGAGAGAGAGAGAGAGAGAGAGAGAGAGAGAGAGAGAGAGAGAGAGAGAAATATAATAGCTCTGCAATTAATAGCAGGGTGAATCGAAACGGAGCTTTTATGGGCATGAACGTTATGTAGGTCAAAAGAGTCATATAGAATAGATATATAGAAAAGAACCGGAACCAGGAACAATAATCGCCGAAAGCAATAAAGCTTTTATTTTACTTTTTTTTTTTGGCCGTGTTATGAAGCGATCAGCGTCAGTCGGCATCCGTCACATCACGGCGATTAAAGTCTTTCATTTCTGGAAATTTACTCCCGAAAGTAATAGTAGTTTGCTGTCCGTTTCATATAACGGATATTACCCGAACACGTATTTACTCTTTTAGTTCTCTTAATATAGCGTAGGATGCATTTTCCTTTAAAAATTTTTACGAAAACTTAGAGGAAATAAGTTAGCTAGACGAGATGTCAAGAGGTGGAAATGAAATGAATCTTCATCTTTAAACGCCCCGACAAAAAATGACTAAAATTACTATATTATTTCTTGTACAGCTGTAGGTTACTCACAAGCACAGTCAAACACACACGAAAATGGAATGATCGGCTAGGAAAAGAAATGGTAAATGGCGCTTTATATTTTCCTAGAGCTGTTTGATCACTGAAATGGAAATCGAAAATGTTTAATGTCATTCATGATTTCCATGGGCCTTCTTGAAATTTTTGGGAGATTCAGCATAAGATGCAGGGCATCATCTGGACTTGGAAGTGCGATAGATTTAACGATACACTCTCTGAGATGGCTATCAAAATGAGTAGTAGTGAACTCTACTTTAGTGGTATGTTGGTATATCGGTTAAATCAGTTGAGTTTACTCTGAATCTATTCACATTACTGATAAAGCATATAATATATATATATATATATATATATATATATATATATATATATATATATATATATATATATATATATATCTTAAATTCCAACATAATTAGAAATAGATGATGACTAGCACAATAACATTGGAGTTCTCCTGGTTCATTAGCGTAAGGATTTTATACTATTCAATCCAGGTCTTTTTATTAAGGAGTGAATGAGTTCATCTTTCGTTTAATCAACTTTCGTGCTATAAACAGTTGTTGATTTATATTTCTAAGCAATGCTTATTTTTGGTTATTTATTATTTACTCGTATAATTTTTATATATTGCTTCATTTGCTTGTCAAAGTTAATGTCTTAATCTGCATTTCATTAATGTTACTTTGCACATTCACTATACACGTGTGGACGCTGTGTAATAACTTGGATTAAAATATGCAGGACGTTAGGTAAAGAACAGCATCCCTGATAAACGACGGATTTTCGGGCACTTCGAGTGAATGGATATTTGAGGAAGCTTGATGCTCTTAGGGATGAAGGATCAAAAGGCGAAAGAAAATCCATGAGATATACGATATTCGTCACAAACATTAACGTCCTACCTCAGGATGTCTGTGACGGGTCGCTTAATGTCCTTAATCTTTCAAGAAGATCAGAAAAAAAAAGATTTAGGACAAAACTATCTGAACAGCTATCATAAATCCTATGTTATTAATCCATAGTGATAACGAAACCGTCAGCCTTTTGTTGTTGTGTGCACGTGTGGGGGTGAGCGCGTGCGTACGGAAAAAAGGCGAATTTAAAGTCCTAGGTACGTTTGATGTATGCCTGAGGTTAAAAATAAAATGCAAATTGATTGCCGAACACAATCACGTGCTAAAGTGATTATAATCATATATATATATATATATATATATATATATATATATATATATATATATATATATATATATATATATATATATATATATATATATATATATATATATATATATATATATATATATATATATATATATATATATATATATATATATATATTATGATTTTGATTACTTTTTCACATGATATTCATGAATGCTCTAACTGACAGGTAAATGAGAGACTGAACTTTAGCCCACAAACCAGATTCGAGCCCGTGTCTTCAGAGTTGCTGGAGCAAAAGGTTTACTGAAACGAGCGAAGTTCAGTTGAGCTATTTGTTTAGTCTCACTGGTGAATGATTTTTAAATAAAGCACTTACTTTATTTACGAATTAAAGCCAATTTTTATGGCATGCCAGGCATCATAATGATTTAAAGCATTGCCTAGTGCAGTAAATTATTACTATTATTGCTTACCAGACAACAGCATCACCTTTGAAAAAATCAACGTTTTTTATGTAACTAGAGATAGAGATAGCTTTATGTAATTAGGAAAGACCATATTCTTTTAATGATACTCCAAATGGTAAAGAGAGAAGTGAGTACAGCTACAGTCACAAAAAGATTCCAGGAATGACAGGTGTTTCAGTTTCGTCTAAGCTCAAGCCTGGCTACTTGGTTCACCGATTAATTTTGATCTGTCATTATTATTTACCACTTATTGTTAGTTGATATCTATCACTGATGCACTGAGTAAACTCGAGTATCATATGATTTCACAAAGGTGATCCAACCATTTGCAGTGTACACGGACATACGCGCGCACGCATATAATTACATGTTTTTAAACATACATACATACATCCAAACATATATATACATATACGAATATATATATATATATATATATAAATATATACACACACACACACACACGTGTATATATATATATATATATATATATATATATATATATATATATATATATATATATATATATATATATATATATATATATATAAATGTATGTATAAATATTTACACTGTAAATAGTTGGATCACCTTTATGAAATCATATGATACTCGGGTTTACTCAGTGCATCAGTGATAGAATATCAACTAACAATAAGTAATAAATGATAATGATAGATCAAAATTAATTAATGATCCAAGTAGCCAGGCTAGAGTGTAGATGAAACTGAAACACCCGTCATTCCTTGAATCTTTTTATATTATTGTAGCTGTACTCACTGCTCTCTTTACCATTTGGAGTATCATTAAAAGAATATGCTCTTTCCTAATTACATAAAGTTATCTCAAGTAACATAAAAATCGTTGACGTTTTGATAGGTGGTACTGTTGTCTGGTGAGCAATAACAGTAATTTACTGCACCAGGCAATGCTTTAAATCATTATGCTGCTTGGCAGGCCATAAAAATTGGCCTTAATTCGTAAATAAAATTCACCAGTGAGACTAAACAAATAGCTCAACTTGTATTTCATAACAATTTTCTGGAAATATGTAACATAAACGGAAATATTTTTCTCGAATTTGAAATGTACAGTGCAACAAATTCAGTTTATCTAATTAGAAAAGTTATAGAAAACGACAAGTATTTTTTTGTTCCCGAATGCAAAGCAAATCTTTGCGGATTCTTCTATGTAACCCGGGAATATATTTCTAGTTGCATATTTTACATATATTTTTCGAATGTTTCTTTTGCATTTTGAAAGCAAACTGCCATCCACGCAAAAGCGTACAAAAATTCAAAATACAACTAGAGAGCAAATAAAATAATTTAAAAAAAATGGTTTTGACATTGCACGTCATTATAATGATGTTAATACAGATCTTGGTTCCTGATAATGGCGTTTAAATTTCTTCCTTTTGTGGTGAGAATCTAATTAGTATCCCTTTAAATGTTTAATATTCGAAAAGTTTTATTGTTTCTTCGTTTATTGTTTCGACAGGTAACATGACTGGAGACACCATCCTTTGTTGCCACATTTGAATTTTTTTTTAGATATCTCATTGTTAAACTCGCCCCTTTTCTAGATTACAATAACAGTACTGACTTGAATTCGCTCTTGTTGATAATGCCCCATTCACATAATTTCTTCATCCATTCCTCAAGTCTGATGTTAATGCTCAGATACTTGGCAGGTTATACGAAGCCCTAGAGGTAAATTCAACTACAAACAACGAAAGAAATTCATGCAACTCCAACTGGAAACGCAAGAGAATCAAACAGAAACATCCGCGATGTCTGTCACTTGGCAAACAATTACACATTTTGAACTGAATACCTGTGGAAACCCTCCTCGTATTATTATATGTTAATAAAACCATTAACCAATTTGTCAGTAGGATCTATTTCATAGCTCTCTTAAAAGGCACGAACCCCTCCTAAAACAAATTCTTAACACTTGAGATTGTGAGGAAACTAAGTCTGGCTGGAGGCAGAATAGCGCTGGGGAAGTAGATTAAGAGAAAGGACATCTGGCATGAACACCTGGATCTTGAGTCATAAACGATGCACGCGCATAGGGAAACAACACCAACCCCATCTACCTGTGGGTAACCTTCTAACCTTTGACTGAAGTCATATAAGGGCCTCACCAAAGGAACATACGAGAAAGTCATTGCTGGAACCGAGTGAGACACATCTCCCCCTTCCATTTCCGCCTCCTTCAGAGAGCCATGCCCTACCACGTGGTCCTATCTTGTAGGGGCCTTTAGTATTCTTACCATTGAAGCCCTTAGACCTCCTCCACCGCCATTATCCTTGCTGAAGCCACCTCTTCTACAAGGTAAAGTGATCTGTTGCAAAGGTTCTTCCAGTCAGTCACACTGTTTTAATTCTTGTACTGAACTTTCCATCTTCATTTCTAAGTGCCAGTATTTCCATATCAACCTTGCCTTGTTAGGGCAGTGTTACGTAAATTCCTGTATTTAAATAATTACATAAAATCGTGTGTTCAAGGTTTCTTTGGCACCCTCTGTGCTCGCCTTGTCCTATGCATATTTTACTGTGTCTTTACTGGCTTTTAATTCGTGAATCTCTCCGTTTACAGAGGGTTTGTTAGCCGTGGAAATCTCTCTTGACTGTGCCTTGTATCAGCATCGTCACACCGACGGATATACTTTCACGTTTTCCCAGTTATAATTAACCTCTCAGGCCTTGCCTACCTGATTAGTCCATTTCATCTTCTGATAGTTCATTTCATGTAAATACACGTAATTTTAAACTTACCCTAACGTGTTTACTCACAAATATCTTGTGAGTAGAGCCCTACCTCAGTTAAATTCCCCTTTTTCCTTGTTTTTTATGATTTCCTGAATCATCAGCAGTCCCAGATTTTATAAAAATATAGAGGTAAGGAACGGAATCATTAATTTAGTCCATTAATGGCTCATGATAAGCATTTACCCAAGTTAAATCGTAAATAAATAAATAAATATAATATATATAATATATATATATATATATATATATATATATATATATATATATATATATATATATATATATATATACAAGAAATATTTTGTGAATCATTACAAGATCTGAGTAACGAATTTAGATGTTCTGAATCAGAAATAGTATAATTAAAATTAAGCAATCAAATGTGATACTTCTAACGGCGTTATGGAGGAATCATTACTGTCCCAAAGAAACATGATTGTATTTCCTTCCTTTTTCTGTCGACTTCTAATTCTGAAAAAAAAAACAAAGAGAATATGGCGTTTTAACTTGTAGCTAATAATAATAACACTGTTATGTTTGATCTTTTAATTTGTTTCGATCTGAAACAAATGGATATATATCCTATCCTTTTGTACTGAATGCGCTTTTAGACAGGGGAAGGAACGACAGCGGGACGTGCGTTCTTTGGAAAGGATCAGCAGGATTCAGGTGTTAAATCCCGTTCCAGCACAGAGCACACAGTGAATAGTCCTCAGGGATCCCTTCCCATATCAGTGGATGTTGACAGAACAATCTGTGGACAGAAGACAAAAGCGGAGGACCACGGGCTTTCGAGCACTATGAAAGGCACAAATTCCACGCAGAAATAGAACATCTCTGTTCTTTTGTCTGTGAATTTTATGTGACACCTTTTATGAAAATTTGTTCATGATTTTAGTATTTTTATCACTTGATATTGCTGCATGAGCACGTGATTTCATTGGCTAGGTTTGCAGTTTTTTAATAGTAAATTATATCACTTACACGAAATTCTACAACAACGTGCGCATGCACACACACATATATGTGTGTGTATGTATATATAAAAATATATATATACATATGTATATATATATTTATATGTGCGCGCGCGTGTACGTGTGTGTGTGTGTGTGTGTGTGTGCGACTCCTTTCTCTCCTGTCCTTTAATTTCACCAAATATCTTCTCACCAGCAACCTGCCTCATTGTTCCCATTTAGATGAGTTTCGTCGTTCCACTTTTTCTGGTGTCCAAAGATACACATCAGTACAATCACGTACAATTATTGTCATAGATGTGGTGTGAGGACATGTCCAGGTCATCTCTATTTCCCTTTCATTATTATTACATCTTCGTATGGAACTTCCGTCATGTCCCATATAATAACCTTTCTCACCCTGTCCTGGCATTGACTCCTAATATCCTTCTGAAATCTTCAGTTTCAAATCAGCAAATATTTTAGATGAAGCTTCATTGTTATGCCATGATTCAAATACATACAGCAATACGGATCGTGCTAAAATAACATATAATCTTGCATTTGTGCGGAACTTCCGCCTGTTTCCTTCCAAAACTTATTTATCCCGCGCGTTGTTTATGTGGCCGTTTTTATTCTCATTACGTCCCAGTTCTAGTGAGCCTGAAATGGTTTGTTCTTAAGTATTTGAAATACTGAACATCATTCGTCCTTTCTCCGCCTACTGTTATTCCAATCTTTGGCTCATAGTCTGTCCTCATTGTTTCTGTCTTTCCTAGATTTGTTTCAAGGCCCATCCCTAGATACATGATGTATTCCATTAGAGTCGGCTTTGTAGATCTTTGGTGTGTTTTATTATCTACTGTTACTTCTATCTCCAACTCTCTATTTATTCCGTGAGAACGGCAATTGGTAAAAGTGACATAACATTTCCTAGTGGCGCCCCACAATTTAATACAGATTCACTTGACAATTCTCTACTAACATTAACCATGCATCTGTGTCGTTCATAATATAGTTTCAATTAATTTACGTGCCACCAACAGTGAGACCGTTACGTAATCATAAAGCTGGAACCGAGGGGGGGAGGGGAGGGGGGACGGGTGTTTGCAGCCTCCTTTCGGCTCCTAACTGCACCCACTTTTTATTCTATTACTTTACCCCCCTTCCTCTCCTTCCTCTCTTCTGCCTTGCTGCCCAACTTCTCTAACTATTACTTCTTATCGCACCTGTGGGGTTTTTCCCCAGTTCCACTTTTAGAACCTATTCCTCATCTCATTTATTTTCCGAACCTCTTCTTGCTTTCCAACCACTCTAACTCCCTCGTTTCACTGTGTTAAGAGCTGAATGTCTGAAAGTGCTCCAGAGCTTGACTTTATGAGCTAAATTTCATAACTGGTTCGTTTGCACAGTGACAAAGCAAAGAGGATTAAAGTCCTCTGGCAAGTGGCAGTGTGTAGTTGAGATAACCTGTCAGAATGTGTATGTTGTTACTGATAAAAAAGCAAAGGCAACCCCTAACTGCGAGGAGTAATTTTATTTTCTTTTTTGAAAGTTTGAATTCTTGCACTAAAATGGAAGAAATAATTAACTGTTGCTTTTTCAGTACAAAACTGTTCTCTCCAGAAGAACAAAAAATGAAACTGAATAAAACGTATAACTTCGAGAGGGATTATCTGTATGCCGTCATTTAATCCTTTCCAACTTTGTCTGTACTGTGAATAATCCTCGAGGATTTGTTTTCTTCTGGCTGGATTTGAAAGGACAATATTCGAACGGTACGAAAGAGCAAACTGTGTAATAGAGTGAGGAAAAGAAAGCATTTGTTTTATGACGACTTCTCTTCTGAAGCCATTATTTGTTTGACTTAATTATGGAATGTTCGAAAGTTCATTTAATTTTATCTTACCTCAGAATGTACTTGCGGAATAGCAATGATTTTCTTGAAAAGGATTTCTGTTGTTTCAATGACAAGGACGTCGTCATCTTTTCAAGTATAGTAATAATAACAAGGAATGAGGCCAAAGAAAGAACTGACAACTGCTTTGTAACAGATATGAGATGGAAACAAATTTAAGGGTGTAAAATTAAATGTTTTATGAGATAATCTTGGCACCAAATATCCTCATAATGAAGTAGTGCCAAAAATATATATCCAGGCAGTAAAGCAAATATAAAACGATATATGTATTGAAGCTGTAGCGTGATTCGTTAATGTCTCAGCACTAAATATCAGTTGAATATATACTGAATATAATAGTAAAGCTGGAAATTAACATTTGCTCAAAAGGGAAGTGATCTCGGTGGATTATACTGAAAAGAAAAATGAACAACACTACTATTTGTAACTAACATGATTCGCATACATTCAGTTAAAAGATATGTCAACACTTATCTGCTTAATTTCTGATTTGGATTCCATTATGAGCGGCACCAAATTCTTTAGTAACTGGAACTAAAAAATGAATAAATTTTCCGGGATTAGGTGAACACTCATTCTTTCTGCTGAATTTTTAATCAAAATAAATCAACAATATCTTACTTCATTTATTTAATTTTCCTCGATCTCTGTTGACGAACAGATAGTTTCGATGACATTGTTAGCTTCTACTGGTGTCAAAGTCAGCATAAGAATTATCCTTTTCCTCTCTCTCTTTTTCTGTGTGCCTGTCTGTCACTATCTCTTTTCTGAAAATTTCCTAATCAGTGAGGTGATTATCACTGATCAACATAATGGCTAATGATTGCATTTGACTTTAGATACTATTTGCTTTCTATATAATGAAATCCTTAAGCCAACCAGCCATTGATTCCATTTTTGTTACGCTTCATCTCATGCTACTTTCTGTAATTTTTATTTCATTGAAGATAGTTTTCTTTCCCGCAACTGAACTGACTGTTGAGAAACTAATAACCGTTATCAGCGCAATAAGTTTAAAACATCAATACTGAGTTTATTTTATGAAAAGCACAGCTTGCATACATCTGTTATTATTTCCTGTGGATCACAATATATGCATAAGACCGTTAATTAAATCAGAACATGACCATACATTGCTGCGAAGGCAACACTTATAATGCTAAACAGTTTCTTAGCAAGACATTAAGGGTAGCAAGGTCTTAAAAGTAGTTATTCTATAATCTACGCAGATGGATTTATTCTCATAATAACACGTAATGAATGCTTCAAATTTCTCTCTCTCTCTCTCTCTCTCTCTCTCTCTCTCTCTCTCTCTCTCTCTCTCTCTCTCTCTCTCTCTCTCTCTCTCTTTGATGTAGAGGATTTTATTTTAAATCAACTTTTCTAGTTAGTCTTCAGACCTCCGCTCTTCCACCAAGGTAAAACAAACTTTGTATTCAGGTAAGCCTACACGTAATGGTCACTTAATGGCTGCGAAAGCACATAACTTAAAGTCGTGTTTACTTTCGTGAACTTCACAAAAAAAAACTCCAAATTGGCGTACTTCTTGCAGCAGTGAGTTTTCCTGTTGATTTTCTCCCTCATAAATACTCCATTTCTTAACATATGGGAAGCGTGAATTCTTTCGCAGTACAGTAAATGTTTGGTTTGAAAGCCTCTTTCAATATGTCATTTTACTTCAGTTTTAGCTTTCAGTAAAAGAAAATTGTTGTGCAGGCTTTGTCTGTCCGTCGGCACTTTATTCTGTCCTCACTTTTTCTGTCTCCCCTCAAATCTTAAAAACTACTGAGGCTAGAGGGCTGCAAATTGGTATGTTGATCATCCACCCTCCAGTCATCAAACATACCAAATTGCAGCCTTCTAGCCTTAGTAGTTTTTATTCTATGTAAGGTTAAAGGCAGCCACGATCGTGCTTCTGACAACGATATAGGATAGGCCACCACTGGGCTGTGGTTAAAGTTTCATGGGACGCGGCTAATACAGCATTATACAGAGACCACCGAAAAATAGATCTGTTTTCGGTGGCATTGATTATACGCTGTAGCGGCTGTACAGAAAACTTGATTGCGCCTAAGAAACTTAGGCACAATTTTGAATTGTCTACTTTTTAATTTGCTATTCGTATACTTTAATTTTTCGGAATGCTGTAGAGTTTTTATCTCTGAGCAAAGTGGCCGAAACTGACCCCTACTCGGCAAATGGGTTTGCACAAATTTTGATATTTGGCATAAAGAAACGTGACCTGCACCTTCTGTTTCCCCTCGATTACCCTAGAAAACATTTCAACGAATAACATATAAATAAATACGAGTTCAAGCGCATATGTACGTACGTGTGTTTGCTTGGTTAGTGTAAATGATATGTATCTGATTGTAATCGTTTCCTCTAACCTGAAACAACCCTCTACCTTTATGCCCCAGTTCATTTGCTCCTTGACATCAAACAAGTGCAGTAGAAAGACTACTATTCCTGCTAACATTTCATTTTGAAATGAACATGATGCGTGTGAAACAGAAAATAGCGGAAACAGTTTATTTCATATTACTCAGCGTGTCATGTGATTCTGCATGTCATGTACCTTTCGTCCTTCCTGTTGTTAATACTGCGTCCCAGATCTCAGCGATGCAATTAAGGCGTCCTTTTAACCGAAAGGGAATTTTGACTCGCGTTTCCCAGTTCGTTACAGATGTTAAAGGACGCTAAACTCGTTGATGGTAACCAGAAGAGGGAAGGCTGATTCGTTTCAAATTCTTTTTATGCTGAAGTTATTTTGAAGATTTTATTTCGAGGGCTTAAGTAGCAGAATTGTGCTCTAAGGTTATATTAGATCGAATTTTTCTTAACGCATAAAGGTGAGAAAAATACTACATTCAAAAGTTAGGGCAAATAGATTTTACCTTTACATATTTAGGTGGAAAAATTTTATTTCAAAGTAATATACCCAGCTTTATCATAACAAGCTGAAGCGGCAAAATATTATATCTACAATGACATTTACAGTTTTTGTCTAAACAGTCTGAACAGCGAAATGGAATTCTGCCCTCAAAGATGGACAAGCCTTTTGTTTTGTTTTTTTGAGTAGTGACAGCTGAATAATTTAGGAAATACAAAGAACGTCAGCGAATACACATATATACCTTGTGACTTCCCCTTAATATGACTAAGACTTTTTTTAGGCCCAAAGGCATTTCGGGACTGCTGGCTTCTCTCGGAAACGACGGTCGACGGGGTAGAAAGAGGAAACAGCCTCAAGACCACATAAACGTGGAGTCGCTCTTTGTCAGGCTGCGAGGCTTGAATGCATTATACGCCTTTGCATTTCAAGCAGGGGAAATATATCATTAAGATTTCTTGTGAGGCATGTGAGCAGTTCTCGTGCAGTCCAGACGATGTTCCCTTGACTAAAATTTATGAGAGTATTTACTATTTATTACAGAAGAATAACTAAGACACGCGCACGCATACACAAATATATATATATATATATATATATATATATACTGTATATATATATATATATTATGTATGTATATATATATATATATATATATATATATATATATATATATATAATATATATATATATATATATATATATATATATATATATATATATATATATATATATATATATATATATATGTTTCAGAGAGAAGCCAGCTTTTCCGAAATGCATTTTGGTCTTCAATAACTCCTAGTTATATCAAGGGGAAGTCTCAAGAAAATGGAGTATATTTTGGATTATTTTGCACTGAGAAAGTTTAATTCCTTACATCTAAAGCGACAGTGACCGGAAATTGTTCCCAGTTCAAGTCAAGTCACTGGTGCGTCTAAAATGTGATAAGAAATGAATTAAAGAATCAGTACACTTAATGCTAAGAACCGCGTCACCCAGCGCATTGTAGTTTTATCCAGTAGGCAGACCTTGCTTCTTAACATGGTCAGATGTTACTGCAAACTTGTAATGACCATGAAACGACCATTTATGGTCATTTAATGAAGTCAAAATAAACAGTTTATTCATCTGACTCCCCTTAATAATATTTAATCAAAAGTGAGGCTAATTTTTTCATGATAAGAGCCAATATATTCTTTACGAAACTTTTCAATAAGGATAGTAAATTCGTTTAAGCTCTCTAAAATATTTTCTGGGAAGACACTTGTCTCAATTTTTGAGAACCTGTTAGCAGTGAAAGCGATATAAGCGCCTCCTTTTGTGAATAATCGCCAAGAAACTGCATATTATGCCTCTGGGAATATTTCGCCCTTCATGCTTCCATAATGGAATTCTTTCTCCGGGCCATTCTTACAAAGGCTGGAATAAATGAAGTGAGCTTCTGCGATAAAATGGACCTTTAGTCTGCATCCATGATATGAGATGCCTTCATCTTGTTTTGTTATTTATATATTAATGTAAATGTTTTTAATTTTGTTTTTGTATATTTTGCTTTTACGAATGCACTCTTCTTTATAACTACCTAATATTTAATTTCAGATCTAGCAGAGGTTCATTGCATATAGACGAAAACCCACTTCCGTTTTCCTGTTTCTAAAGGATCAATTACAACTCTGACCTCTTCTTGTAAAGCTTTTTCATTACTGAGTTCATAGTGAAGTATTGGAATTATTATTCTGTTCTCGTGTTTCTGCTTTGATCTTTTGTATGAATGAAATAAAAGACCCTAGAACTTTACACTGAACAAGCTTTGCAAATAATTACAATTGCAAGTTCAGCTAAAGAGAAACAGTGGGTTCGAGGGTTATTATTATTATCATTATTTTATTTCCACCTTCACGGATTGTCATTTCTTCAGTCTCAATTATATGAATACTCTCTCTCTCTCTCTCTCTCTCTCTCTCTCTCTCTCTCTCTCTCTCTCTCTCTCTCTCTCTCATTACACCTTCAATTAAGGAGACGAACATTTCTTCAGGAGAGCCTTGTTCGGAAATAAACTTTAATTTGAGATGGTAAATGAATCCATATGTCGGAGGCTTTTGGAAAGTACGTCTTATTTCAACAATTTTTACCTCATAGTTTAAAGTCTTCTTGAAAGGTGAAATCTCATTAGCTGATATCACTGAGTGAAGATAAAGCTGCTTCGAATAATATGAGCGTCACAGGAATTAACGTTTTTTTCATGTGAATTTTCAAATTAACTGAGTCAAAGAAAAATCTTTATAAGCAGCATCGGCAGCAACTAGTGTAACAGACGGCACGTCACTACTCGTCGACAACGACCCCAAAATCGGCAACTCGAGAACTGTTTACGTACCAGTTTCCTATTCCAGCGTCCTCGATTTCTTTGTGGTTATAGAAAATTGGTGCCGGTTTGCCCGTTCTGACGCTGATATTTTGCTAAATGATTATACTGAAATATTTTGCTAAATTGTGATATCAAAGCATGGGCTCTTATCTTGGACGAAGTGGATAAATCAAAGTTCTCCATCCATTAGGTCAGGATAACTGATGTGAGTCTTGGGAGAAAAATGAGAATTTTCGTTAGCGTAATTGATAACCAGTTTTGTAAAAGCTTCATCAGATAAAAAATGCAACAGAAATTGGTCACTGATTCGTTATCGTCAGAACAATACACTTATGAAAAAAATACCCTTCTGAAAAAGAAACTGATGAGGATATAATGGCTTTTCTTTGAAACTTAACAAGCGACATATGAACAAAGGGAAATTTTGCACTGAAAATGCTGTCATTATCTTGAGTACGGTAAATAAATGGGAATATTATGCCCTCTGAAAAGAAGGTTAAGTGATTATTGCTGTTATATCAAAAATTAGGATGTGAAAAATGAAAAGCAGAAAATTCTGGAGCGAATTTAGGATGATTATTGTATGGGAAATACATTATTTAATGCAATAAAGACGTTTCAAGTTAAACACGACTTTTACAAAGAATAATGTTCACTGAAGATTGCTCTCGTATTATGAGCTAATATTTCGAATGAAACCCACTGTAATATCAGTGGCAACTATTCAATTTATTGTCGCTTAGCAGTGTGTAGTGATCTACCCGCCATTTGCTTATGAGCCCTGGATATAAGTAGTGAGGTAAGTCATTAGGGAGAAAATTGAGAGGGAAATTTAGTGAAGACTGCATTTTTATTATCTTCGTCATCACTACAGAAATAACAAGTATAAACTTTATACCAACAACAGGAACATCAGCCGGAGCAGAAATGATAATAACCATGATAAGAATAACAAGTCTGGAAAGCCTGAGATCATGGGACTAGTTGACTTTCTAGCGGAAACTGCATGTGCGCTCTCTCTCTCTCTCTCTCTCTCTCTCTCTCTCTCTCTCTCTCTCTCTCTCTCCATATATATATATATATATATATATATATATATATATATATATATATATATATATATATATATATATATATATATATATATATATATATATATATATATATAAATTCAAATAACGCAATTTTTTAAGTCGATAAACATGTTTTTATAAATCCTCGGGCAAATTAATACATATAGTATGAACATCTGAGTGGCAGTATTCTCTGTTACCTAAGCATTTACTGAACTGGGACCCTTTCACGTTTTTTAAAACATATTGGTATGTTATAACTATTGCGGTCTAAAAGGGTAAATTTTATTGTTTCCATCGTAGTTAACTGTGTAACTGTATTCTGGTTATATGAAATGAAAGGGCAAATTTGTCTGCATTAAAATAAAAAAAAAAACACCGAGAGAACCTATTTCTGACTTGAGAAATGACGTAATAAACGGAAAGAAAAAACACATAGGACGTAGACGCATGAAAGAAACAAATCCTCTTTAATCATGTCCTCGGGAATTTCTCTGCTTCCTTGAACCTCGGAGTTTCTCTTATACATCACCTACTGTCTCTCTTTCGGGAATGTATCTAAATAAAACATGATAAACCAAGCAGAACGGTATTTCAAACTTGATATTTTCCAAGACATTGATACTCATCTGAGAGCGTGTACACCGAATGTGTGTGTGTGTTGAGTGGTGGCATCTAAAGTTATTTAGTTTTTTAGGTTAACAGACTTTAATATTTTAGAGGGAATACCATAAAACCAATACAAAGAAACCCAAATTACAAGTAGAACGAATGAGCCGAGCGAGTACTTTATATGAAATATATTCATATGCATATACTAGAAAAGCAAGTTCATTATCCCATTTTTCTAGCAGAACAGTTTTTCTTTTTAAACAGCCGCCCCATTTAAGACTTTGCCATAAAAGATTCATGGTATCTCTCTCTTTAGAATCAACGTTGGAACTGTGGATACAAACGCTTTATTCAGAAGCAGGTCTATGCCACACATTCCCCTCCTTCCCGTTTTCAATTTCTGGTTCGTAGGCCAGAGTTAATTTCAGTTTCTATACCCCAACTTCAAGATAAAAATAGATGAAAAAGAACGAACAGTTCGTTCTTTTTCATCTATTTTTATCTTGAAGTTGGGGTATAGAAACTGAAATTAACTCTGGCCTACGAACCAGAAATTGAAAACGGGAAGGAGGGGAATGTGTGGCATAGACCTGCTTCTGAATAAAGCTTTTACAAAAGGAGAGCCAAGAGATGAATTAGTTGTTTTCTATAAACTGCATAGAAGTTTTGCAATTCAACTTTTAGTGTTACATGTACAGTACAAACTCGCCGTCTATTTATGAATGTAATGAAACGATGAAAACCCTTTTGGCAGAGAAAAGAAATTATTTCTTCTTAAACTTATTTGTATGATACTGTAGCTAACAAAAAAATAGTAAAAAAATCCTAAGTAATTATGCAAGGCAAGAAGAGGTCACCTACATTTTCACAGATTTCCCAAAATACAGTTTGATCCCACCAGCTCCTTTTCCCCTGCCTCTGGCATCCCTACATACCACCCACCCACTTCCCACCCCTCTCCCTCTTTGGAGGAGTGGTAGAGCTTTTGACTGGCACGCTGTTGGCCCAGCGTTCGACTCTCCGAGCCGCCAAAGAGGAATTAGAGGAATTTATTTCTGGTGATAGAAATTCATTTCTCGTCATAATGTGGTTCGGATTCCACAATAAGCTGTAGGTCCCGTTGCTAGGTAACCAGTAGGTTCTTAGCCACGTAAAAATAAGTCTAATCCTTCGGGCCAGCCCTAGGAGAGCTGTTAACCAGCTCAGTGGTCTGGTTAAACTAAGATATACTTTTTTAACCCACCCCTCTCTCTCTCTCTCTCTCTCTCTCTCTCTCTCTCTCTCTCTCTCTCTCTCTCTCTCTCTCTCTCAGCCGGGAAACATCTGTTGCGCAGGGCAAAGAAACGGGAACATCATATGCTGTAACAATGGCCATGTTCATATATCAAAACATGACACTGAACCAGACTTTCAATTTAGTTTCCACCAATTAGACAAGGACGCCCCAACTCATACGAACCATACTCCCGAATAATGGAGGTCCGTTTCTTAGAGGTAATAATACTGAACATGTATTTCAACGCGTGCAGTTCAATTCCTATAAAACAGATGGGTTCCATTAGCTCTTTATTTTGGGTTCAGGGTGCAAGAAGGGCGTGGCAGAGAGGGAACTAGCAACGGAAGGGTATTCTTTCATATTTTTATTCTAATCGGTGTGGATATGACGTCGCGTCATCATTATCAAATTTGTTAAATGTGGATGAGGACGAGAACCTGGCACAGTTATGTGATAATGAAGGCATTCATCTTATGAGTCATATTCATGGTCATCGTGTTTCCCTATTTCTCCCGTTATTCCTATTCACTGGCATTTTTTTTTTTTAATGATCGCATGTTTATGGTTAGTAGGAAGTGACAAATCTTCAAAATCCCGTTTGTCTGGAATTGCCTATCTAATGGCAATGAAAATGTCGATATGAAAAAGGGAATTTCCTTTTGTTTCAGAGATAAAGATATATTTCTTCTTCAATGGGCTTTAGGGATCATTGCCAAATCAGTCTCTCTTTTTCTTGTCAATGACAGCAATTATTGGAATGGGAAAATGGGCATCATATTCTTTTCCAGTTCGATTTTTTCCTACTTGAACGTCCTCTGCAATACGCTGTTACGAACGTTATTCTTCCTAAAATATTCAGGATCATTAACAAAATGAAAATCAATAAGAAAAATATATAGTGTGAATACAATTATCATTTCTGGAAATCTTACTGATATTGCCTTACAATTATTTCTCCCTCTTTGTGAGTTATCTTTGATTATGGAGGAATTTTTCTTTATTTTGGTGCAAACAGCATACTGTATATGAAGGTTTCACATTTCTAACATAATAAGGGTCAATAGGAAAAAATAATACATAGCATTAAGAACAATACAAACGGTATTTGCATTTCCATCTTTACGGGTGTAGGAATTTCATTTAAGTGAAGACCTTTTACCCTTTCTTTATTATTTATCCTATTCTTCAAACACAACTGAAGCTGGATCAGCATATCACTAAATCTTGACAATGTGGTCAGCAAAGAAGATGCTTTCTCAGTGTTATATCCACTTGCTTGTCTGCTGCATCTGGATATTTCTTGGCGCAAATGGAATTCAGATATACAGAAACAGAGAACAAGAAAAGCTGCATTGCCTTTTCATTGCATTGTTTCAGCGTCTCAATGGATTCGCGGTTGGTTTCGACATCTTTTTTTTTTTCTCATAATGGAACTCTAAACAAAGCACATCTCATATGAGGAATTAACAATGAACTCCGTAACATTTTTCGCGAGAATTTCTTCGAGATGTTTGGAATTTCGATCAACTAACTGCGATGAAGAAAAAACTGACCTAAAAAATGTGAGTGTTTGTGAGTATCTCCAAGATTCATCTCCAATGTCAACTTATTCTTGGGGATCTGAAACTGTTAAAATTTTTGAGACAGCTTTGTAAATATCAGTTGCTTGGTTTTAGTTTCCTAATCTCTGTCATTTACCCCCGGTAGCAAGTTAATAATAATAATAATAATAATAATAATAATAATAATAATAATAATAATAATAATAATAATGATAATAATAATAATAATAATAATAATAACAACAACAATATTATTATTATTATTATTATTATTATTATTATTATTATTATTATTATTATTATTCATAACGAGTAAACTTTACTGAACAAGTAAAAAAAAATGAACTTGCTTAAAAACAATAATCATTCTGGTATAAACTTAAAATGGAAATATATATATTTTTTTTAATTGTTTAACTGACTTCCTGAGGTCAGAACTTCAAGGCAGCAGGTGATCTCCAAAAGCAATAAAGCTTAATGACGAGGAACAAATAGGAATTTAAGGCTCACTGATTCATTTATATTTTCTATATGACTTTATCAAAGAATTCCATTTTCAGCAAGGGAAAGAAATAATATCTAACTTGATATCATGTGTTAAATCCTTTTACCAGCATTAAAAGTCACTCGGAGTTTATTGGCCAAATCAGTTTTATATTCTAGCAAAGATCACTTGAAATTTCAGTGCTACTGTGCTACTGTTATATAGTCGTTCTTATGGTAAATGCTGTTGTTATTTTTATTGTTGTTGTTATCTTTCATATGTAAAAAATATCTGATGGCATTCTGAATTAGTTTCATTAGGTTTCTTATCATTTGTTCACACACACACATGTATGTATATATATATATATATATATATATATATATATATATATATATATATATATATATATACATATATATATACATATATATATATATATATATATATATATATATATATATATATATATATATATATATATATATATATATATATATATATATATATATATATATATAAACGAAAAAACGAACTATTTTCATTAGGTTCCTTATCATTTATTCATAACACACACACACACATATACATACATATATATATATATATATATATATATATATATATATATATATATATATATATATATTTCTTTTAATGAAGCATAGTAAAAGCAAGCACAAAAAAGCAACAGACTTTCTTATTATTATCAAAAAGAAATAATCTATCTTCTTTATAACAAAGCTCTGAGAGAGCATGCAAAGAAGGAAGCATTTCACTCCTTAAGGCAAAGCAAATAAATCCCCTCTCTCGATAAGACAGCCCAAGGTAACAAATGGTTACCTTTTCCTCAATGTGGAACATGATTAAATCCCCGACAACGGCATCCCCTCCGATATTCTTGAATAAATGCTCTGGTAGAGATAAACTTTCAACAATCGCCTTCCCACCCAATTTTGTTTGCTGATCTGTTTACTGTCTTTCACTGTCTTCTTTTCATCGCAGTTTCACTTCAATAACAAACGGTCCTTAAGACCCTTCAGGCAGCAACAGGTAATCTCGCCATGGCAGTAAAGTAAGGAGAGGTCAGTGGCAAAACAGAATGTTTATTTCAAACATCTTTCCCTCACGATAGACCTCAATGTTTCCTAAAGCTCATTATCTCAAAAAAAAAAAAAAAAAACTTTAGACTTACAAGAAAGGATTCAGGATTAACAAACACGTTTTTTCTGTATACTGGACGTAGCCTATATATTTTCCCAGCTTTTATCTGTTCAACCAGTCATCTCAAAATATGAAATCTCAAAATGAGAAGAATGAGGTTACGTTAATCTGTAAGACATGAAAAAAATAAGAATAACAATTATCTGCTAAAAGTTATAGCTTAGATAAGAGTTTCTGGAAACGGTTTATGCAATTTTCCGAAAAGAGGAGGATTAATAAAGTCTCTACGGAGGAAAAGAGCCGCAGGATATAATTCTTGATAGTCGTAGTTAGTTGCACGACACCATTTTATCCCTTTAGGTACAAGTACTCCTTTGGCGTCAACTTTCATTTCTTTGAAGTAAAAATATGAAAGTAAGAAATATTCCAGTCTATCTGCGTAGGAACAGTATAAGATATCACACAGGAGAAAGAGACTCGTAGACTTTAGTTGAAAATATACAAGAAATCAGTATCATTTAAGATGTCGAGGGAGTTATAGAGTAAGGCAGAGAAATACAATGGCGTCATACGAGCAAAGAAATTCCCAATATTAAAGGAACTGTTTGTTAAACGAATTAATATTTGGGTTGTTAACATCAAAATCGTCCCCCGCCCATACGTCTCTGACAAGCTATACTCGTAAATAATATTGTTTAGACTTCTCATGTAAAAAGATAAGCTTCAACAAGAAACTGGCTAGTTTAATTTGAGATAGCGCTTGGCCGATTTCATCAGTTTTCTGAAAACATTTCACGGGAAGTGGAAGCAGGGATTTGCGTGCAGTTACAGAAGCTAAAGAGAATGAAATTAAACGTAATTATGAAACTTAAAGCACTGTAACGTAAGGGCATTTTTTGAGACCAATACAAAGGTTTGACCCGCGAGTTAAAGGGACTTCATTCCTCACCCAGTCGTATTTTTCCCGTATGTTCCATCCCAACTCTGATTTTCCCCTTTGAAATTTTCCGCCATGTTCCCGTTCCATTAAACCTGGCTAAATTTCAGTTCCCCTTGTTCTCTGTGCAGGGGACAAGATCTGTTGTCGCCTCTCTTGCTGAAGGGTTTTGGGAACTGCAATGTCTTGGTTGATAGTAGAAATAAAACAAATGTCACTCAATACGTATGTATGTCATGTGGAGAGAGAGAGAGAGAGAGAGAGAGAGAGAGAGAGAGAGAGAGAGAGAGAGAGAGAGAGAGAGAGAGACTCACTGTTAATCTGCCCTTTTTTTTTTTTATCGTGTACCTTCTTGAGTTAACTGACTTGTCAAAGTGCTTATCTAGCAGAAAGCATTACTTAACTTTAGTCAAATCCTTCCATTTAAATATTCCAGTCTTCTTGTCTGAACATTTTTATTTTAGAATCATAAGTATTTGTCTTTTCTTACAGTCACATACCAGTTTTCATTAATGAACTATTTATCAGTGATTTATGATTCAAATTTGCTTGATAGTAGTAACTGTTATTCCATTTAAAACAGTCAACTCCAAATTCCTGAGTTTTTGTAAAAACAGGTAACTGTTTCTAAAAGAATTTATATTTTTATTTTTCTACGTTTTTTGTTCCATTTCAAGGTATTCTAAGCCTTCCATTATTAGGCGCTAAAAATTTATAAAAAATAGAATCAATGAGACCAGAGCAGTAATGGGAACGGGCGAAATTACTAAAAATTTATCTGAATTTTTTCATAATTAGGGGAGCAATACTAATGAAAGCAAAGCACCATTGCAACAATTCATTGATTTTAAAGTACTCAGTTTTTCGTTAAAAACCAAAACCGATCGTACGTTATCAGGGCCATTCCATAAATGTAGAACCAGAGATTTTGCCTTCTGTGACAAAAGGAATATTGTTATTTTTTAATTGGATACAGGTGAATGTTAAAACTTTCAAAACAAGATAAGAAAGCCCAATATGAATATCTTAGAATTTTGGTCAGGTCTGTATTTAAATTTTTGATACCCTTCTTCGAAAGGAAGTATTTTTTTTTATGTGAGAAGCATATATGAATCAAATATATTCTTGTTTATTTCGCCAGAACTGTTTGCTAAAGAAGCTCCCCAGTTTCCAAATGACTGTCTTTGGTATCTGTTATTTTTTTTTTAATATATGGAGGCGAAAAGTGAGAAATAGATTTCTCCTGAGAAACTTTCTAAGGAGTTCTGTACTTTCTCGACGCAGTTCTGTACTTTCTTTCCTACAGAACCTGATCAAGTGCTACTTCTTATTTAGACGAATAACTAAGGCAACAACTCAAAGCACCACGCCGTTTCCTTTGGTACAGAGGAGGTTACGGTTTTCATGATTAATTATGGCAACCAGTTTTCGAAGTCTCAAATTAATGTCGGTGGTGCTCGTAGTGGAAAGCCATATCAAATGTGACCTTTAAGCAGTAATGCAATATCTCTTAAAAAATCTAATTACAAAAACAATAACGATATTATAAGAAGCATTTATTTTAATTCGTATGGAACCGATCAGAATTCAATACTGTGTATTTGAATGTAAATATAACCTGAAGTTCTATAGAGACAACTTCTATTTAAAAAGCCGCCAAATGCTAAGAATTTGAGGAAATGTCAAATGAAAGAGAGCTAGAGGTTCTTGAATAGAGGTGACGATGGGGAAGTCAAACATGGCTAAATAGAAGGAATTTCCTTACAAAGTATAGTAATTCTGGAAAGATTCTGTTTACTTATCTTAACAATTTGGTATACGTACAGGTAATGAGACAAGAGGATAAACCCATCATTTCGTAGTAGAAAGAATTCAAGCGCGAACATGTTTTTTTTTTTATTTTTCTTCAAATTTCATTCTCTCACCATACAAGTCATCGGGAAGACGATACACCAATAACTACATGAATACCTGACTGAAATCTATAAAAAAACCTAAAAGTGAAGACTAATTCAGCGATATCCATATCGCAAGCTGGGCATTTGACTCAGAGTAAAAGAAGAAATTGGTGCAATGTTCTCTGCATAAAAACTGAAAATTCAATGAATGAGAGCTGAAAGTACCAAATTAGAAACAGAACGAGAAGAGATTTTGGAAAAGATATGGTTAATTACGAAATAGGGCACAGCTGGACTCACCAACAACCAGAGAGAGTAAAGTCAAATTCGATACAAAAAGGGGACAAATAACTAACAAAAATAAAAACAATTGAAGCAAACATCACAAACAACAATAATGGAGGCAGAGTACTAAAAGACAAATTTGTTAAGAAGCGCAAAAAATTAGTACAATCAAAGTGATTTAATTAACGAATGATACAGAATACTGTATTTGAATAAAGCCTCTACTGGATCAAAAGACTATTTAAAAATATGGGAATTTAACCAGTTTACGAAGATCAATAGGACAGTCAAGCTCTTATATTTAGTTCCTATGAACAATACAATGAAAACCTAATCTCATGTAGCATTATATTTTAAGGAAACTCTAAAACAGATTTTCTCCGAAGTAGAAATCCATTCTGTCGGCGGAATCTGATATATATATATAGTAGGTGTATCTGATGTACTGTAATTCCTCTGATCTGGGAAACGAAAGCAAATTCAATTCGTTAATGGAAATGTTATCGTTGCTTGAAATGCTTATATGCTCGACAGAATTACTGATATTTGTTGTACCGACGCAGACATGGCTTCGAATTTACATGATGTGATTTGATTTTCGCTAAAAATAATCTCCTTCCATTCATGGCACATACAATTGTGGAGGTATATTTAGAAAGGCACCTTGTATACATCCAGCAAATAACGGTCATCTGGATATTAAATCTGTGTGTTGAGAGTATGTTGTAAAATCAACAGAGCTTTAATGTGACAAAAAAAAAATGAGCCGCGAGACTATTAAAGGAGAGACCGCACGGTATCTAATGCTTTCAGACACAAAAATCACATATGAACTCATTTTTCGACATCTTGAAAATATTTCTCTATTTATCCTCCTCTTGAAACTGTTCCACTTCCATTAGAGACATGAAGAAAGGAGATAAATTCATGGTGGAAAGAGGATAAACACGCATCAACTTCGTGATAAATGTTTTCCAAGCGATAAGTGACTCTCTTGACGAAATCTCACTCGCCTAAAAAGCATGAAAGGAGTTACGTCGCGGTTTTTTTACCGGAGAGGCCTGAGGTAAGATCGAGAAAGAAAATGAATAGCCCAGAAAAAATGTTAACAAGTATAAATTGATCGAAGTTTCTTCGGCGCAATCGAGATTTCTGTACAGCGTATAATGCTGTATGAAACTCTCGATGTGCTGCAGTTTGAAACTCTCAGCCACGACCGGGTAGCGCTCAATTGATCCCCAAATGCAGTCAAGTGAAGATGCGTCGGCGGCTGGCACCTTTTGCGGTGCCAGATGCACGATCCATGGCTAACCTTAACCTTAAATCAAATAAAAACTACTGGGGCTAAAGGGCTGCAATTTGGTATTTTTGATGAATGGCACGTTAAAAGAAAGAAGAAGAAGGAGGGTGGATGATCAACACAAATTTGCAGCCATCTAGCCTCAGTAGTTTTTAAGATCTGAGGGCGGACAGAAAAGTGCGGACGGACAGATAAAGCCATCTCAGTAGCTTTCTTTTACAGAAAACTAAAACTGCAAAGTAGCTCAAATCAGTTTAAAAGGTCGGTGAGAAAAAAGCATTTTTGGACAAAGAGGACATTGATTGGAAGTGCGAAGGTTACGAGATAAAAAAAAATGGCATTAAGAAAACGCAACAAAGTTACATCTGTTTACCACAACTTTGATGTTTACAAAATCAGCACCAGCGATGCGAAGTTATCTCCTGACGAAGCAATTAGCTCTGAGGTTCAGCCTTCCCTTCAAGGAGGATTTTCTCCTTCGGGGAGAAGGGGCAACGTAATAAAAATTCGCGATGGATAATCAGGGTGCGCTTGGCTTGTTGGAGAGAGAGAGAGAGAGAGAGAGAAAATTCATATACAGGGAGATTTACGTAAACTTTTAACTAATTATACATAATCATTTTTCCTCTGAATTTTTCATCTTGTGGACTTGTGGCTTGAGAGAGAGAGAGAGAGAGAGAGAGAGAGAGAGAGAGAGAGAGAGAGAGAGAGAGAGAGAGAGAGAGAGAGAGAGAGAGAGAGAGAGAGAGAGATAATTCGGAGAGAAATATTTGCGCGTGCTCGACAGTCAATATACATTGAAAGTTCTTTCATCTGCAAAAACTAAAACTAGTATAACTTAAAAAGAAAAGAAAAAAAAGGCCTTTCATTTTCCAGGGAAACTTGATAGAGGGCACCACGTTGTTAAGTGCTATGAAAAAATTTTTTCACTTTTTATCGGTCAATTTGACTTCTAGAAGATTTTCACATGGCTTTTACGCTGAGCACTTATCTTGTCTTTTGATCACAGAATTTGCTAGGGACGCATTTTATACTAATAAAGGCCATCGGAAATAATCTCATTCTTATATCTACTCTCACAGTCAGTGGCATGAGTCGACGTGTAGAAGGAAACCGTTTTCGAAATTCAAGTTTCTCATCGGAGTAGAGGTTGTTGACCTTTGAATATTACAATTATAGAAGAAATATCATTTTGATTAAAGAAATTTCTTGCTCAGCGATTATACACAGGCATCCCTATTTGACTTCTCCAGTAAGATATTTACTTCCCACCCGCTTCTTTGGAAAGTGGCAAATGGAATTCATTTTCTGCGAAGAGAATACGAATATTTTGTTTGACTACAAGTCCAGTGAAATAAAACTTTTTCCTGACGTCACAGTTACGGAAATTTACTGTTAAACTACGCACTGGACTTTGAATAATTAAATTAAAGCTCTGAATACCTGGACTAATATTTTTCCCCTTCAATGTAAGGTTGAAAAGTTTCTCCCAGTGCTGTCAACGGAATACTTTTTTTTTTTTTTGACGTGCAAGGTTAGACATGTTGATGCCAAAATCTGACCAAAACTGAAACCAGAGGTGAAGACGTCGGTTTACTACAAAAAGAAGCAAAAAACAAAATGACAGAGAGAGAGAGAGAGAGAGAGAGAGAGAGAGAGAGAGAGAGAGAGAGAGAGAGAGAGAGAGAGAGAGAGGAGGAGTTGAGGGCCTCTAAACATACACTAGCTCTCCACAAAAATATATCTTTCCCATTACAGAAGGTTGAATGGAAGTACTGGAGGTTAAAACGGGTCAGAAAAGTTCTTCAGTACAGGCGTAGAACGCGTATGAGATGAGAGAGACAAAAACATGTTGGGATTCCGCTCTCTTTGGAAGTTGAAGCAACAGCTTTTATGTAATAGGGAACTTTGTCAAAAATAGCGCCAGCAACAACAATAGCAAAAATGCCACGGTTTTCTGAAGAAACAAAAAAGAGGAAGAGCGAGTTTCAAGTACCTAACACGGAGATGTTTCATAAATGAATCGGAAATATAGGACGATGAAGCAAAGTAAGATTTATTTAAGGAGTTTTTGAAAGGAAGGTCGCGTATGTGATACAAGACTGTAACCAACATTATTCTGAGGCATACGCCTATCAGACTTTCGATCTCTCAGTATTTATATCGACAGTCACTTCCAGTAAATTAATCATGTTTGATTCTTATAATTAGAATACACACACACACACACACACACACACACACACCCATTTATATATATATATATATATATATATATATATATATATATATATATATATATATATATATGTGTGTGTGTGTGTGTGTGTGTGTGTGTGTGTGTGTGTGTATGTACATGTATTTGTATATATATACGTGTATATATATGTATATATTATATATATATATATAATATATATACATATATATGTATATATTATATATACATATATATATACATAATATACATATATATACACGTATATATACAAATACATGTACATATACAGTACATATATGGTAAATAACAACTCTTCGTTTATCCGTTTTACAGATCTAACTTATTTGTGTCATCCACACACACATGCTACTATTTTCTTTCTCAAGGCATTTCCTCAGTGCATAAGACTACTAGATATTTTCCTGCTCGAATATGGAGAATATCTTTCAATTCCGTTGTCAATGAAAAACAAAAACTAGAGAGAGCATGAGATCAAAGTAATGAGCAAATACACAAAGCATTGAGAATCATTCAACTAACCTCTCTTAAAACCCTTATTCGACCTCATAGGAAACATCTGATGAGCGAAGGTTTCATAACTGCATAACCAAATAAGCAAATAAATAAAAAAAAATAAACAGAAATAAACCAAATAAGCAAACAAATAAAGAAATGAATATACGCAAATGTTAAACTCTGACTTAAATCGAAAGTTGTTCTAGATCTTCTCGGAAGTGTCGATTGGGTGGTAGAGGAAACCCCATCATGTACTTCTTCTTTAGGTGTATTTGCCAAATAAAGAATAGTTTGAAGTCTTATCAAACTGGACATGTGTGGTGTCTAATGTCTACGAAAATTTTCCATCAATCTCTCGAGATTTTCTTGCTGGATCTATCCATTTACAGTAAATTATTCTTATTTATAAAAAAATTAAATTGGGTCTCTCCATTATGTAAAACAACTAAATTGGGGCTCTCCATTATGTAGACTTTTAATTGAGAAATACATTTTCTTTTAACAGTTCACTGGGATACCAGGTGTTTGATGCTTGTTTAACAATAAAATTATCACTTCGTTACAACATGAATTTTTTACCAATAAAACTGTCACAGGGACGTAAAAAATAGTTCGTTATATACCTGATTTCGTAATAAAGAATTCGTTACATACCTACAATTTTTATTTCATTTATTTGAACTGGGACCGAGGATTTCACTTTCATTCGTTATAAGCCTGAATTCGGCACAAGCCTGTACGCTATAAACTCCTTTACTTGCACATTATAAGTGCTTTTTGTACCACACTGCAAGGCATTTTCCCCACCGTTGATTTATGCTTCGTAAACTGTGCGACCAAAACAACAACAAATCTACGGCATTTTTTAACATGATAAGCAACTGAGAATAAAAAGTTTTCCTTGTGCATCTTTAGATACGTTGCAAGTGGTTACCAAATTTTTTCCCCCTGATTAGCAAAAGGTATTTCAATATGTTTCAGAAAAAGTTAAGTATACCTTAGTTTAACCAGACCATGGAGTTGATTAACAGCTCTCCTGTTTCAGAGATGGAGAAAAGAAAGCTTGGATTGATGTAAATTTTTTGGCAAATTCGATGAATACAAAGGAGTTGGCAACCCTGCCTATGGCACATGTCTCGACTGCAATCTTCATAAATGGCGTGACCCTATTTCCCCTGACCAAGTTTTAGGACATTTCTGGTGGTTGTGGAAATATATCAGTCACTCTTGTCTGACTGGCAAGAATATATATATATTTTTGTATTCTTTTTAATCTCAGGTTTATACGAATATTTATGCAACTGTGTATTGACAATTGTAAACGAATGTAGTAGCCCAAATTGTATGCAATTGCAAGGAAATTTTACCCTTTGGAATAGTTCATGCCAGGTCTTTGAATCTTTTCTCATTGCCTGAGAGAGAGAGAGAGAGAGAGAGAGAGAGAGAGAGAGAGAGAGAGAGAGAGAGGCATTGTTTTTTCAGCACAGAATTAAGCACTCCGTGACGTGGAGCGTTAGTTTAAAATCTCCAGAGAAATCGGGAGCTTTATTTCTCTACCTTTTGTAGGCGGAGAATGGGAAGTAATCTCTAAAGGTATCAGACATTTAATCTAGTCACTATCAAATACAACGTAATGGATGCAAAAATTGAAAACAACTCAACTCTTTGAGGATTTGTATCTTTGTTACGAATAGATGATAAGACATATCTGGAAATGAAATTTTAGATGCGTAGACGATGCGTAGAAATGATTTTTAAAAGGAAAAAGGATTATGGTAGAAATGAATAATTTAAATGCAGAGGAAAATAATAAATGAATAAAAAAAATAAGAAACAAATGAATATAAAAGCAAAGACATGTCACAGAAGGCCTTGAATACCCCCGCCTTCCCTGAAAGTGAAGGTTAGTGTATTTAATGTTTATAAATACAAATAAGTTCGCAACTAATGACTTGGTTTATGACAAAGTATCATAGCAAATGTCGCCTTGAAAGAGCAATGGAATACAATGTTTTCATATTTCCTTTAGCTTAACATTTTCTTGTTTTTTGTTTCAGGGGCATAAAATGTGATTTTGGGGTGTTGGCATATTTATCATTTCAAAGGACAGCAGGAATTCATTTCTTAACGGCGACCATAACATTTCTTTATTACAAATGCAGGGAGAAAATGAATTACAGTAATTTTCAAGGGACTCCCCTAAGACCAGTTAAATTGTGGTCATAAAATATCTCTTTGCAAGCAATGGTAACCTCTAAATATCCCCAAATATTTTCTCTGCAGAGCATTCATCCTACAATTTACGATATAACGACATGAGAACCTTTGTCATTTCTTTTTGATAAGGAATCGTGCGTTCAACTTATCTTTAACCGTGAATGTAAAATTTACCAATAATTAAGCTGCAATTAATCTCCTTTGGTTTCTGTTATTAACTTCAGCATACTTTAATTTCAGCTACGTTTCAGAATAACTGAATTTTATTTAACGATTTTTCATCTGTGGGAGAATTTCAGGGGTTATCTAAAATTTACTGTGCAAAACAATTATATGCCGGATGTATGTCCAGATATTAGCCTTTGAATGCTGTTGTTGTTGCTGTTGTTGCACAGGCAAATATACATACATACACAAGCGGGACAATATCCTCTCATATAAAAGCATATATATATATATATATATATATATATAATATATATATATATATATATATATATATATATATATATATATATATATATATATATATATATATATATATATATATATATATATATATATATATATACATACAAATTACTTACCTATCAAGTTCAGGCATGAATTTAAAGCCACTGGCGTGACCGAATCAAATATATCATCATCGGGTTACTTTCCAATAAAAATGTTACATGCTGAATGAACGGGGAGCAAATAATGTCGCCTAATGCCGTTTAAAAACTGACGGGGCTTTTGTAGCAACGGTTTGTTATATAAATTAAAATATCTCCTGCGTGCGTCATACTTATACGTTTCAACAGAAGTATAAAAGGGTAACAAAAGTGCTCGACTGAAAGCATCCAAAGTTATCACAGGCTTCTGAGTGTGACGTCCCCTCCCACGGAGATATGTGCATTTCATGGTTTCATCCTCAAGAGACGTCAATAACATATGAAAATAAAATTCAGTGTCATCTCCTCTAGGTAACGAGAACAAGTCCAAGAAATTCTCCCAAAGCAAACTGTCTCATTAAAGACAGCCTTTCATGAGAGTGGGAGTTGTTGTACCAAATTACAATTATAATTATTACTATTACTATGATTCAACTGTGCTATATTATTATCCAAAGAGCCAGTTAGGCTGGTAGCTTGATAAAGACTTGAACAGAATGAAAAGTTCATATGGGATAAATGAAGACTTAGTAGAAACGAGGTGAAAGATAAATACAAAATAAAAGAAATGTTGGAAACATTTCATGAATGAGGTGACAAGAGCCTTTGGACAATACAGACAAGCAGAGGAAGATCATAAGCATGAAAGGCCAGTTCAAACTGAACTGTGGAATTCTGATAAAAATAACCCAGAAACAAAGAGAAACTTCTTGATCACTTAGTTGTAATGTTTTGCAGAAGGAAACAGAAAATACACCGTCAGAATTCGGTAATACACAAAAAACAATAACTCTAGAAAGTAAGTAAATCAAGCCACTAAAGAACACTAAATTATCCGTTCTATGGGCCTATGCAAGACAAAACAAAATAACTGTGTTTCTCCTTGTGCTAAACTTTTGAATTTTCTCTTCTCTTCCGTTTCCTTCCTCCAGGTGGAGAGCTCATTGCTTCTTATTAAGTTAGCTTTATTGTTTTTAGTTCCCTCCTTATTCACATTTCACTGGATCCGGTTAATTCAGACAAAATTGCCGGGTATGAAAAAGTAGGCGCAATTGCAGTGACAGTAGTTCTTACTGATACTGCTACTACTACTAAATTACACACACACACACACACACACACACACACACACACATATATATATATATATATATATATATATATATATATATATATATATATATATATATATATATATATATATATATATATATATATATATATATACTATCACGAAGTGGACCAAGTACCTGGTTATTACACAAATAATCACAGAATTCAAAAATTTGCCTCACTTCAGCCAGATACCTGAACTCTCATAATAATAAGAATTACAACCGAGCACTCTAAAGGTAACAGTGATCCCTTAACAAACTTGCTAATCACGTGAGAAATCAGACTAAGTTTATCAAAACAAGTGTGAGGTATCAACAATTTAACAAGAAATATACTAGAGTAAAAGTGCATCCACTCCATCAAACAACTTTAACTATTTCCCTGGTCTTAATTCACTTCAATAAAACTAAAGGAACAAAACATGTTTATCACTTTGCCTTATGCACACAGTTAATCCTATTCGCCGGCAGTCAATAAATGAAACACTGTTTTTAAACATTGTAAATATAATTTTTTTTTAAATTCAAAATATATATTTAGAATTCACAATCTGAAAAACTTTACTATTACTTGAAAACAACACAAAACTTAATCAATTCTTGAGTTAAATTATTAATCAAAACTAAATCTCAAAAACTTTATCAAGAAATTTAATTAATCAAGCAAAATTCTAACTATTAAGAACTACTCAATATTTGAAAAAAAAATCTTAGTAAATGAAAATTAAATCAAGTATGCAATGTTAAATTATCAAGAAATATTTAAAATACTAAGTAAATAAATGTTAAATCACCAATATATAAAATATGAAAAAATTAAGAGATTGCAAACACAAGAACACAAATATAAACAAAATATTTACCAACAATAATTTCACTAAGGCAAAAATCTCTTAATATACCTTATTATGCCATGGTAATAAGTAAAATTCAATTTACCTTACACAAGCTTGTGAAAACTCACAAAATCACCTGAAATGCAGCTGCTTGAGATTCACAAAACACACTTTTTTGTTAGGCGCCGTTGCACACTTTTCCTACATTTAGACCTCAAAAGCCAAGATTAATACCAGCGACCACACAAATATTTTACATTAACAATTTCTCTCCTTTGAAGAATGAGAGAGAGAGAGAGAGAGAGAGAGAGAGAGAGAGAGAGAGAGAGAGAGAGAGAGAGAGAGAGAACCACACAAACGGTCTCTGAAATCAGAATGAGCAAACTATGAATTCCATTTAGAGATGAAACAATCGGATGACGCCATTTCCAGAGCAAAACATTTTGGGGCCAAAACTAACGCGTTAGAACTGTACGTGTTCAGAGCACTGTACTCTTAAACATGACGCCATTGCCATGTGCTTAAGTGCAACACTTGTTCGCATTTCTCAAAAGGTACACGTCTTTATCAGAAAATCGTATGGGACGAAGCTCTTAACGAAATCTCAACATAATCAAAACATACGGTAGCTGGCTAATAATAAATGGCATGTTTTTAAAACAAGATGAAGAACCAAAGTAGGCTTTCAGAACAGTACATGAAAAATCGTGATGTCATTAGTCTTTTTCTCGTATGAGACAAAATCTTACCTGTTATCCCGACTTGTCAACTCGTAATTCAAAACATAGCGCTCACTTATCTTTCGCGATGACAACTGAATCAAAACACAACATCTGGTCTAACTCAAATCTCTCCTTCCCGCTACTGCGCTATTATCAAGAAAGATATTATTAATTCTAAATTATGTTGTTAAGTTATCTAAATCACTAACTCTTTTGAGATCTGACATTACACTACATACGATACTTCAACAATTATCATTATTACACAGAACACATTATAACTAGAATAGTAAATACATCTAAATCATGGAAAGATATACATTTTACAAGGCAATATCATGAATATATATATATATATATATATATATATATATATATATATATATATATATATATATATATTATATATATATATATATATATATATATATATAAATATATAAATATAAATATATATAATATATATATATATATATAATATAATATAATATAAAAATATAGGCCATGTATATATAAATCCTTACAGAATATCATATAATACGCCACCACAACAACAACAACTGTTATTACTATTGTTAAAAATGTCAATAATACTTGCTTTACATATCCATAATCTACATGCCACCTCACTAAGAAACAAGTGTCGAATTAAATGTTTGAAGCGAAAAACTCACAAGATAATTGTGGGGTTTGCTACTTAATAATGAGAAATACCAAGAGAAAGACCTGAAATAAAAAAAATAAAATAAAAAGAAATAAAAGGAATTGTATCCAAGTCCCTTGCCCGTTATATTTAGCAAAGGAGACAAAGAAGAGGAGAGGACACGATCTTGTGTTATCCGATCAAGTGGAAATATAATGAATTTCCTTCTAAGAAGTATTTGTACAAAGCGGTATCCAGTTTTCCTTATATCTGTTAAGCATTCTAATATTTATATATATATATATATATATATATATATATATATATATATATATATATATATATATATATATATATGTAATATATAATTTCTTAGCCACATAAACAATCACCTTTCCACGCATTTCCATTATGTCTCTGGTTTTACAAAAGCGGCATGGGTAGTTATAAATCTCAGCTTATCACGGATCATACAAAAGAAATAACGTTGAATTTCCTCGCCTCTGCAACGTTTATTGACAGCCGTAAAATTTACATAAGTGCTGAGTTACTATTTATGGAAAGTCAGTGTCAGCTTTTCTTTAATGTAATGCATTACATAAGAAAGGGCATCCAAAATGATTTGCAGAGAAATCAGTCACTAACCTTTACGAAATCAACAACAAAGAGCTGGAACTTTATTTCATACGGGCCATCAAAGTCGGATACATATATAACTCACCCTCATTTTCTACTTTAATAAATCAAAAATGTTTTACTTTAATTCATCTTACTGTTATTGTTAACATACAAAGTCAGCGTCTTCCGAATAAAATACAGCATATGTGAAATTATAAAGCAAAATGTATTATTATTTATATCAACATTCTGTTGTTAACAAATAAATTTCCTCATAAAATAAAGTGATCTCTTGGAAACCTTGTAAATGATGAAACTTTAAATTGGAACCGTCATTCTGCCAATAAGTGAGCATTGTTTCGAAACTGTTGTTTAACTACTGTTCTGAATAAAAAGATCATTATCATTCCGGTCTGAACTATATTTGGCTAGATGAAAAGTGAATGAAACTAACTGAATATTGTGTTATTCAGTTTTAATGTTTTTTTACGAATTTATTCTCTGTCTTTCGCTGAATTGGAAGTTAATGATGTGTTTTTTGGGGGGTTAGAATAACTTTTCAACATGGCTCGGAATATTTCATAATGCTTTGTTTATTACCAAATAACTGGTTCCAGCTGACTTCTGTGAATTTTTACATATTTTCATTAGCTCTGTTATAGCTCTCTCGTTGTCTGTCAGTTTTACATATAGACCTCTCCTTCTGTAGAAGCTTTGGTTCGTTCAATCAACGTCATCAATATCGCCTCCAACGCCATCTGCATAAAAATAAAAATCCTCTGTGAAATTCCGCCACTAACTCTTTCGTGTCCTTTCACTTCCAAAAATCTCCACACATTTCAAGCCTCCCGCCTCACAGTTCTCATCCGAGTAGGTCTGGATCTTCCAGCTCTTTCGATGGACACAGAAGCCCACCTGACACTAACATGTACAAGCTCAAGCCTTCTCCATCTTACGGTATTATATATTACTATTTCCTGTCCTCTGACTACTAAAACTCTTAAACTCTATAATCGAGAAAGTCTTTTAGGTATAGTGTCTTTGACATACCATGCTTTCCATATTATGTGTAGCACTACAGAGGGCAACAGAACAGGCGCCTAATTTCTTAAGCACATTGTCCATTCGATTTCTAAAACTTATTCAGCATTCTCATTGTTTGGCTTGGCTTTTGTAGTCTTTCACTAATTTCTAACTCAACTGGACACTATTGTTCCTAAATATTTGAAAGACTCAGTCTCATTAATCAACGCCCAGTTTCAGTGTTATTCCATCACTTTTTGCATACTTTGTCCTCATTATTCCAGTTTTTCTCAAGTTTATGACAAGACCCAGGTCTCCCGATAGACGAGGTAGTCAGACGAGCCAAGCTTTGTGAATCCTGTGGTGTTTTGTGGATCATAACAGCATCATGTATGTATTTCAAGTATGTCAAATTGCAATCGTTATTTTAATCTAAACATTCTCACCCACTTCACTACGTTTCTCATAATGAAATCCATGAAAAAGGCAGACAGCTAAGGTGGCATGATGATGATGGTCATCATCATCATCATAACAGGAAATTGTTCGAAATAATCCACGGTATTTCTAGATTCCTTTTTAGAACATCAACGACTTTCACGTCGTCCTCAAAACGAGCAGAGATAGGAAAACCCAAAAGGCCTGTTCGGATACAAAGCCTGTTTAATGGCCTCCGTAGATCAGGACAGCGCTAGCAGCACTCCTGCCGGAGACTCATTAAGATCCCCCACCCAATGCTCCTGAATCAAGAGTTCTTTATCTCTCGCTCTCAAGATCAATGGTTTCCGGTGGAAATTCATTTCCCTTGCGCAACTTCTCTAATCTGACGATTTTTTATTATATAAAATTCGTTTCTTTTTCATTTTTGCTAGCATCTAGAAAGTGTTTTAAGTTTGTTTTCGTCGTCAGAGTGACCTGGAAACTTAAGTCTGTTGTGTAGCTTTCATAAGAGTTCAGCCAATTTCTGCTATCTTAAAATGATGTTTGTCAAGTGATTTATTTTCGCCATATTTTTCTTTCTCTTTATATCCGTATTTTATGATGCCAGAACCTAAAGGAAATATAACTCCTCATTTCTACTCTGTACATCTCTTAGAAATGATTGAATTTATCAACATCTAAATATGTACTGTCTCATCATCTTTTATTTTGATATGTTTCCATTTTAACAACAATGCAAAAAATGTATTTTAATAAATAATGATCAACAGCACAGAAATTCTTTATATAAAAATATGCTGAAAAATGTATGAAGGGGGGAAGTAAAGAACTTCCTTATGGAATGAAAGTCACGGATTATTTATTATTATTATTATTATTATTATTATTATTATTATTATTATTATTATTATTATTATTATTATTACGAAATGTGCTTACATAGTATGCTCCACATAACCGAGTATTATACGTGATAAGGAGCAAACATGGAGAAAATAATATATATTAATAATATTAAGCATAAAAGTAATACAGATGTAATTTTATTCACACACTGCACAACGTGACAGAAATTAAATCAAGCGCTCTGCAACGTGAATACAAAAGGAATGACCTATTCTTTTGTAAATACACAAAAATCTAAAAACACATCACCATTTAGATTTCATCGGAAAATGAATTTTTGTCTAGAGATAGAAAGTCGGTATTTCTGCTCAGTACCATCGAACGAACTAAAAGGTTTTATAAGTACCGGATTTTCTATTCGCAGCATATAATATATCATGTCATACAGAAGCACTGAATTAACCTATAAAGCTCATATATTGCCTCTGTATTCTCACCTATGCGGATTTGGATCCATTACGTCAAAAGGGTCGTAATAATTTGAATGATTTTTATGCGACAAATCTCGTATCTGCGATCAGATACGATTGTTGAAAGGCGACCCAGATTGCTGGAATACTCTGATTATTTCCTGTCAGTCCTAACTCATCAAAAAGTGTTAAATACGGAATCAACAAAGCTTACTATCTATGAGACCCAGTCGAAGCAAACTGGCTTCAGTCTACATTTGTTGCCTCCCCTCAGACAGACATGCCGAACAGGTGTTTAATTTGATGAGGGGAGTGAAGGTCTTCACGTGGAAACTTCATAGATATATTGCTATTTGCTGGATAACTCACTGTCTTAAATGTTTGACGGTTAGAAAGGAATTGTAGTGCTACTGTATATATATATATATATATATATATATATATATATATATATATATATATATATATATATATATATATATATATATATATATATATATATATATAGCTTAAGGAGTCAGGAATCAATCCATATTAATAATGGTCAATAATGGGAAGAGGACACACACAGATGCACAAGCTGTCTTTATTCCAATCGTAATTATCCATTTAATTACATCATCAGGGCTGTTAAAATGAAACATAAAATTCATTGTAAAATTGTAAAAACTAAAAATTAAGAATTCAAAAACGTGAAAATTATTCTTACCAAATTTAAGAAATATATCGTATACAACATTAAAATGAAGGGAATGAACTCAATTTTAAAAATATTTACTTTAAAATGAAAGGTAACAGAATATACAGTAAACTAAAAATGAAAATAGCAGTGAACAGAGTCACAGAACAAAAGATTAAACGACCGACCTAGAGGAGTGACAGCGTTAAACTAAACATAACATAAATAGAAACAACACAAGTCAAGACAAATACAGAGGGGAGGAGGACGTATGTGTGTTTAACGACGGAACAAGTTCTTTCATAAAAAGTTATTCTAAAATAACAAGGTCTTGAGGAAACAATATTAAAAAAAGGGAAGAGTACAGGATTTAAACCATTTCCTAATGACAGCCAGGTCTCCAAAAATCTCGAAGGAATTCCTCGGCAGACCGATTTTTTTTTTGCAATTGAAGAAGACATGGACCACACTTTGGACCGATGTTAGCTAAACCTCTGTTAAAAGATTAAGCAACCACAGGTCTACACTCAGGAAGTAGGATTGGTACAGAGCCAAACCTCATATCGTAAGTGAATAAAATAAAAAGTAATGGGTCATGAGCGCCACCATAGAGGCAGCAGCCAGAAAGCACATTTCTGGAATCACCCAGACAAATTACAAATAAGATAATGTCAACACAGTCATAAATCACTCAATAAGTTCCCGTTGGAAAGGGAACCAGCAAGGAACAAAAATTTACTGCCTAATGGTCGACACTTAAGATAAAGGAATTTAGATATGTTCAGTGAACCTCATCGACTTAAAATAAAAACAAGTAAAATACACGAGTTTTCTGTACAGCGCATAATCAAGGCTAACGAAAATGGATCTACCTTTCGGTGGTCTCGGTATAATGCTGTATTAGCCGCGGCCCATGAAACTTTAACCACGGCCCGGTGGTCGCTTATCCTGTATCGTAGTAGTTTTTAAGATATGAGTGCGGACAGAATAAAGTGCGGACGGACAGACAAAGCTGGCACAACAGTTTTCTTTTACAGAAAACTAAAAAAGATACTCTCTCACACATAAGGAGCTAATAACGATGGCCTAGGAGAGAAGCAATCATCTTGTCGAAAACCGCATAATTTTAAAAAGCGACGCAAACATTGCTTTTGGTTCAGAGTTTTGAAATTGATTAGGTGTACAAGAAATAATATAAAAAAACACATGTGTTAGCTCTCTGAAAGATATTACAGACAAAATAAAAATACTAATGACTGGGCAAGGAGAAATGACACTCAATAATTGTGACGGAAGCCCTCTGTCTAAATGAGAGTTTCCAGTTTGACCCAACCCTTTATGTTTATAATGTCAACATGGCTGTGTAGTTTTCCACCTGTAGGGCAATTAAGGGAGTAGGGCGAGGGTCGCTCTCATAACACAAGTCTTATTTGCATAGCAGCAGGAGTCTTTACACGAAATTGAAATGATGGCATGGATGACTAGTCTTTCTGTCCAAGTCGAGAGAAAGAGAGAGGTTGGGGGAGGGATTATAATTTTACTCATTGGAAGTGAAGGAACCGATGCTTCTCTTGAAAATGCAAAACTATACCAGCAAACATACAGTTTACTGAAGTCATCTTTCACCACGTTTGTGTGCACATGAAAATTCATTTGGTCCTTAACTCATTCTATTTTCCCCAAACCTTATATTATGCTTTTTCAAGTAGTTAGAATTAAATGAAAAACTGCTAAGCAAGCGTACTACGGCTTCTTATACTGCTTCAAATCCAAATAAGAAACTAATTAAGTTCCAAAGCAAAAGAGGATCTCCCCTGGTGACTTGCAGACTGTGGGCGCTGTGTTTTTGTTCCGTTTATTCTTTCATGAACTTGTGTGTGCGGAAAAGCAAACCTCCAATTCAAGTCACTTTCCATTTCGGACACTGGTGATTTACCAAAGAATAAGAACTTTGTGATCGGTAGTGTTAAAATTGTCGGTTAACTAAGTATTCGTTCAGGAATCTGAACAACACCTAAACATTTCTCTGCCTCTCTGCCTGTTTTAAGAGCAGGTCAGAACCAAAGATCTACCACAATTGCCTCTTTGAAAGGTTAGGTAGCTAGAGAGGTCCTTGTTTATCTTTTCTTTAAATCTGCTGCGAATAATCCAAGTCAATTTCTTTCTTTTAGAATTTAAGTATCATTTTACGCTATATGAAAAAGATCTAGTAAAAATATTTTCTACTGATGTTACCATTAAACGTTTGCTAATGTCAAGTACGTATCACTATATTTCTTTTCTTCTAACATTTTGCAGCGTTTCTTGCGCGGCATTGTGTCTATTAAGATTTCACCAAATGGCGCTTTTTCTTACTTATTTCAAGTAATGCAGGTTAGAATAATTAATTCATTGATTAATAATATCAATAACAATCATTTTTATCTTTCCAGTCTGTAATTCCCACTGGGGGCATATAAACAGTCATCAGTGCCTTCGGGGTCCTGCCTTACTTTTCCAGAGTTTAAGCAGGTTTGATAGATTAACATGAAGGAGCGTCACAATTACTATGGTTATTGGCGCATTTGTATATACAACAAGCTGCTCAAGGAAGGATTCTTCACAGAGCTACTGTCTTTGTCAGGGATCGAGTTAAATCTGGAATATTTAACAATATAGGTAATACGAATAAATTACTGTTCCATACGATGGAACTAGAATGGTACAGCAATACCAAAGGACTTAAATGTCTAATATAACTGTTATTTTTAGAATTATTATACTGATAAAAATTACATTTTAAATCAAGAAGTAACTCAATAAAAGTGTTTTGAATAAATAAGCAAAGCTATTAATATTTACAAAAAGAGTGAAAAATATTACGTAAAATATTTGCCAATACTTCAGAGTATTGATTCTTCAAAAGTCACCAGAGGCTTCAGCAACAATAGCAACGCAAGAATAAATGACAGATCACAAACCTGTGCCATCAAACGTAACATGCATATTTAAAATGTGATTAATTAAAATGAAAAAAAGAAGTCACGTTACACGCTAACCAAGGATAGATATTAATGATAAAGTTGCAAAATGCCCGTCTAAATATATGTAAAATACATAAATTATACACACCTATCAGACTTACAACTATCTATTGTCATTATGTTATGCGAAGCCTTCTTTAGCATGTTATTTGTTAAAAGCGTGTGCTTTATTACGGTTACTAACGATAACCTTAAGTTTAACCGAGGTTCACGTACGAGCCATAAATCGGATTTCTTGTATTAAAAAACCACAAACAGATTTTGCAGCTTCATTCTTCCTCTTCGTTGTGTTATTTCAAAGGTGTCTGATATCTGAGAGAGAGAGAGAGAGAGAGAGAGAGAGAGAGAGAGAGAGAGAGAGAGAGAGAGAGAGAAGGGAGGAAAGGTGTGGGCAGGGTAAGTCTGAATATTTTAAGCCGTTTAATAATCTGTTTTCGTTAACCATGTTAAACTGTTCAAACAAAGCGCTGATTGAAGTTGACCTGCAGAGAAATTCCCCCTTATTCAGTCCACCTGCCCTCATCAATCTGTTAACCTATTTCGCTCAATAATTCAGTGCTTTCCAGGAAAGCATTCCGGGGACGAGGCTTGATTACGTTAGCTGCATTATTTGACACACCGCCACATTTGCATTCGATACGATTCAAAAGTGAATCGATAAAGCCTATTTACCGGGAAAGCTGTTAACTGATCGGGAATTTACTCGTTTCTGTTCTCAGATCCAACGTTTTGGTTCTTTTGATTTTTTCTTTTACATTATAGTTTCCCATTCCGTTGACGCTTGCTCTGCTAAGTGTTTGGTCGTTTGGTAGTCCCCCTTGAATATATGTCAGTCTGAGTAATAATAATAATAATAATAATAATAATAATAATAATAATAATAATAATAAGCCACAATTATATAAATAAGTCTTTGTTGCTATCCTTTACATATAATACAATTTATTTATATAACTGTACATTTTTATTATGCAACAGTTTTTTTTCAAGACACTGTGAATTTCTTAGCAATAATAATAATAATAATAATAATAATAATAATAATAATAATAATAATAATAATAATAAAATCCGGGCGGATCTTGTTTGTCCTCCCCCGGGTGACAGTAGGGGAGACAGGACAATCAGGCACCCCGTGCAAACCGGTCTGTCCGCCACGGGTGAGGGCGGAGTAGGTAAGGGAACTGGAGGGTAGGGGAGACATCCACCCTCCTCCTGCAATTCTGTTTGTCAGGCTATGTAGAGGATGGGGGGGGGGGTGTTAGGGGAGACAGCAACGGCGGGTGCCAACAAGCTCGTAATAATAATAATAATAATAATAATAATAATAATAATAATAATAATAATAATAATAATAATAATACATTCTGCAGATATCTGCACTCCTTTGCAGTGACTGGGCATAAAACAGAAAAAAGATCCGTTATAAACAATGGAGTACAACTTGGTGACTAAAATAAATCAAAAGCTTTATTGTTTTGTGAAAGAAAGTGATACAGGAAACCCCACTCTAGGAACGGATAGGAGTAAGACATTCTTATGATATTTATCATTCAAGATTCAGATTGTATTATTATTATCAGTATTCAAAATACGAACACGTTCATAACATAGACGGCAAACTGCCACAAACTTTCTGAGTCTGCTTCCCCAACATCTTATTTGACCACTCAGCTATTCATTAGATTACAAGCTGAACTGAGAACACTCACAAACAAGCAAAAAATGCGCCGAAATTTCTTCGGAGAAATCGAGTTTTCTGTACAATGTATGATGCTACAATAAACTCTTACTCACGGCCCATGAAACTTTCTGTCACGGCCCGGTGGTTGCCTGTGTTGTTGGCACCTATAGCGATGCCAGACGCACGATCATGGCTAAATTTAACCTTAAATAAAATAAAAACTACGCTACTGAGGCTAGAGGGATGCAATTTGGAATGTTTGATGATTGGAGGGTGGAAGATCCACATACCAATTTGCAGCCCTCTATCCTCAGAAGAATTGAAGATCTGAGGGCAGACAGAAAAGTGCGGACGGACAGACAAATAACCATCTCAATAGTTTTCTTTTACAGAACACTCAAAAAAACTAATAACGCACAGAGGCATGTGAAAACATATGAACCACGAAGGAGCGGCAAATAATTGTTGGTAATTCAAAGGGGAGAAAACATCACTGTTGGGACATGACTTTATAGAGACCAACCGTGCAGTATCTAATTAAGATTTTATTTTGTGTGACTGCGAGAAGGACAGTGAGGACTAAGAACAGTTTGATTACAGTTTTGTTTTCAAAACTGAAACTGAAAAATGAGCATAAAGAGAAGAAATGCTTACAAAAATTTAATGGCAATGAGCATCTGACTTCTTTTAATCCAAGGAATCAAAACGTTTGCCTGGAAATTCTTAGTGGAAAATTGAACTGATTTAATAATGCCTTTGAAGGTTGAGATAGAAATTGTGAGAAAAAGAACGCAACCTTGATGAAATTATCATTTAATATCCTCTGCAGACAAAGATTTAATGGAATATGTCCAATTAAAAAAGTTCGTATTAGTATAATAAAAATATATCTGGTTCTGATGGAGAACTTATTTTCATGTCTATGATCCCTATCCGAAAATTTTGAAAATAAATTCTAACTTTAATATATGGGACTGAAAACAAGTATTTTCACCTGTTTTTGTTGGGCTGAGGTATAAGTAGTGAGAGTTAGTGAATTCTCGTATAATGAATTATACAATGAAAAAGAGGCATAACAGTTTGCGTCAAAGAGCCTTCCACGAAATCGATGCAATGTATTGCAAAAGTTTGGAGGAGATCTTCACGATTATATGGAATTTCACAACAGCTATTTGAGTTTGTTTACTTCAGAAAAATGGTTCGATTAGATTCACGTAAATTGAATAAGCGGAAAGAGTAAACAATGAGAAAAATAATTATATATACGACTTGAATTTCATTTTGCAAATGAAATGTCCGTTTTCATTTTCAAGCTTTCATTCTTCGATTACATTTGCATCTTCCACTGCTCTTCTTTTCTCTGTTTACTGTCAAAAAACAATTCTCAGAAATTTTTTGCAAAATTTTTTTTTTCCCGGATAATCATTAAATATTCCCATTCATCATTGCTTTTCAATAAAATCACGTTCATATTTCAGTCATGAATAATGATGCTCAATAGTAGAGAGAGAGAGAGAGAGAGAGAGAGAGAGAGAGAGAGAGAGAGAGAGAGAGAGAGAGAGAGAGAGCGCACGGAGTTACCTAATGTTTCTACATTATGGTTTATTTAGACAGAGGCTAAGTTTATGGTTCGCCGTAATAAACATAAAACTGACGAGAAAAGTGTACTGATACTTGAGATAAAACATTAATCCAATTCCATATATGTTACATGGGATGAGTGAGATCTGAATAAATGTGCCCTCAAATGCATGTAAATACATAATTCTGATTTCTTCTGCGGACTAATGTTTACTTTGCAGACACGTACAACAAAGGACGGCAATTTGAAATAATAATTTTCGTTCCATTTTGTAAATGACAAGGCAATGGAACAATGCAGTCTCTCTTTCTTGCCCGACAACGCTCTTTACATTATTACCCTAAGAGGAAAGATTTCCAGAATATTTCAGAAGCGTATATACTGTAAAACGTATTTTTCCACGTCTGACTCGTATTACTCTCAAAGACTTTCTGTCCGGGAAAAGATAACAGGTAGGACGGTTGCGTCTTTCATAAAATACCAAACATTAATTAACCCGCTGAATTAACTGGAATGTCAGGATGATTGTGTAACTTTTTCGTTCTTCCCGTCACAAGTGTCTTTGAAATTCCAGCGAACGAACATTTTCGTTAGGAAAGCTTTAAAAAGCGCTTAGATAAAAGAAAATCATTCATTACTTAAGAAATATAGAGTTTTTTTTCTCTCTCTCTCTCTCTCTCTCTCTCTTTAAAATCCACCGTCCATTGAGTTCTGATAAAAATTCATCCATCTCTCTCTCTCTCTCTCTCTCTCTCTCTCTCTCTCTCTCTCTCTCTCTCTCTCTCTCTCTCTCTCTCTCTCTCTCTCTTTAAAATCCACCGTCTGTAGAGTTCTGATAAAAATCCATTCAATTAGCAACAGATCTAACCCTGTGTCCAGGAGACACTGAATATGATACCGGCAAAAATACAGTTTCTCTCAGCCCTGTTGCAGCTTAACGGATCTGAATTTATTGGGCTACATCGACTGACAAATAAAACATCATGAATTATTCTTTTATTCTCCCACCTGAATATATTACTGACTTGTAAGATATTCCGAAGTTTAACCAAAAAATTAAATGAAAGTTATTTCAGTATGAGTCATAATACACACACACATACACACGTATGTATGTATGTATGTATGTATGTATTTATTCGAAAGATTTGTAATTGTTTTGCTCCCTCATGCCAGCCTTATGAAATTTAACGAACTGAACTCTAACCTGATTAAATATAATAATAATAATAATAATAATAATAATAATAATAATAATAATAATAATAATAATAATAATAATAATAATACATTTTTAACTCTGGTCTATCACCTTTTAAAATACTCTTACCTGTGGTCAGCAGACTTTGTATTCAGAGAGTATGGGCGCCTGTGTTATTCGTCCTCTTGTAAATGCAGTTTCTCACATCAATCTTGATACATGCAAAGAAAAATATTCCGGTTAGCGGAAACTTTTTCTAAAGTTATACACACATATCAATTAAATATGCTAAATATATTAGATAAATAATTAAACGAAGACGCTTAAAGACTCCGCGTTCAGTAAAAGATGGTACTTGTTGTAACAGACTAGGTCTCTCAAGGTCATCAGGATCATTGATACTTGCGTATTTTTAGCAACGCACTTTCGAATGCAATAAAAAATGATTCGTCCATAGTTTCCGATCTGAAAACAGGAGACTGGAGTCACAAGATAATGTGACCATTGCCAAGAAGACAGGTATTTTAAATACATATTTTGTTTTTTTGAAATATCATTCTATATTGTTTTCAGGAGGAACATTATTTTAATCGTTAAATGTGAGAAGCAAAAGTACTACTTTTAAGGAAGAAGTTTGCCGTTTCAGATGACAGTTGTTTTGATGCTTTTTACATTGCCGTCGACGTAAAGTGCCTTCTTTATACCAAAGGCATTGTAGATTTTATACAGCAATGAATAGTTTTCTACTTTAAGAAACGATGCTTCAGTAATTATGATTTTCACAGTGTACACATATTCATAAGGGACAAACCGATGTTTATGACCAAAATTTACTGAACAGAATGTCCATGTAATAAAAAAAAAACTCAGAATCTCTCTTCTATGGTTTTGGAACCGGACTGCAACCCATCGCCGCTCTCACTGGTCAGATGTGTTCTGTTATGAGCTATAGTGAAATGATCTATGCTCCTATAGAGGACAAGGGCGACCGAGTTTTTCAGATTCTGTCACTGCAGTTACCGTTATAAAAATATATCCAGCCTTTCTTAAGCGTTCATGAAAAAGGTCTCAGTACGATTGTCCTTTGGTTTGGAAGTGTAACAAAAACCATTCGATCGTGCTGAGGCAACTCAACTTCGTGTACTTCACATCAAATACGTTCAGAATCTGTTACTGTTTACAACTGTCTAATTCATCAACCAAAAGAGACTATCCGTGGTGTTTTGTGGTATTTTTTTTTATAAAAAAAAGCGAACAAAATAATGTGACAGTTCCTACTTCCTTCACCAAGCATTTTCCCCTTCTCATCTATAACCCTTTTCCAAATGAATTTCTTTCTCCCTCTTGTCATCCAGCGTTTCATTCTCTCCTTCTCTCTCTCTCTCTCTTCTGTTTTCTTTCTATTTTTTTATGCCACAAATTTTGGTTCCTTCTCCAAATATGTCTTAAGTAATACTTTCAACACAGCAATATCTCTCTCTCTCTCTCTCTCTCTCTCTCTCTCTCTCTCTCTCTCTCTCTCTCTCTCTCTCTCTCTCTCTCTCTCTCTCATTTTCATCTACACTACATCTTTATCCTTTCTTAACTCTTTTTTTTTGGCCACAGTGTAATCAACGATTGATGAAATCATGGTATCCACTACGTTCCATCAGTATTATCATTTGTATTGAAAAATTGGAGGAATATGTTGCCATATCGGATCAATTGCAATTTTATAAATATAATATAATAATCAATTAATTGTCAAAACTAGATCTATTTATAGATATACCATTGTGATTTACAGTTAGTTCGTTCCATATATACCCATATCAGATAAATGGAAGTTCTATAGATATAACGGCCTATTACTAATCAAAATAAAATGTAGATTAGTCACTATCACTTCCATATTGCAGAGTAATATCGGTGATCAACCAATATTAGGCTTAAGGTTGTTTGGTCTGTATTTTCCTCGCTAATCCTCATTCTCAAAAGGAGAGGTAAGCAAATAAATTGACATTTGTAACGAAGATTTAAGAGAGAGAGAGAGAGAGAGAGAGAGAGAGAGAGAGAGAGAGAGAGAGAGAGAGAGAGAGAGAGAGAGACTCACGCTACTGGAAAGACACCGTTTATTTATGACCATTAATGCAAGTTATATTTAATACCATTAATTGCCTTGGAGATTAGGTAACTACTCCACTAACATCAGCGTTATCGCTTTTGTTGTTATTATTAATTATTTTTGCTGTTATTAATTATTATTATTATTATAATTATTATTATTATTATTATTATTATTATTATTATTATTATTATTATTATTATTATTCCAAATGTGCAGTCTTCCTCTCGGAATATTAAGAGACCATTACTTTGCCATGACAGCTTCCACAGATCAAACTGTCCCTACGTAAGAGAAAAAATAGACGAAATAAAAAAAAAGATACAAAAAGTCGTACATTTAAGTACAAATAAAATTATAAAAAAAATAAAAGTCAGGATGACTAAAAACTGATCCCGTAGAAAACCCCGATTCAAGTGAACAGCGGCCTGACCTCCACAAAGTCAAAACTCACTTCGTTGGAGCATATTTGTGAATTTTGTTATTACAGTTCACTTTGGATTTTAAATAATTTAAATAATTTAAAACTAAAACTGAAAGAACTTTTGTCATGTAAAGTTTTAACTTCAAAGTTAAAAACAATAAAAATTTATATATAAAAATAACAACGATAAAATATATCTTGTTATTTATTGAAAACAAATACAGTGAATTAGGAACTTTCTCTTTCAGTCTTTGTTTCGCTCTGGTTTTTTCCGAATCGATGGTGGTTTTCTTTTCCTTTGCACAAATCCTGAAATACTCCTGTGCCTGAATGTATTTTTATTGCAGTTCTATACAGGAAGCTTTGTATTTTATTGCAAATAGTTCAGCTAGTTTTAGCTGCTAGAAAGGGGACCCCGTAGACTGCACTTTTTATACACCAAAAAATGAAGCTAACATGGACATGAGCAGCGCGAATACTTCACTTCTGGATGATGTTGTTCAGTAAAATAGGATTTTCTCCAAGAGAAAGGTAGCAGGCAGGAGTAGTGCAATTTGCTTCTGATATCTGCGTACTTATCTTTTTCATATTTTTTAAGGAACCATTTCAATTTGACAACACAGGAAAAACGGCAACACAATGAACTTAAAGAGAGGTTTCAAACTAAGAATTTAATTTTTATTGATTAAGCGAGCATATATTTTAAACTGAGCTTGGAAAAATTGCATTTACCACATATTTACCGTTAAGTAACAAAGACATCGTTCGTAAGCAACGAACCACGGCTCTTTTTACCAAATGTCCAGCTGGCATAAATCATTTTCACACACCGAACATAATGTTACGCTTGAATGTGTTGAGTAGAAGGAATGTCCAGCCATCTTCTATTCAAATTCATCTAGGTACAAGATTTTCCATAACCTAATTACAAACTACATTCAAATATCTCTAAGCACACATCAACAACGGAATAACAAAAGGTGAGAACCACTCATTCTTGCATTATATGGAGTCAAAACGGGCACGATAAAAGTCTATAACATTCAAGATGAAACAGTTTCTCAAGCTGTCATTTAGGATGACTATGGTCACAACCAATTTCCTACAAGGAACTGAGAAGTCTTAACTATTTTGCTATACCGACTCTTCATATGTGCGGCAATTTCCTACAAGGACCTGAGAAATTATGAAGATAAGTCTTAACTACTTTGCTATACAGCCTCTTGATACGTGCAGCCAAAATTGGTGTTGGTTCTTCTCTCTGATTATTGGTCTCTTATCCAGACGTCCACACTAAACAAACATCTTACCATTTTTTGGCAAAACCATAAAGCAGTCGTAATCTAAATCAGTCACCGGCTCTGTTAATATCGTCTTATAAACTGGAATTAATCTCAATGCTGTTCAGAGAGTTGTAACGAAACTTTACAATGTCTCACTTCTGCAATTTGTTTTTATTTTTATATCTCTTGTCACACATTGCATCTCTCCTCTGTTGATGGGATAACTTTGAGCTTTAGTCATTACCAACTGGAAGACAAACATGTTTGGTAAATGAGACGGTAAATTTTACCGGCATAAAAAGACTTAAAACTTAATCAGATAACTGGGGCCAGTTACTCTTTAATTAACAACAACGGCGGCGGGGGGGGAGGGTGGCGGGCGGGCGGGGGTGTGGAAGAGAAAATATAGATAATCAATTAAAGACATACGTAAACGGAGCGGCAAATCATCCGAGAGAGAGAGAGAGAGAGAGAGAGAGAGAGAGAGAGAGAGAGAGAGAGAGAGAGAGAAAGTTACCTATCTGAAGCGATAAAAATTTCAGACAGAGTGCATTACATGTTACCAAACAGATCCCCGTATGCCTCCAAACGCAATTTGGTAGGGACCCAAGGGAGAGACCAATCACCGAATGTTTTTAAGGTTATATTGGTATGGACCGATTGCCAAGAAAAAAAGGAAAAAAGCCAATAACGGGGAAGTTTGCGTCAGTTGCAATGGGGATGTCAAAGCGGAGGGGGCTGGGGTCCGGTTTGTCAGTCGAAGCTGACGCGTAGATAAACCTTTGCTGTGACAGAGATTATTGAGGAATGATATGATCTTACATCTGGGATCTCTTTGTTCAATCAGTTTACCGTTTTCCCTTTGAGTGGCCCATTTTCTCCCCAAGTCAAAGTTCTCCGAAGTTATGTATTCACCCGTGTGTCACTATCCGTTTGTGTTTCTCTCCAATCACAAGGTATTCCAAAAACCTGTTGATAGGAATTCAATGATCGGTTGTGGAGGGGCAGACATTGACCCAATGAAAAGTCGACTAGATTTTGATTAGGATTTCGGATTTTTTGTTATTTCTTTTATCACTGTGAGCCTATGGAATTTTTATGGATCTTTTCTTTTTTTATCATCTAGTTATATGCGTGCGTGGATGTATAAACCGGAACGTAACAGACGTAACCTTTAAGCATAAAACTAAAACTAAAGTAACCCCGAATGTTTATGAAGTGGATATATATATGGAGAATAATCTGCTTAAGCTATGCGAAGGTTTGAAAATGAGTGGAGTCCCCTCGACCATCACTGTTTTCTTTGTCCTTGCATATATTGAACCAGAATAACTTGCGGGTGGCAGGGTTGGGGGGAAGTTATAGACTTTTTCGAGAGACAAACAGAGACCAATAAGACATTGTTATCCTTATTTCACGGGTTTTCAACAAAAGAAAACTGTAGATTATAATGAGATTTTAAGATGAAATGTAAATGTATCCTTTGACGACTTTCCAGTATTTAGCTGAAGAAAAGCTATGCCATTATTATTATTAATAACCTCTTAGCTTCTGTCATCAAAGCGGATTAAAAGGTGAGAGATTAAAGATATATTTATCATAGTATAATTGCTTCCCAATACTTTATCGCGAATAAACTATACCGTCAGTGCAGCATATCTTAATTACGAAGGGGAGGTGTTTATTTTGATGTATTCAGCTCAGAGTGTAATCTGTGGCTTTGAAGAGGAGAGAATAATCTTGCACTTTTCAGTCTTATTTTAAGATACCACCGACACACAATAATCCACAGTTTTAGCAATGTATTAATTAATTGTAAATGAAACCGTGTAGAGCATCATTTTCTCTCTCACCCTCTTTCGGCAAGCACCAACGTGGGCAGGCTCCGAGGCTCCCAGATGAGTCAAGTTTGCATACTGCGCAATGCATTGTGGGTATAACAGATGCTCAGTGACTTACCAATGTGCTATTCCTGTTCCTTGCGTTTAACTCGAGTCATTAGTTAGCATATAAGTAGTCGGTCTCCCACAGCTGAGTCTTTACAAAAAACTATTATTTTTTTGTATTATTATTAGCAGCTGTAGTATGGTCGTTGCTCCTTTTCTAACTGATGTAGTTGTAATTGTGTATTTTTCAAAAAAAAAAAAAAAAAAAAAAAGAATACGCATATAATCGTGATAATGAACTATAGGGGAAATGAAGGAAAATAGGGCACAATGCAGAAGAAAATAGCAAAGAAACATATATGTATTTGCAGCCTGGTAATACGAGTACATGGATAAATAAAATTAATGTCTAATTTTCTTAAGGTTGTGAATACCATGTAATAAACAAGATATGAATCACAAACATTCACAGTCACTGACTAGCTCATTGTCATGAACTCACATCCCTAAAGGAACTTGCAAGGGTCGGCCAGTTTGATCTAGTTTTCAGGCCATTGCTTCCAAAATTTGGAATTCTCTTTCCTTTATCCTGTCTCTTATTAAGTTGCGAGTGTGTCAAAAAATTAAAAGGGGAATCTAGCTAAGGGCAACTTTTATAAAATGTCAAAATTTCACAGTCGCTCTTCGCAATCCTCTTTTGCAAATTCCGCGGGAAAACTATCTCTCAACATCTCTCTCTGTCACGCTGCGTTTACGAGAAAAACAAACAAGTTTTGGTCTTCCCAATCTTCTTCTTCACCTCCTCCATCTCGAATTCTGGTCAACAGTTGGAAACAGTTTTTGCTGATAGGGAAAATGATTCCGCCTCGCTTTGCATCTTTTATTTGACCATCTTTTAAGAGCTTATTCAACTTTTACAGCCGCATCGTCGTTTGCCAGAATAAGAATAATTAAAAGATAGTTTTTCAGGTGCTTTCTTTCTAGTTAAGCGTAATATGTCTTGCTGATATGTAAACTCGTACAGCTGAAATAATGAGTAATCTTGTGTAAAATTATTACATTAGGTTATATCTAATGAAAGTGTAATACGAACAAGGTTATACGTGAAATAAACAGTTTTTTTTTTTTTAACTAGTCATGCCCAATATGGAGACGAGAGAGAGAGAGAGAGAGGTGGGGAGGCGGTGGTGATTTTGTATAGCCAGTTAGGTTTATTGCAAGTCCAGAGACAGTAAAGGGAATGGAAATTGCTTCACAGCAATGTGAACAGTCACAAAATATCCATAATTTATAAACTACAGAAAACGCACTGACGATAGAAAGGGGCTTGAGTGTTTAATCCCGTTTCCATTGCATTCTGAAACCGGAGAAAAAACAGCTTTACGAAAACTTGAACTTTTGCAACATAATTATTATTAATATTACTTACCATACGTCTTCAGTCGATAAACTTCATAATATAAAGAACAAATTCCTTTGTGTTATACTCTCATTATTTAGGCATATTTTAACTTCAATATACTGCATATTGGTGGGGAAAATATGAACTTTACAGTAACTTTTTCTTAACTCTAGCTTTCCTTCTGCAATGGAAAAATATTCCCCTACAAAAGTTGCTTCCTAGTGTATACAATCTTTCTTTAAGGACAATGGTTTACTAGTTTCCTTTCCCTGTCATGCTCGTTTCAGCTTTCACTTTGTAGCCTCCGAACTCAGCCAAATCGAATACCGATAAATATGAACGTAGATGGCAACTCGAAGATGTTTTACTGTCTTTCTTCAACTAGAACAAACAGACACGCAGATTCAAATAAGGTGAAAAGATGGAAGACGATAAATCCAATCTTTAGATGTAGCTTATAATTTCGAGGATATCTTTTCTTTTGGATGTTTTCATCGAAAACAATATACACACATACAGAACGAAGACGCAAAAATGCCATTGAACCTTCCCTCTTCTCAGCATCTTTAAGGATATTTTTAGGGATAAATAAAGATTCAGTCTTCGCTATATTAAAAAAAAAAGCAAATTACTTTTGTTGCATTATCTAAGCGAAATGGGGTTTCGGGAAATAGTGTTATCAGAAGAAAACATTCCTTAGCGTTTAAGTTCCTAGGCAATGAGAAACAGGAAAGAGTGTATAGTACTAATCTTCGCAACATTTATAATTTATTGACCAAGTAATGTGACATTTTTCTAGCTTGGCGACTGTTCATGATTTAGCCTTATTTAAAAGTTCAAGATTACGATAACATAGTCTAAAATATGCTAGTTACATCATTATAGGAGAAGCTCAATTGTATTATGTATGTAGGAATATATGTCATTGCCGACAGATATTTTGTGTCCGTTTGAAGGAAAAATGCAGTGCTTTCTATGTTAACAGCTATATATTACTTGAGAACGTCCCAAAATTATATAGAATCCTCAAATACTGAAAGAAGTAGTGGGGGAGTTATTAGCAAGATGCTATCTTGTTTTATTTTGTTTTTTGCTGTGATTATGTATCTCGTTTTTTCGACATAATTATCTAAACATCTAACAAATAAGAACGTCTCTCCTAAGGTTTCGTTTTGCACGTAAAAGGAAATACGAAGAAATATTGCTCAAAGTAAGAAAGCATTTCTTGGGAGATCCATTTTATGCCTAAATCTGACCAATATTCAATAAAAATGCTAGTTTTATGTAGTTAAAGGCTTTAACACCGTTGTTTCTTTTACGTTTTAATAAGTAAGAATGATGGAAATAATAATGCCACCCGTGTATATGCGGTGCAATGACGACATTGTAACAATAATGATAATTACAAAAGCATGAAAAACTCAGTTTTTTTTTTTTTTTTTTTTTTTTTTTTTTTAAGTGAAGATTTTCCAAACTGACAGGTGATGAAGACTTGCCTCAAGGGATGTTTCCAGAATTGGTTTACTGAATAGGCAGGTTCATGAAAATCTACGTGAACTACGGTTCAGTTTAAAACACGCATGACTCACATACGCAAACAACAGAAGTAATAAGTCACACTAAAGTTCGAAATGTTGAGTCCTAATGTTAATGCCCCAGCAGTCCTATAACGGCATGATGTATACTGCGTAACCCTTACTGGAATAGGCTATACGAATATACTCGGCATTGCCATACTTTTAAATCCCACGAGAGCCAGTGATTTTCCAATACCATCACACTTTACGTTTGCAAAGGCATCCATGCTTAAACAGCGGCAACAGCCAGCATAGGGGGAACGTCAGGTTCCACTGTATAAAATTGCATTTGGATTTCTGGCTTAAATGTATGTTTTTTTTATTGACAAAGAGAATAAATTGCCAAAGTGTAGTGGAGTTCATAAAATTTATTAAATAACAAATAAACTAGAATACATTAGCAAATGTAAACTAAAATCATAAATAAGCAGAGAAAGCTCATTTGGCTGTGCTTCGTTATAACGGCAACAAAAAAACAAAAAAAAACAATAACCTAAACACTCTGCCGCTGGGAACATCCATTTTAACCAAGGGTAAAGAACGCCCACGCCTTTTACAGTAGAATTACTTCCTTGGCTGTTATGACATGCGTCCTCGTAATTAATCTTTTCAATGGAAAAGAAGCATATTGTTTTCCAGTACCTCTCCCTCACCCCCAACCCCACCCTCATATCTCTATGGCAGTGTTCATGACACCAACAACTTTAACTAATCCAAGCCCGGTTAGACACTCCATACACATAATTAGCTATTTTGTCTGTCTGTCTTGCTTGCAAGAAGTCGTCAAAGAACAATGATTAAGCAAAATAATCACTTGCTTATGTATAATACATAATGAAATCTGTTTTTCTATTCCTTTAACCTCATTGTTTGGTGTACTTCAAAAGATGGAAGCAGAGTACGCACCGCAGTGGATCACCTTAATTATTACTTCTGAGAGAGAGAGAGAGAGAGAGAGAGAGAGAGAGAGAGAGAGAGAGAGAGAGAGAGAGAGAGAGAGAGCATTATGAAAAGAATTCTTGAAAACGGCTATAAAAAATCAAAGATATTCATCGCTAAAAAATAGAACCTCTCTTTCTAAATAACTTTTTTTTTTGGCTCATCCAGTCATTTTCTTTCCATTTGCTTACTTGAAAAAGAGAGTCGCTTACTGACTCAAATTCCTATTTTCAAACGCAAGTCCTTTTAAAAATAAAGTAATGAGAAAGGCGGCAAAATATTTTTGTTCCTACATAAATAAATCGTGAAGCATATATATAGCAATTGTTCGCATTTTCAGTTCGTAAATAAAGATCTTTAGATGTATTTTTAAATGCCACAAGGCTTAACATCTCGATTTCCTGATCTTTATTTTTATTCTTTTTTAGTAAATTTTCCATGAAAGCCTTGAATTCAAAAGGAAACCAAATGAAAAAGAAGCTCATCTTTCCCAGATAAGATTGGAACCCACACACGGCAGTCTTAACTGAAGTACCCCACACTTTTTTAATCCCACTAGATATGACGAAGCGTTCCAATTATTATCCTTAGGATTCCAGGTTTTTAGTGGAGAGCGCCTCCAAGAAGTCTGAGGACACCGGAAAGTTAAGAGGTCTCTGTCGTTGTTAAAAATACGTAAATGGTGAATGTGAACAGTAGAGTGTCTATTCAATCTTACGTTTACTGTCACAAGCACTATCAACAAAGTGAAACTTATTCACGCTATGCATGCGTACGCACAGGCAAACACAAACACATATTACACACACACACACACGCACGCATATATATATATATATATATATATATATATATATATATATATATATATATCTATTTTGTATAATGTACATACACACGCAACACACACACACACACACACACACACACACACACACACACATATATATATATATATATATATATATATATATATATATATATATATATATATATATATATATATATATATATATATATATATATAGCTGAGAGGGTAGGTGGCTGCTATCAACCGAGGCAAACAGGACCAAGGGCAGAGGAAGACGTCCATAATAACGGCATACCTTTATTTGTGCTTACGTTTCAAGACATCTGTCTCATTATCAAAGCTGGAATAAGTAAAATATAAATATAAAATCAGACTCATACTTAAAATTACAATCAAAATATAAAAAAGAAAAAAGTTATACAAAAGAAAGACAAAATTAAGAAGACCGTTACCGTTTGGACGGAGTATAAAAGTAGAGTGACATAAACAAAGAATTCCAGGCCGGGGTAAACTCACGTCAGGTACAGAGTTGTTGAGGTAGTTTGGTTGTTCAATCTTGGTACTAGTAGTTTAATAAAAAGAGATTCAAAGATAGGAAGCGAAGAACTGGGGACTTTGGAAAGTATTTTAAAATTTCTGTAATCAATTTCTGTTTTACATCTTTTGGCGTGTTCTCGAATATTTGAGAACTCTGGATTAGATAGTTTGACTCCAGTTCTATAACTGACCCCCCTATGACAATCAATTCGCACTTTCAGTAGGCGGCGTGAGGCGCCCACGTATTTCCCCTGACTACATCGGGGGCAAGCAAATAAATAGACGATGCTTGATGTCATAAGAGGGCTAATTTTGTCTTTGTACTGGAATAATGATTTGATATTAAGAGGATTGACCGGAATCAATTTACAATAAATGGCAGGTGCATACTGTTGAATTAGGTTATTCAACGTGTTGTAAAAAGACTTATCGTGGATCATAGGGAGACTGGCGAAAAATGTCATCTTAGGAACTGTAGTTATTTGTAATTTAGGTATATATTTATCATTCAGAAATTTATTTAAATAGGTATAAAAAAGTCTGGAAGGGTAACAATTGTCTAGAAAGTATTTGTATAAAAAAGTTATTTCATTATATATATATATATATATATATATATATATATATATATATATATATATATATATATATATATATATATATATATATATATATATATATATATATATATATCGTTTAATATCCAATTCGTTCCACTTCGGGAACATCACCGAAGGGGTATTATAAGTGATAAATAGATTGGTACCTAAATGACTCAAACACTCGACAGCACCCTCCAACGACCTCCAGTCGACGTTCAAAACCAATGAGCCATGAAGATGACTCCTAACATGTATCAAATGTTGATAGTAAAGAATGAGACAGAAAGAATTCCCATCTTCCATTTTCCACAAGGAGGTTTAGAAAATGCAATCGTTTTCCAAGGAAGCACTGACAGTCTTAAGTTTTTATTTTTTTTTTTTATCCTGACCAATGCCCTAGTTTTTAGGACTTTTTCCAGCTGCTGCTCATGCATGCATATGTTCATTTTTATAGCGTTTTAACATTCCCCGTTGCAGTACTCCTCTTTTCAAACTGGTTTAATTTTTTTTTATGGTTTTCCTATTACTGGCACCATTGTAATCAGTTATTAGCAAATTAGCCTGTTACAAATGAATGTGAAATTATTAACAGCCACGATAGTCAAACCTTCACATGAACGGATATACCTATAGCTAAACCGGGAGTTTATATTGCTCTATATATCAGAATGAGTTAAACGTAATATTTCCTCTTGTTACTAAATAGATGGAGGCTTAAAAGAAGTAGCACACTCATAGAATCAAATGAAACTTTTTTTTGCTGAAGAAACGAAGCTTCGCATTCTACGGAACGAAAACCGAAAAAGATAAATAATTAACAAGATTAAAATAGAGACACCATGTTACCCTGTAAAATAAAAATAAAAAAAAAAACTAAAAATTCAGAGGAATCGATAATTCAGTGTTCTTGTTGCTCTCTCTCTCTCTCTCTCTCTGTCGGGGATTTGTCTCCATTCGCACTTTCAGGGTCATCCAACAAACCATATTCATCCTGATAAATGAGGCTCCTCACCAAGACAGGAGGACACCTTCATAGACCAGTAAGCGTTCCTAGAGCTGACCGTTGCATCTTGAATTCTCTCTCTCCCTCTCTCTCTCTCTCTCTCTCTCTCTCTCTCTCTCTCTCTCTCTCTCTCTCTCTCTCTCTCACATAATCCATAGCAGGGAAGGCGATATCGGCCTTAGAGTCAAGTTGTTACCTGCACTCAGCACCGACTCGGTGCCTAGGCATAAGGTCTTCCGTCTCTTGGTAGAGAGAGTTTTTTTTTACTAAAGAATAAAGATCAGGAGCAATTGCTTATGTTGTCATTTATATATACTCATATATACAATATACATGTATATATATATAATCTATATAAATATATATATATATATATATATATATATATATATATATATATATATATATATATATATATATATAAAATATATATATATAATATATATATATATATATATATATATATATATATATATATATATATATATATATATATATATATATATATATATATTATTATAAGGTGATATAATTTTTATAACCATTTTGTAAGTGTTTGTAATGTCTCTGAAAATTTTTTATTTTTTGCTTGCAAGATTCGTCATTTGTTGTGAATACGTGATTTTAAAATGTCTTTTCTTACAGATATGTTGTGTGTTATGTAAACTTATGATTCTGTGGGATATTTTTCCCCTTTTGTTTAATCTTTTGAAATTGTATTTTGAAAAGCTTATCAGGTCGCTACATCCTGTCTGCCGAGAGAGAGAAAAGGCTCACTTCTCTGTGTTTGATCAGGTGCTTTTGGTCTAAAAGCATCCACTTTGTTATCGTGATGAGCTGTCACCCAGTCGGCGAGTTAACTGTTATGTCTTTATCACTGTGTGCTTATTCCGTCATTATTAACTCTGCCTGTGCCTATTCTGTTCATAATCTAAGAAAGAGAGATAGAGAAATAGCAAATAAGTGGTGTTATTTCGTATCTAATGTTTGCCCAGCTGCCTCAGGCTGACAAAAGATTTTGTAAACCCTGAACCCGGAAGTGTCTGTCAT
>JANJGK010000036.1:12521129-12529779 GCA_039081455.1 Macrobrachium rosenbergii | reverse complement strand
TAATACACTTGAATGGGTTAGTACCTTCGATCCAATTTACTGTTGAGAAGGAAGAAAATAAGAGTATAGCTTTCTTGGATGTTAAAGTCATTAGAAATAACAATACTTTAAAGTTTAAAGTACACCGAAAAGATAGCAACAACAATCTGATTATCAATGCGAGATCTTTCCACAGTAAACAAGTAAAACAGTCAGGTATAAGATCTATGTTTTTTAGAGCTCTTCATCTAGTCAGCCCTGAATTCTTTGATGACGAGATAGACTATATATATGGATTAGGTCTTAAGCACAATTTTACCTTACAGGATATAGATGAGTGTTTCTCGCTAGCCAAAAAATCATTTTATTCCACTAAGGGAAATAGGAATTTTAATAGGAATATACTGTGTTTGCCATACATGCCAGCCTTCGATCATATTATCCACCCACTTAAATTATTAAATGTGACTGTTGTGTTTTCCTACCGCAATACCATTGGCAGAACTTTGATAAGAAACAGCCCTATATACGACAACGGAGTAGTATACAAAATTCCTTGTGGTTGCAATAAATTTTATATTGGACAATCAGCAAAAACTGTTGAGAAACGAATTGCACAACATAAATATAGTATTGCTACTGATCAAAGAAACAGCGCCATTAGTAAACATGCTAGAGAGTGTTTTTATCCAATTCAGTGGTCTCAAGCAAGAATCCTGTTCAGAAACAATAATTTTATAGAAAGAAATCTAATAGAAACAGCATGTATTCAATATACTGAAAACAATAACTTCAATGGCAGTATAGGCTTATTCAGGACAGACCCGCTATTTCTACATATCATGAAAAACCAGTACAAATTATGTAATATATTGACTTAGGTATTCACTTAATTACCTGTTTAGCCTCATTAGACTGTTAACCTTTTCTATTGGACGAACTATGTACTAGACAATTTATATTTTATATTATCCTGTAACAGTTGTAAGCATCATTAACCATTTGTGGTTGTTTGTTTTATGTAAGTCTTGAAGCCAAATGTAAACATATGTCCGGTATATGTTTTTCTTAAACTGATTAGTCAATAAAGTTCCCCGGAAGAGGCCTGATGGAGGGCGAAACTGTTGGGACAAATTAAGAACTCTATTTCCTTTTCCTCTGGTTTCTCCTTCATCTTCATTGTGGAGTGCATCGTAATATTTTATCTTCGTGATTGAGAAGAATACAACTAAATATATATATATATATATATATATATATATATATATAATATATATATATATATATATATATATATATATATAATGTATGTATGTATATATTTCAGTATGTATACAGTATATATCCATGTATGTATATATGTACGTATGTATGTACGTATGTATATATAGATACATACATATATATACATATATGGATATATATAGTGATATATATATATATATATATATATATATATATATATATATATATATATATATACAGAAGATAGATAGATAGATAGTGAGTATGTATTTATACATATCTTGCCAAACGTGCCTACAAACTTTAATCCTCGTTCTTATAATCCTGTTCACCTTATTGCTGTTTTTCTCTCACTTGTCTATCGGAGAAAGCCAACTTTAGAGGCGGAATATAAATTAATATAGATACAATGAAATTATGAAAATGATCTGGAAGGTTTCCATACAATCACGTTCGCCCTGCATCTTAGATCCCTTAATGGAATAAATCTCTTATCCAACATCTGAAGTTTCTTCTTGGCGGTTATAATTTTTTGGGTTTTTCGTCGTTTTTTTTTATCAGAAGAAAATGGTCGCTTTGAGGTATCCCCTCTTCAGAGTTGAGCATTATGCCCATATAACCCCCCCCCCTCCCCCATCACCCTCTGCTTCCAAATAATAGCATATTTCAGAATTTCCTTACGGTAGGGGAGCTGCGACGGGCGTGCTTCCCAAATCAAGTCAGTCACAAGTGATGGACTGTTCCTCCTGAGGGATGACAAACCCCTTCTGATAAAAATAAGCAAATTAAAGGATTCGGGATATGCAGACGAGAGTGGAAAAATTCCACATCCGGTAAGCGGCTGGTATAAAAGAGAAAAACTCTGAGCAAACCGGGTGATTGTAAGAGTTCGATAGCTACTCCCCGGTTGTAGTTTTCTGTAAAAGAAAACTATTGTGCCCGCTTTGCCTGCCCGTCCGCACTCTTTTCGGTCCGTCCTCAGGTCTTAAAAACTACTTAGGCCAGAGGGATGCACAATGTTAAGTTGATCATCCACCCTCCAATCATCAAACATACCAAATTGCAGCCCTCTAGCCTCAGTAGTTTTTATTCTATATAAGGTTAAAGTTAGCCATTATCGTGCTTCTGGCAGCGATATAGGACAGGCCACCACCGGGCCATGGCTGAAAGTTTCATGGGCTGCGATTCATTCAGCATTATACGCTGTACAGAAAACTCGATTTTTTACTTGTTTGTTGGAAGGTGCAAACTGCCATATGTTACAGTTCAGAAGGTCATTAGACCAATGCTGAAAAGTAACGTCTAAATTCCAGATGAAGATTGCTTGCACTTCCTCTCTGTATTTGTATCTTTTCTCAGTTTAAAGGAGTGATGGAAGACAACTAGAAATCAGTCATCTGTCTGTCACTAAACACAATCTGACATTATTAGAAGATCGGATGGAAGCCAGTATCACCTTTAGCATGATTGTCTTTCCATATCGAGAAATTTCTTCTTGCCTCCCTGTTCCCATAACTCTTCCGTAATCTATCTTTAGTGAATCGGTTCTTTTAAACAGGACGTTTTTAGTTCTCATAGTTTCTCCACTCCCCTCTTCGATAAGGGCAATAAATTGCCAATCCGTGCGACCTCCATATTTAAGAGGAAAAGACAATATTGTATATAAGTTCAGTACAGCGTTGCCAATCTTGCCATCTACTCGAACGTTATCAAACATTATTTTGTGACGTCTCTCCAATATTGCAGATTTTTGTTTGTTCCTTTATGAAAACTTATCTGCAATGTTACCAGTTAACATTATTTATAATATCTGCATAGCGCTGACAATCGTTTTATTCACATAATCAGTTTAAAACACCGACCATAACATTTCTGCAATGTTGCTGATGTTTTCCTCGTTGATTTAAGTCAAGCGCTGCCGACAACACCTTGCTGGGGTCAAGGAGGTCATTCGCTGTTTGTATTCTCTCTCTGGAGGTCAATAGATCGTCAAGGAAGGAGCTCCTGAGGGAGAAAGGTCTAATGATGTTGATGAGACGTCAATGTTTTCGAATATGTTACATGGCAGACGAAGTCTCCGAAGATTTTATTTTTGCCTGAGTACGTCTTTTACAAACAGAAAATATCAAAGCTAAAAGATTTACACTTTTTAGTTTTCTGTAAAAGAAAACTATTGTGCCGGCTTTGTCTGTCCGTCCGCACTTTCTTCTGTCAGCACTTTTTCTCTCCGTCCTCAGATCTTAAAAACTACTGAGGCTAGAGGGCTGTAAATTGCTATGTTGATCATCCACACTCCAATCATCAAACATACCAAATTGCAGTCCTCTAGTCTCAGCAGTTTTTATATTATTTAAGGCTGAAGTTAGTCATAATTGTGCTTCCTGCAACGATATAGGATAGGACACCACCGGGCCATGGTTAAAGTTTCACGGGCCGCGGCTCATACAGCATTATACCAAGACCACCGGAAGATAGATCTATTTTCGGTGGCCTTGATTATACGCTGTAGTGCAGTACAGAAAACTCGATTGCGCCGAAGAAACTTCGGCCCATTTTTTGCTTGTTTTTATTTATCATTGGCAAGGATCTCTCAACCAGTATGAATAAATCGGTGACAAGAAACATTTTGTTGTAGTACGCGTTTTGCAAGTAGTGTGACACTCGCTAGAAAAATACCTTTTTTTATGGGGATTAAAACAATGTTCTCGGGTGAGTGTGGATTAAGAACTGATCGCTGTCCAAGGGCCTTTGTCTGTTGTAGCTATCTGGGTACATTTCGAGAAGTCGTTGTTAATTAAGCTCTTTGATAATAATCCGTAAATGATTTTTAACCCCGTGACTTTCCTCACACAGGAAATTTGGTTATTTACATCCTGTACTATTCGCTTTAACGTGCTTTTGAACCATTAGAAATTTAATTTTGGTGTCATGGTCTACACACACACACACACACACACACACACACACACATATATATATATATATATATATATATATATATATATATATATATATATATATATATATATATAATATACCGCAAACGGGGCAGATGTAGTCAAGAGCAGGAATACGCTAGAGATTCACACTTTAATGTGTCAATCTCCAGCGTAATCCTGCCCTTGACTACATTATATATATATATATATATATATATATATATATATATATATATATATATATATATATATATATATATAAATATATATATATATATATATATATATATATATATATATAAATATATATATATATATATATATATATATATATATATATATATATATATATATATATATATATATATATATATAATGCGTCTATCACGGAAATCTCAATGTGATATAGAATATAAGCAGAGTACATGACCATGAGAAAATTAAAGTGATGAAGTGCAAGATCTGTCGTCTTTACCCTGAGGCCTTTGCAACATTGAAAATGCCTCAGAGTAAAGATGAAACTGTTTATGAATGTGTGAGGGCGTATTTTTCAAATAATAAGAGTAATAAAACAGGGTAATATTATTTACGTATCCCTCGACAGTAAGTACACGGTAACTACATCTTCAAAGGCGGTGTTGAACTGTTCGTCCCGCCTTTGCGAATAGCTTTAGCGTACCCTGAAAGTGTGAGCATATTCAAGACAGCAACACTGGGTAGGGGTAATCCAATGCATACGTCTGAGAATCATCAGACCTACAGGATCTTATATTGTTTTCATTAGAGAAACGTTATAATAATTTCCATGGTAAATCATTATCATCCATTTATATTCGAAAAACAAAATCCTCTCTTCTAAACGTAAAGACGAAACTGAACATATTTTTCATCAGATTGTTTTGTAGGCGAATATTTGTCTTAAGACCGGCTCACCTCCTACACAAACAAAGAGCTCAAACACTAGGAAATTGGAAACCATATTAAAAAAAAAAATTCTGAGTGCAGCATCTGTTTACCCAGGTACAGAACCTGAAAAAATTATCTCCCAGACACAGACCAAGATTTTGAGATGTTGAATTACCTAACCAGTTTTTAGTTTATCAGCGAATATTTGAGGAACGTTCTAGGAGGAAGTAGGCGCTCTGTGTTGCCTGAAACAGTAACGAATAAAAAGAAGTGTCTTTTCTCTATCATGGGATTTAAGGAAGCATTTTTTTTGTTACTGAGGCAATTCTAGTTGAAAAGGTTTGGCTTTTTGTACTTTATCTCCCTCTGCAAGGATGAATGGATGAATGAACATTTTACTATTCTGTCAATAGTGAAATTGATTTTTAATACTTTAACAAAAATACTTTTTGATGGAGACAGACAGAGAGACAGACAGCGACTGATAAAGTTTTTTATGTCAAAAAACCAGACACCAAAGGCTTAAAACTTCATTTTCTTTGAATAGCTGTTAGAATGTGATTTCTTATAATTACTGATAAAAAATTCGATTTCAATGAGAGAGAGAGAGAGAGAGAGAGAGAGAGAGAGAGAGAGAGAGAGAGAGAGAGAGAGAGAGGTTTGAGCTATAGCTTTCAGACACCAGATGATTTGCGCACAAAACAGGCGAGTATAATTTCATACCTATTCCGGGTGCACATGTCATAAATTACGGTATGGAAATAATAATAATAATAATAATAATAATAATAATAATAATAATAATAATAATAATAATAATAATAATAATAATAATAATAATAATAAATTCGTTCATAAATTCTTAGATCAACTAACGGAATGGTAAGGTCGATTATTAGTAATAATAATAACATATATAAAAAAGAATTATTATACCCTAGTAACCACATCTATCAAACTATCTATTTACTAACTGTATAATATCTATTAATCTATATATTTTTACTGCTGAAAATGAACATTCGTAACTGCCGCCGAAATAATTAAAGTTGCGTTAACCAGTCCAAAGGACAACAACATTGAGTGCTTGCACACATCTACATCTCTTTTATTCTCCGCCGCAGAACAACCTTCAAATAACCCTCACCGATTGAGTCGTTGTGTTGTGGTTGTTGTTTTCTTGTAGTTTTCATCGTCAGATGAAACTAAGCTTGCACAAACTCTTTTAAGCTTCATTTCCTTGATCCATTTCCTCGAAATGCAAATAGCTCTGGGCCAACTAGTCTGACGTTGCTTATTATTGGTAATGGCAACCTCATTATAGTAATGACAGTAAAGTAATTACTCATAGCTTTAAGGAAGATAATTACAGTAATAGTCTCTTATTCTCCTTCCCTTTCTATCTCCTTTTTCGCTTGGAATGACGATCATTTTTATTGGGATATTTGATATCATAGTCAGATTTTCGGCAGCAAATTGAATTTCTCTTCAGTTATTCCCATCTGCTGTGCAAGATTATGACTGAAAACATTAGGTGGTTGGGTATCACTTAAATTTTCAGGTTCCGAAAATGTAAATGATGCCTAACTTTAACTTTGCAGTTGTATACAAAACATGCATTTCCTTCTGTGATTATTAATACTGTCAAGCAGTTCCTCATTGGATGGGTCGATATCGTTCTCGGCTAGCACTCTGCTGGGACCGCGTTCGAGTCTCCGGCCGGCCAATGAAGAATTACAGGAATTTATTTCTGGTGATAGAAATTCATTTCTCGGCATTATGTGGTTCGGATTCCACAATAAGCTGTAGGTCCCGTTGCTAGGTAACCAATTGGTTCTTACCCACGTTAAATAAGTCTAATCCTTCGGGCCAGCCCTAGGAGAGCTGTTAATCAGCTCAGTGGTTTGGTTAAACTAAGGTATACTTAATACTGCCAAACGATATAAAATGAATTGTGAGTCCCTTAATGCAGGTGATATTCCTCGCAGACTTTGCAGAGATTATATGTCGCTATGGAATCCATCCAGCCATTTAACACAATGATGAACTTACACGACTGGCCTTACAGGTCATAACATGGTGTTTGCCACATAGGTTGGCATATTGTCATTTGTAGGCTTTAGTCAGAGAAGTGTTACTGTTGTCGTTACTGCAAAACAGTTTAACGATACAATGAGCCACTTTTAAACTCTCGGGTAGCTAGCCAAATCGTGTTAAAAGGAACAAAATAAGTCTTAAAAAGACCAAACTTAGTACAAGTCTCTTTCGACAATAGTTCCTTTGGAGATATTTACAGTAAATTCAGAAAAAAATAATGACAGCTATGATAAGGCAGTATGGATTATCTTATTGAGTACAGTACAAGAACTTCTTAGCAACGAGCTTGCTTTTAGTCCAAACCTCACAATGTTTTATGATGTTTATTAGTGAACCGAGAACACTGCTTTTCAGAGCAACAGAGATTGCATTCCCGTAGTGATAATAGTGCCAAACAACAATTACTCTCTGTAACTATCAGTTAAGAATGCAATGCCAGCACTAGGGAATACTATAATTTCTATCTGCCGCCAGTTTGAAAGCTAGGGCGGCACGATTGACACAGCCACAAGCAGCACTATAAAGTCATGAGCTGAATCCAGGGATTGCGGAACGACACTGGAAATCAACAGCAAAACATCAAGGCCATTTCGAAAGCCAATCTATAACAAGGAAATTTGATGCTGGTTTCGTTACGTGAAATGAAACCAAATTGATAACAAAGTTTTATGTCAAATCCCGATCAAAATGACAAAATGCTTAATAATTAATATAAACACCCACAGCAACACTTGTCAATGTATTTAATATACAGCAGATATCACTAATACTTTTGCTTACGTATTACTTCTTTTCTTTTTTATCGAGGATGCCTGTAAGGTTACCTGTATTTGCACATGGCGCGACCATTTTCTCAAATCACGAAGTGCTCAGTTAAGGAAAATCTCACACCTACACGCTTTTGCAATACCACGGTCAAGGTTGTATATCTTGGCACACAGCACCAGTTCTCATTTTCCTGACTAACGTTGTATTATTTTTGAGCTTTCATTTTTCCTGATCTAATATCCTTTTCTCGAGAGGTAGTTTTCAGTTCATCGGGGATAAAACCTCAAGTATCATCTCCCGTCACTCGCAGTGCCATTATTGAATTTCACGTGATACGCTGTACGCATCACTAAAGGGTTGTTGGCGGCGCGCCTAACTTCGGTTCCTAGCTACGCCGACTTTTCAACTTTTTATATGATCTCATTCCAGCCGCCTCTCTTTAATTTGTTTATCCAGTCTTTCTAACTACCAATTCTTCTCCCGCCTGTTTGGTTTTCTTCCAGTACAACCTTTAGATCCTGGCATATAGTATATTTCTTATTTTCTGGATCTCTTTATCTTGTTTTCCAACCATTTTAACTACCTCATTTCACTGTCTCGACAGCCTAAAATCTTAATTTTTTTTTTTCGGTAGGATTTAAGTTTGGCAATGGTACTCGGATGCATGTCTCATCACACACTCTATAATTTTAGTTTAGTTTTGTCTCTCCTCTTTT
>JANJGK010000036.1:12466129-12516129 GCA_039081455.1 Macrobrachium rosenbergii | reverse complement strand
ATCCAGGACTTAAGATTCCCCTTTTCTCTCATTTAAAGGAACTTAAAGCCACCGTATCATTATATATATATATATATATATATATATATATATATATATATATATATATATGAAATTTTTATCACACCGTGATTTATATACAATCATGAAGCTACAAATGTCGCTTAATATCGAAATTCACGCTACCAACGGAGATATACCGAGGTAGCGTGAATTTCGATATTAAGCGACATTTGTAGCTTCATGATTATATATATATATATATATATATATATATATATATATATATATATATATATATATATATATATATATATATATATATATATTGCGTGTGTGTGTGCTGTACACATACATAAACACACACACATTCACACACACATATATACAGTATATAGGAAGAACAGTCTGCATTTAGGGAACGATTAGTAGATCAAATATTTGTTATGAAATGCTTGCAAACAAAAGGAAAAGCTACAAGTGCCTTACACAAAAGAAAAAAAGTCATATTAGAAAACCCATACTGAAGGAATGTGAATAATGTTCAGGATTTGTGGGAGAGATAAAAATGTTTCCACGACAGAAATATTTTTTAAAGTATATAGACGGGAGAATGAGTGGCTTGGTGTAAAACTTGGACTTAGACGAGGGCGCATGATGCCTTCATGGCTCTTTAACATTTCTACGGATGGATGGAAATATGCGAGAAGTCAGAGCAAGTCAGTAAATGTCAGGGCAAAATTGTGAGGAAAATGGCACTGAATTTTAATTGGAATGTGTAGTGGCTGATGTTTGCAAATAATGCAGTACAGATTGGAGATAGTGAAGAGAAACTACTGAGACTAATGAAAGAAAGAGGCTGAACGTTGTTGCAAGAGGAGGAAATTGAGAGTAAATGTGAACAAGAGTGAGCGACGGAGGAAGCAATGCTTATGTTATGGTGGGTGGAATAATGAAAAAGTAGATATGCAGATGTGTCGGGGGCGTAAATATATCAGATGATGGTAAGATGGGAGTAGAAGTGAATCACAGATTGGGTGAAGCAAGGAAGGTAGCAGAAATATGCGCAAAAAAATAGGAAACGCTATGTAGGGTCTATGGAAGCCACGATTGGAATGTATCTAGGCACTGATGAACCAACTCTTCTTTATGGAAGGGAAGTGTGGATATTGAATGTGATTGAAAGAAGGTTGCTGCTGCAGATATAGACTGCTAGTGTAACATATGTGACATAATATAAAGGACAGGTGGATTAAGTGTAGTATCCATAAAGGGTTTTCGACCTACCTCTGAGCCTGTTGCATAGATGCATGAAACAGCTTAATTGGTGAAAGCTTCTTGGACTGGGGTTCACCCATGGTTCAGCAGTTGATGTATGAATGCGGCAGTGCCCGTATCATGGCTTTTCTCGATGGTAAAATTATATATATATATATATATATATATATATATATATATATATATATATATATATATATATATATATATATATATATATGTATGTATGTACATATATAAATATACATACACATACACACTTATATATATATATATATATATATATATATATATATATATATATATATATATATATATATATATATATATATATATGCGCCGGCGTATTTTTTACTTGTGTTTTTCTTAAGGTTGAATGCAGAGCGGTATATGGGAAAAGTTTGTGCTCGACGCCGGGATGGGAATTTTGAGTAGCTGGGAGACAGACAGATAGGTAGATAAGTAGATGGATAGATGGACAGATACAAAGAGGGGGTGGGGAAGGCGTTAGCTATAAAAGGTTTCTTCGGGGCAGTAGAATTTTCTGTACAGCGTATAATGCTGTATGAAAATCTCAGCCAGGGCCCATAAAACTCTCAGCCGCGACCCATGCAACTTTCAGCCACGGCCCTGTGGTGGCTGTGTTGTTGGCACCTACAGCGGTGCCAGACGCACGATCATGGCTAACTTTAACCTTAAATAAAATCAAAACTACTGAGGCTAGAGGACTGCAATTTGGTATGGTTGATGATTGGAGGGTAGATGATCAACATACCAATTTCCAGCCGTCTAGCCCCAGTAGTTGTTAAGATGTGAGGGCGGGCAGAAAAATTGAGGACAGACAGACAAACACCCATCTCAATAGTTTTCTTCTACAGAAAACTAAAAAACTCATATCAATCTCCATCATTGCTTCTCCTGTCGTCACTTTTAATCATTTGCCTCTTTCATTTTTATTCTCTGAAGTTCTATAGCAGTTCCCCAGAATATATTTTTTTTTGAACCAACAGGAAAGAAAGTATTTGGCGAGGGGCCTGCGTCAGTTATCTGGACCATCATCTTTAAAGATATCATTTGTTGGTAGTTATTTGCCAGTCAGGCTTTCACATAATCAGATGTTCACTTTATTATAAAGGAATTCAGAAATGAGCAACGACAACAGCACGAGACAGTCAAATATCGACGGAGAAAAAGTCGCTATGATAGAGGACTCACTTGATCAGTCAGTAAATAAATTGCTCAATATATAAATTAGAAAAACATTATAAACTGTATTTGTCACAGCGCACTCAATTCAGGATCTGAGAAGCGACTGGCATCAGGAAAAATATGCCAATTTTCAACATATCTAACATCATGAAATACGTTTAATCATATATTTATACCAAGATAACATGGCAAAATACCCAGAAGCTTCACCTGCAAATTCAGTCTCATCTTAAATGCATTCCAGAACGGTTTGTTGCGCATCAGGAACTTCAGAACCCAAAATTCTTCTGGATGAATGAAGCGATGAGAGAAGTTTTTGGTTGCATAATGTAAACTTGAATCGAATGAAGTGGAATCAACCAGACAATGAACACGTCTGAAGTAGAGATGACTAAAAGGCAGTTCGTGGATTGACGGAAAGAGTCATAAAAGGTAGGAATGCGTGGAATTTGCGATTATAAGGGATTTTGAGCAGCTGCCAGAGCCTTTGATCGAGAGTATAACGATGGAAATTGTTTCATATGCTCTGTATTCACCAAAGAGGAGGTTTCGTACTGAAAGTTCCCTTTTATACGTTTTGCTCATTGCAAATGTAGGCTTTAGGCTAAGTGCGCAGACATACTTAGATGCATGATGAAGCTCCCAGGCACGAGCATAACACTCACAGACACGCTCACACACGATCTTTATTCTGAGGAACAATTATATAAAAATATTTACCAAAACGAATATATATATATATATATATATATATATATATATATATATATATATATATATATATATACATATATATAATATATATATATATATATATATATATATATATATATATATATATATATATACAGTATATATATGTATATATATGAAATTTTTTTATCACACCGTGATTTATATACAATCATGAAGCTACAAATGTCGCTTAATATCAAATTCATTCTACCTCGGGAATATCTCCGAAGGAGAATTATCACCGAAGGGGAATTTATATAAGTGATAAATGAATTGGTACCCGTCGGGACACGAACCCTTGACATGGGCCTATTCAGCGACTCCAGTAGACGTTACCACTACGCCATCTTGATGGCGTAGTGGTTCGTGTCCCGACGGGTACCAATTCATTTATCACTTATATAAATTCTCCTTCGGTGATAATTCTCCTTCGGAGATATTCCCGAGGTAGCGTGAATTTGATATTAAGCGACATTTGTAGCTTCATGATTATACGTATATATATATATATATATATATATATATATATATATATATATATATATATATATATATATATACTTATATATGTATTTGTTTGTCTGTCTGTAAGGCAAAAATATCATTTGATAGTGGACGCAGAAGAGAATACTTAACGAGTACAAGAAAATGCCGTTTAGACAGGGTACCTGAAGTAAATATATATATATATATATATATATATATATATATATATATATATATATATATATATATGTAAATTATATATATATATATATATATATATATATATATATATATATATATATATATATATATATATATATATATATATATTATAATGTTAATGAAACGCGAAAATACATGGAATAGAGTCGGTTGAAGTAATTCATTTACAGGGGATTGCGTGTTGCTAATGAACCTCTTTAGTTTGCAAATCATAATTGCCGATGTCTTGCTCCTTAGTCTCCCTGTGGAGTGCCAGTGCCCGAGGGGAATAAAAGAAAAATTGTCTTCGTCGATAACCTCACTAACTTTCTCTTTGGTGTCCAAAATGGCATCGTTCTGTCTTGTGTGAATGAAGTTACCCATGCCATGAAAAGGGAACTGAAGAGCCTCATAAAGCCCCACCTACCTCACAAGATAACAATACGCAGCTATAAGAAGATCCAAAGAAATCAAGAAAGGGAAGTAAGAAGGAATAAAACAAGACTAAATACGAAGTAGAAGGAGGACATCAAGACGAGGAAAATGAGAAATGAAATGTGAGTGTTGAGTGAGCTTGGAAAACGGAAGTAACGACGATTACTGTTTTCTCTCGAATTAGTTTGAGAAGACGTAGCTGGAATGGTTTTATAAAAAAATTTCCTCTGCCAGCTAATGGAAAATACTTAAAAAAACTGTTACTGATTTTTTTTGGCTGAGTAACCATCAAAACTAACATGAAATAGGTTCCCTTTTTGTTTACAAGAAACGCTTCATTTTCGTAATGCCGGGGGAGTAGTATCATAAATTGTATCTTTGATCTTGATCATATTCGCTCCAGGAGCATCAGATTGAGGTCAATAAATCAGAAGGAGGAAAAGGCTTAAGAATCTCATCTTAGTGATAAGAGTCCAAACGCGAGAGCAAAATAACAGCCTTAATCTTCTACGAGATTTATTGCTCCGCTCTCGCTCGGACAGAACACCTGCAACGAAAAAATCTGCTTAGCCTTGAAAGGTCTGGTTTTAATGTTGGCTTTTGAGTTTTTTTGATCCCTCTCTCTATGCGTAGCCTATGTCTGTCTGTTTCTGTATACACAGTTACAGATGCACGATCGCCCCCCCTTACTACGCTATATATATATATATATATATATATATATATATATATATATATATATATATATATATATATATATGTATATATATTTATATGTATATATGTTATATATATTTATATATTAATATATATACAGTATATATATATATATATATATATATATATATATATATATATATATATATATTATATTTATATATACAAATATATACATACATACATACATACATACATACATACATACATACATACATACATACATACATATATATATATATATATATATATATATATATATATATATATACTGTATATATATATATATATATATATATATATATATATATATGTATATATATATATATATGTATATATATATATATATATATATATATATATATATATATATATATATATATATATAATATAATATATAAAATGGATGTATGTATGTATGTTCCAGCGTAACTCTGAAACACATTGAGCACTTTCAACCAAACTTGGTATACATATGACCTACTATCTGGAAAAGAATACTGTTGGGGTAAGTCATCACTAGCACGAAAGGGCACCTAAGAGGGGGTGGGGGAAAGGGTTTCCCTGAAACGGGGCTGGTTTTGCCCGTAGACTTTACGAATTTATCATACCCAATTTCGGTATACATATGACTTACTATCTGAAAAAGAATACTGTATGGGTAAGGCATCAATGGCACCAAAGGGGTGGGGGTTGGGAAGGGTGTGACAGACAGATAGAGTGAGAAGGAGAGGAAATGAGAGAGAGAGTATAGGGAGTGTTAGGAAGAAGAAAGAGGGAAAGAGACAAGGAGGGTTGGATAGAGAAAGAGAGGGAAAGATAGCGGGAGAGAATGAGAGAAAGAAAGAGTGAGAGGGAGGGGAAGTGAGAGAGTGAGAGAGAGAGAGATCGAGAGGGAGATGAAGTGAGAGAGAGAATAGAACTGGTGTTTGGGAGAAGAAAGACGGAAAGAGAAATTGGAGAGAGAGAGAGAGAGAGAGAGAGAGAGAGAGAGAGAGAGGGGAGAGAGAGAGAGAGAGAGAAGAAAGAGGGAAAGATACAGGTAGGGTTGGAGAGAGAGAGAGAGAGAGAGAGAGAGAGAGAGAGAGAGAGAGAGAGAGAGAGAGAGAGAGAGAGAGAGAAGGAAAGAAGGAGTGAGAGGGAGAGGAAGTGAGAGAGTGAGAGAGTGAGAGAGAGAGTGAGAGAGGGAGAGAGGGAGAGAGGGAGAGAGAGTGAGAGGGAGAGGAAGTGAGAGAGAGTAGAAGGGGTGTTAGGGAGGAGAAAAAGGGAGAAAGTGTCTGTGTGTGAGAGAGAGAGAGAGAGAGAGAGAGAGAGAGAGAGAGAGAGAGAGAGAGAGAGAGAGAGAGAGAGAGTAAAAAGTAAGTATACCTTAGTTTTAGAGAGAGAGAGAGGAGAGAGAGAGAGAGAGAGAGAGAGAGAGAAAGTTTATAGGTTGTCATTCAGAGTTATCCTGGGCAGCACCGGGTTGGTCAGCTAGTATATATATAAATCTCACACTGAAATATATGTATTCGCAAACTAATCAGCCATGTCGCACAGTTTTTTACATTTAAAACAAATTACGATCCTTTTCACTTCCCTCCCATAACCAGTGATGCAGATGAGAAAAACTCCCTTCATTTTTGCCTCTTCCATTCCTTTCTCTCTGCTCATTTTCTTTCACGTCCCTCTTTTGCCATACGCATATCATACTGCTGATTTCTATAAAGAACCCTTTTCGCTCTGTAGAGAGGGTTGGTTTTTAATCTCCTGCTCTTGATACCTGTCGTTGCAGGCATTATATTTCATTCTAATTACAGTCAAAACTTTTAGTCATATCTAAATAGGTCTGGGGCAATATGTTTTGATGTATTTGTGGTTAAATGCCTCAGTTAACGATCCCACTTGGGGGAGTACCGGTACCAATTACTATGTATCGTGCTCAGTCACTTGTTAACTGGCGGCTTACCACACCTTTCAGAAAGGACCAGTGTTGGTGGGAAAGTTGGAATCATTCGAGAAAACTGGCCAGTCGGCTTTATTCTGTTAACTTAGGTAGTCGTGGAGGTAATTTGGAGCACCATTATATCTCCTACTCAATTTTTTTTTTTTTTGATGTTTTACTTGAATTTTTTTTTTTTTTTTGTATTTTTCTCGAGACAGCTGTTGATTCATCGTCTCCAACACTTTTTACTTTAATTTTCATCACACATTTTAAGACAAAACTGCCTGCGAACCGTTGCAACTGCATTAGTAATTAGCTTTTTTTTTCCAATTGTGTGTGTGTGTGTGTGTGTGTATGAGTCCTGTCAAATTGTGGCCATATCATCTATCCCTGCCCTTGCTCCAATTTTCAAACCCACATTCTAAGGAACTTCCTTCGGACTACCTGTTCAAATATCCAAAAATAGAAGTAAATGGTCGAGTTAAATATATTTGAATATAAATTACAATTAGATCCAAAGACTATACCCAATACCCGCCCCTCCTCGACTCCTCCCCGTTCCCTTGTCACAAGGAGGGAAGTGGGAGTCACAGCATCGTGTGTAATTGACTGACTGATTGATTGATTGCGAGTTATCTGGTATTACAGTCGCCTGGATCACTGAATCAATCTTCTGAAAGTGCGTGATCCGTTATAGGCAAGGTATAAATAAATGCTTGCCGAACAGATACCTTTTCTTACCACTTTATAATAATTACAGAAACACATACATAAGCAATTACAAATATATACATACATACATACATACATACATACATACATACATACATACATACATACATACATATGTATATATATACAGATGTGTGTGTGTTTGTGTATGTCTATGTATATATACATAGGCATCAAATAAATTATTTTTGAAACTTAAGTGTGTCGAACACAACTTGGTTTCGTCATATATGACAAAATGTTGAATATTCATTTACAGATATGAATGATGCAGCGTTCTTGACGTTTCATTTCTCAGACGAAAACATGAAGCAGCGTTTTTGGTAAAAAAATAAAAATAAAAATAAATAGATAAAAAACAGATGACAGAATATCAGACTTGTACAGCTATGCTCAGAACTGATGAGACATGATTGCGTAGGATTTCGTTCAGAAATCATATTTATCTCTTATTTCAGTGCAAAAACGCTAGTATTGCATACAATAAGGCCATAATATGTTTCATAAGAGCGAAATCTGTCATATATTTCAAAACTGTAAGAAAATATCATGTGTAGCCAAATTACAGAAAAACAGTTGTGAAACATCTAAACTTTCGTTCACTCATCGCCGATGCATTTGACCAAAAAAAGTCATCATCAAACCTCAGTTCAAATGTTAATAAAAAACGACAAAATTGTCAGAAGAGTAACATTGCTTCAGATGCAACTATAAAATTTGAAGTAGTCCTATTTGATTGTTTTTACGCCTCAACTCTGAAAAAATGTAAATAGGTAAATACAAAAGTAGAATGCATCCACTGATATAGACGGGTGAGTGGAGAGTGTGAGAAGCAACCATTATTAGAGTCGCGGCGCACCTGTTGGTGTAACATACAGTAGGTCTACACTACAATGAGTGACGACAGTGAAATTATCTTGAAACCATTTATTGTACATTAAGGACTATTTGGATTTTCATAAAAATAAAAGTATTTGTTATATTTCTTAACCACTTCAAAGATTATGGCTTGTTTGCAAATACTCTCCAATACAATAATTCTTTTGTTAAAGCCAAGATTTTGTTCCTAGGCCTATTTGTGTTAGATTTCTTTACTTACTATAAATACGTCGCATTTAGCATTCACATCTCTGCATTAACAATTTCTGGCTAGAAAGCATGCGAAGTTTTCAGCACATTCTTGCACTTCAAGTAACCTATTGAATGAATAAATTATACACCAAATGCGAGCAGAAGCCTTTTAAGAAAATATTTTAAGCCAGTTAAAAAGCAAGTGTTCCATAGGCCTTGATATTAATACTAGTAGCTATTTCAATTAATAGCCATCTTCACCATCATCTTTTATTCTTCAAAGAACAGGTAATCTCTACAAGTAAATTCTTTAGTAACAGAGATTACATCTCAGAAGGCTTAGATTATTTTTTAGGCCTATAAATCATTTTGCAACATACAGGCAGCTTGAATACAGCCTAAAACTTCAACATTCAAAGAAAATTGGAGTAATTCATATTCCTATTTTGAAAATGTTATGACTGTTGAGCTTATTAGGTCTACTGTTACATGTTAAGCACGTTGTCATTGACCTTATAACACCGTTCTTCGAGCTAAGCAATGAAAAAAAAATCAGTTCAAATCACACAGGTTACGAATTATACCAATGCATAAAAGGGATCGTATTTATATAACCATAAGGAAAATAGTGCTAACTGTGAATTCGCAAACTTGTCGACATGTAGGACATTAGAAAGAATAAAAAAGAAGAGTAACACTATTTGTCAACGTTACGTTGAGTCTGAGATTTTGGACGATACAAAAAGAATTGTGTCGCATCAGATTTGAGCATAGCTAGCTGTACAAGGCAGACCGTAGGCATACAATCTATGACATGGAGAGAGAGAGAGAGAGAGAGTGTGTGTGTGTGTGTGTGTGTAGAAAGTAACCTCCGTCGCTTTATTTTTTCTATTCAGTCACTCTGTTATCTTACATAATTCAATTCGTTTAACAGCTTTAATAGATTAATCATTTTACATTCACGCTTTCCAGCAGGTGTTCTAAAAGCCGCCCAGACAACTTCAGGAAGTTGGAAGAAGTTGTGGAAGTGTACTTCATCTCCCCCTGCGGGAGAGGAGGAGGAGGTGGTATTCCTTTCACGCGGATTTCGCACCCTAAGCCTAAGGGATTTCTTCTCAGGCGTTAGAAACAAAGTGGGAGGAAAAATTCCCAAAAAAGAGCTAAAGTACGAATAGTATATTAGTCTTTGTATTGTGTGTATATATATGTGTGTGTGTGTGTGTATATATATATATATATATATATATATATATATATATATATATATATATATATATATATATATATATATATATATATATATATATATATGATATGGCTTTTAGCTGGTGTCGTGTTAGATCAATGAGGTATACTAGGGATATTACACAAATTACCTTAGGTGACACAAAAAATCTGGACTCTTGCTTTGAGGTCAGCTAAAAAACATAAATCAAGATACAGCTGGAGGCCTACTTCAAGAGCGGAGTGATTAGGTAAATTCCGGGTTTAATTTAATTAATTATATTTATAAAAGAAGACGCATGTCAGAAGAATGGTAGCATAATTTTGGGGACGGGCAAACACGGTCCCATGACACAAGATGAAAGAGCAAATGACTGGGGATTTGCTTGAGGAAACACGACGGGATGCTCGCTTCAAAGGGCGCTGCAAATGATGCAGTGGGACCACTACACTCGCAGGATATGCACAGATCCACAACTGACTCCTTCCTAATCTGTAATCGAAACACTTATTGTTACTCAACCGAAAATAGTACTGTAATGCTGTAATGAAGGAATCGAGGAATTGCATAGAAGATGCCTAGACTGGATTCGATCCCAATAACTCGAATGTTTTACACTTCACATCAGTGCTTCGCAAATTAAACAGCATAAATATAAAAAGCAATACAGGTCTCACTGTAGGTCTATCGCGCTATGAAAAGAAAAGCAGAAAAATAGTTGGAGACGAAAAGGGATGTAACTGATGAAAAACCTTAAATTTGGTACTTTACCTTAATCAGGAGATGAGGTTCCTTGTCTTGTGGGGGCCAGTGAGAGGAAGGGCAGGTGAATAATTTCACAGCAAAAAGATACTCTGGTTACTGCCAGCCACGTGTTAGAATTAGGTAGGTTAATGGAGAAAGGGACAGGACATCCTTCCTAGAACAGCTTCTGAGCAAATCTGAGGTCGAGCGTGTCTTTTCGAGACTCTTTATAACTTCCTGGAATTACTTTTCTTCTCCTCCTAGTTTGCGTTGGGATCTTCCTGTTCACATGGCCATGCAGGCACGCATGCTTCGAGTTCCAACATGGCGGAGCTCACATGTTCAATCCACCAGCTGACCTGTCTCAGGGGACAATTGGCTCCGACTGGGTCAGCACCTGGAATTTAAGGAATTTCGGCAGTCCCAAGAAACAAAAGGAGTTTAAACTGGTTTCCCCCCAAAAGGCAGTGGTGAGAGAGAGGTTTATAGAGGCGAATTGTACTACAGTGAATCATACTAAAATAAATGAATTGGGTGCATATTCCTTATCTCATTTGACTTATTGACTGGTGAGATGGCGTATGAAAGGATACTCTCGATAATATATACACACACATATGTATGTATATATATATATATATATATATATATATATATATATATATATATATATATATATATTTATCTGTGTTAGCATGTGCATATGTGTCAAATTTAATACATTGGCAGAAGTATTATCTTTACAGTTTGAATTATTTTTTCTATTTTAGTTTGCACTGGGCCTACTGCAATGCAAGCATATTTGATAAAATTCAAGTTATTGATTCGTTCCTGGAAAATATTTTTATAATCACGCTAAAACACATTTAAATATAAGAAACTCATGTCGATTATTCTGAAACGAAAAAAAAATCGACCTTTACCCACGATTAATTTCCTGCCGCCATGAACATTGCCTAAAGAATCTTCAAGTAAAACCTCTAAAATGTCACTAAATCAGCTTTAGGTCACATTTAATCGTTCTGAGGGTAACCAATATTCAAATTTAAGCAAAGGTCCTTTGGTGGTCTCTCGTTTAGCCTTGCGAATGCATTTCTCCCTCAGTTTTATAGCTTAATTTAATTGGCTGAATTCCAAACAGATATAAAGTTTAGATTTGCGAGAAAAGTGAACGGTAAAAGCTGGAGTCTTCAATAATATCTTCAGGTATGAATTTCAATCATTCCAAGGGCTTCAAATAGAAAACTACTATACGGTAATATACACCAAACCTGTGATTATTTACTTTAATTATTGTACTAATGGTAGACCCGCCTCTTAAAGGTGTATCTCTGTGGGGAGAGGGGGTAGTGCCGTCAGTGCACATCACGTGGTGCACTGTAGGCATTACTAAATGGTGTTTGCAGGGTCCTATCGTCCCCTAGCTACAAATGCATTTTATTATTGTACTTTCCCTCCATTGCTGCTTTCCTTCTTCACTCTTGCTGTCCAACATCTCTAACTATTAATTTTACTGCAACCGTGGAGTTTTACCCGAGTTCCGTCTTTAGATCCTTGTACTTCATCACCGTTATTTCCTGGATCTCTGTACTTTGCTGTCGAACCACTCCAACTCCCCCTTTTCACTGTCTTAAGCGTTGAAGGGCCGCAGTGCCCCTTCAGTGCTTGGCTTGGCAGCCTAAATCTCATAAAATCAAATAAAATCAAATCTTAAAGGTCTATGATGAAGGGTTCAGGACATGAAAAAGAATCCAGATAATCTTGCGTTCTGAAACTGAATGGAATTGTTTCTTTTCTCGCAATTTGTTTGTTGTTGGCGTTGTTACATTTCGACAATGAGGTCTCAGGAATATCTCACAATTTCGAACTCGCGAGGATACTTCCAGGTCTTACTTGTGCCTTACGCACGTGCTCGGTTCTGGAGCTATAAACCATTTTTTCATATCGGAATGCAATCGCTAGAGAAGCAACCAGATGACTGAAACATCTCGCTTTTTCATGGAACGACATTTGAAGGAAATTTTCCATAAAATGATGCAGGAAATCCACAAATATCGTTTTTCGGGGATGCAGAAAATTATGCATAATAGTTTTTTTTGTCAAATCTAATAGAGAGAGAGAGAGAGAGAGAGAGAGAGAGAGAGAGAGAGAGAGAGAGAGTGCGTGTGCATGTGTGTGTGTTGAATATCCTATGAATGATTCACCTCAGCTGGGTCACGGTTACCACAACGAGGCCCTCCCGTTTTGATGATTTAGCCTCTCTCTCTCTCTCTCTCTCTCTCTCTCTCTCTCTCTCTCTCTCTCTCTCTGAATCTCATCTTCGACTCAATAAAGTCCATTAATAGACGCTCAATTCTCTGCTCAGGCCAGCAGAAGCAGAAATCGTATCATGACGAGGGAACCAGGTAGCATCATTTCTTACCACAAGTGATCAAACTTGAGATCACATGCCTGCGAGGCTTATATACTATAGTTAGTTAACACAGTTTGAGAGAGAGAGAGCGAGAGAGAGAGAGAGAGAGAGAGAGAGAGAGAGAGAGAGAGAGAGAGAGAGAGAGAGTACATATTATCAGCAAAGCCTTGATCTAATTAGCAAATGTTTGCAAAGAGGGATTCAATTGCTCTGAGTTCGCGGGCAACGCGCATCACTGGAAACTTTCTGCATCAACTAATATTTCGATGAGGATGGGGACCTTCATCGCTATTACGTGGAACAAAAGGACATCAAAAGAATGGCTTGTTTCATCTCCCCAATTCAATCCCTTTGCCCTCCTTTTCCCTACATATATTTGAAGTGCCACTGTGCATATATATCATTAATTGCTTCCATTTTTTCTGTCGTTTTGTATTTGATCAAATACATTTACCCCTGACACGCGTCAAGACACTCTTGCATACTGAATACTTCGGCAATTCTCTAATAACTCAATTATTTCTTTGTTAAACTGCATGCGGCATTAGATTACATCACGCTGGGATATATTCAAACAAAATTTGCGATTTGTAAACGAAGCGCACATACTAAAGGTCTCGTAAACATATTATCAGTAAGATAATAAATAAAATTTACGCTTAGCCTTACAAGCAAACCAATAAGCAACGAATCCCATCGCACGCACATAAAATGTAGCCACAAATGAGAAACTTGGGAAGTCTTCCAAACGGTGTTGAATCATTGGCACGTTTCTATGAAGGTCAGGAAATAAGAACATCCTTCATGACGTGTCATGGACCCTCGAAGCATTTCTTTTTTCTACTCTCATGTACAAAGGGACACTGCCTAATGTTTTCCTGACGCTGAATTGAATAAGAGCTTTAGTCACTTTGATTTAATAAGGATTATGGGCTTCGAGAATCAAAAGGGGGTCTTTATAAATCCCTCTTATGACAAAATTTCTAGAAAACCTTTCTCTCCACTTTTGTGAAACACAAAAAACGAATTATTCGAGCCAGAGCGAGAGAGAGAGAGAGAGAGAGAGAGAGAGAGAGAGAGAGAGAGAGAGAGAGAGAGACATGAAAATATTGAGAATTTATTGGGTAGGAGCGTCTAGGTTGACGGGCATTGCTGGATTCTTAGATACGTATTCTTGAAGACGAAGTGAATTATCCTCATATATATTCATATATTACAAATTAACCGCAGAGATAAACAAAGTCTAACTTTAACTGCGGATTTGTTTCTGTTAAATTATGTAACCTCTCGGATGTTTAAAGTTCCTTTGATTTACGTTCACTCTAACTTTTGCCAGCACTGCAGTGTTTAAAAGGATACTTCTGTCTTTTGTTGTCCGTAAGTTGATTTATTTTTAAAAATATTTTTTCCCAAACACTGTGCTACATGTTTCTAGACGTTCTTAGAATAATGAAATTTTCTCTCTCTCTCTCTCTCTCTCTCTCTCTCTCTCTCTCTCTCTCTCTCTCTCTCTCTCTTTTAGTTCTTTGTTGGCTGGATTGGTAGAGCTGTCGCCTAGCACGCTGTTGGCCCAGCGTTCGACTCTCCTACCGGCTAATGAAGAATTAGAGGAATTTACTTCTGGTGATAGAAATTAATTTCTCGTCATACTGTGGTTCGGATCCTACAATAAGCAGTAGGTCCCGTTGCTAGGTAACCAGTTGGTTCTTAGCCACGTAAAATAAATGTATTCCTTCGGGCCAGCCCTAGGAGAGCTGTTAATCGGCTCAGCAGTCTGGTTAAACTAAGATATTCTTAACTCCCTCTTTCTCTCTCTCTCTCTCTCTCTTTCTCTGTATATATATAATATATATATATATATATATATATATATATATATACATATATATATATATATATATATATATATATATATATATATATATATATATATATATACATATATACATACATATATATATATGTCCTACAAATGTTGTAACGCCAATTTTAGTAGCCATAAATCCAACAATCAATCTCTCCTGTCCTTACCTTACCTTACAATTCGTTCGGGTTGCCCCAGGTCCCTCAGTGTGAGGCGCCTTTGATGTCTACCAGAGAGTTGCTAACGCATCTTCCGGTATATTTTGCATCTTCCAGTCTTGGATGGTCTGGGATGCATCTTAGATATTTGTCGAGCTTATTCTTAAACACATCTACGCTCACTCCTGTTATGTTCCTCAGATGAGCTGGTAGCGCATTGAATAGACGCTGCATTATCGATGCTGGTGCGTGGTGGATTAATGTCCTGTGTGCTTTCCTTAATTTTCCTGGTATAGTTTTTGGCACTATTAATCTACCTCTGCTTGCTCTTTTTGATAATTTTAGTTCCATGATATTTTCGGTAATTCCTTCTATCTGTTTCCATGCTTGAATTACCATATAGCGTTCTCTTCTCCTTTCAAGACTATATAAATTTAAGAATTGTAGTCTTTCCCAGTAGTCAAGGTCTTTAACTTCTTCTATTCTAGCTGTAAATGACCTTTGTACACTCTCTATTTGTGCAATATCCTTTTGGTAGTGTGGGTACCATATTATATTGCAATATTCAAGTGGACTACGTACGTACGTTTTATAAAGCATAATCATGTGTTCAGCTTTTCTTGTTTTGAAGTGCCGGAACAACATTCCCATTTTTGCTTTGCATTTTGCCAATAGAATTGCTATTTGATCATTGCATAACATATTCCTATTCAACATCACACCAAGGTCTTTAACTGCTTCCTTGTTTGTGATTGTCTCATTATTAGGTCCTTTATATGCATATAGCATTCCTACTTTATCACCATAGTTCATTGATTCAAATTTATCAGAGTTAAATACCATCCTATTTATCTCTGCCCATTTATATATTTTATTTAGGTCTCTTTGTAGCGAGTTCCTATCTTCATCACAAGCAATTTCTCTACTTATTCTTGTGTCATCTGCGAAACTTCTTACTACTGAGTCCTTAACATTACTGTCTATGTCTGCAATCATAATCACAAACAGCAATGCAGCTAACACCGTACCCTGTGGTACACCGGATATTACCGTAGCTTCATCCGATTTCTCATCGTTTGCAATCACTATCTGTTTTCTGTTTTGCAAAAATTCTTTTATCCATCTTCCTACTTTGTCAACAATGTTATGTTTTCTAATTTTTTTCGCTAATATATTATGATCTACCTTGTCAAAAGCTTTTGCAAAGTCTAGGTAAACCACATCTGTATCTTTTTCATTTATCATATTTTTATATATGCTTTCATGGTGGACTAACAGTTGGGTTTGTGTACTTTTTCCGGGTACAAAACCATGTTGTCCTATATTGAACAATCTATTTTTCATTAAATGTTTCATTATATTTTTTTTTATTACCCTTTCATATACTTTCATAATATGAGATGTCAGACTCACAGGCCTATAATTACTTGCCTCTAGTCTTGAACCACTTTTGAAAGTAGGAGTAATATATGCTAATTTATGCTCATCATAAATCTTGCCTGTATCTATACTTTGTCTTAATAATATTGCTAGCGGCTTTGCGATTGAATGAACCACTTTCTTTAACAATATGACAGGTACTCCATCTGGTCCTGCTGCTGATCCATTTTTAATTTCATTAATAGCCTGCACAATATCGGCTTCTGTAATATCTATATCTGATAAGTATTCAGTATTTTCATCTCTTATTTCTGTATCATTATCTTCATTTTCAATTCTAGGTGTAAATTCACTCTTATATCTTTCTGCTAATATGTTACATATTTCCTTTTTTCCATTCGTTAATCGCCCTTCAATTCTTAGAGGGCCTATTTCTACTCTTATTTTATTCATCTTTTTTGCATATGAATAAAAAATTTTAGGGTTTTGCTTGATATTTTGTAGTGTCATTTCTTCTAGGTTCCCTTTTTCATTTTCTTTTGATTGTATAATCTTTTGTTCTGCATTTTCTATCTTACTTTTTAGTTCCATCACTTTCCATGCATTCTTTTCTTTTGCAAGAGCTTTTTTCCACTTTCTAATTTTCTGGAACAAGATCCTTCTGTCTCTTGGAATTCGTGACTGATGATTACTTTTTTTCTTCGGTATATATTTTTCCACTATTTCCTCTAATATTTTATATAATATATCGGTATTTACCTGTATATCATCACTTACAAATATATTTTCCCATTCTTTGTTTAATTCTTCATTTATTTTTGACCAATTTATATTCTTACTATAGAAATTGTATTTTCCATATCCTTCCCATTTTTTCGTTTCTTGCTTTTCTCTGTTTTCATATGTTCTAGAACGGACTGTTAGTTCTATGACATTATGGTCCGAAATACTCGTGTTATATACTATTATTTCTTTAACATAGTTCACCTCGTTCACAAAAGAACTTACAGAAATTTAAAACTATTCCCAGAGGATATCTTCGGCAGTTAAGAAAATTCTATTCCAGCGACAACTCTGATAATGGCGGTAAATGATACATCGTTAAGCAGGGAAAAACGTTTGCCGAGTGAAAACTCGATCCTCATTATCTGCAACGTTTCTGGGCGTCGGGGGAAACGTTCGAATTTGCTTCGGAATGTGAGACGAAAAAGTTCTGTATCTCCTGGTTTTGACAACTTTTCGCTAATCCTTTCTTTTTATCGGGTTTGCAAGACATTATTATTATTATTATTATTATTATTATTATTATTATTATTATTATTATTATTATTATTATTATTATTATTATTATTATTAAAAATAAGCGCACAACGCCATTTGCTTACTGAGTAAACTAACCCTGAAGAACCTGTCTTAATGCAAAGTGAAAGAAATCACTAAACATTACGAGGAAAACAGTGCATTACAGCTAAAGTAAAACACAGAAGGCAGAATTCGCAGCATCATACGGCACCAAAGGAAACGCAAGTCGCCAGACTTCCCATTATATTTTTTCTGCTTCGAACTTTCCGGTTTCAATCGCCTTTAGCGAACTGCAACGAGACGCTAGACTCTCCTTGTCAAGTTCTCTTGTCAACTTTCGGGAATCCATTCCCACTGGACTTGGGATTCCGTATTTCTTTCGGTCTGGAAACGACGATCCAATTCCACAAGATGGCAAACTTAAGCAAACCACAATCGCACGTCTCTGTAAGTGTTAACAGTTGTCAAGAATTCTGAGACTATCCTTGATTCTGTAAATGGTTAAATGAGAAAGAAAATTAATAATAAATAAGGAATTTAACATAAATTATGAGGAGATTAGATAGACTTCTGGATTATAAAAATGCCTATACTCACTTGCATAAGAGCACATGCATACACACAATATATATATATATATATATATATATATATATATATATATATATATATATATATATATATATATATATATATACATATATATATATATATATATATATATATATATATATATATATATATATATATATATATATATATATATATATATATATATATATATATATATATATATAGCATGTGCTTGCGTTAGCATGTTCCTTAAACCTCTAGAAATTGAGAAATATATCATAATAATTTTTAGCTAGATTAATTACTAATAGTTCAGTTCCTGGAATGATGAATTCTTATTCAGCAACAAAGAATTCTAGTTCACAATGTGCCAGATATGCGCGAGTTGCAAAAGTATTATTATTATTATTATTATTATTATTATTATTATTATTATTATTATTATTATTATTATTATTATTGGTTACGGGAAATTTTCTGCTCTTATCTCACACACTCATATTTCCTAAAAAAAACTGTTATTATTATTATTATTATTATTATTATTATTATTATTATTATTATTATTATTATTATTATTAGTAGTAGTAGTAATAGTAGGGAGAGGCCTTCTCTGTGGGCATTAGCGTTGAAAATTATATCTGTTTCCCCGGCATTTAATTTATATAGGGTCTCCTCTTATCTTGCAATCTTCTTTTCAAGAGCATGTAGCTGGTATATCAAGTTTCCCAAGACATGGTATATCAACTTTCCTAAGGATATATAAAGATTTCTGTTGTCTTAGGTTTATTATCTCTAACGTGTCGACAGCGCACTAGCAGTCATCTTTGACAGTGCAAAGGCGAATGAATCCGTCACCAACCCAAGACCAATTAAAATTCAGCCTCCTAACCAACTCACCAACTGCAAACACTCCGCCTGCTATAAATACCTGTGCATTATGTATCTCAGTTCATTCGCTTTTGCACTGCCATAGATGACCACCGGTGCGCTGTCGACGCGTTAAAGGAAATAAACCCAAGACAACAGAAAAATTTATACGTTCTTAGGAAACTTGATATACCATGTCTTAGGAAACTTGATGTATCAGCAACATGCTGATGAAAAGAAGATTGTAATATGAGTAGAGAAGACTCAAGACAAATTAAATGCCGTGGAAACAGCTATTATTATTATTATTATTATTATTATTATTATTATTATTATTATTATTATTATTATTATTATTATTAGCTTTTGGTCATGGTAAATTCCGTAAGAACATTAGTTTCCGAAAGTACTGAAAGAAAGCAAATCCTAATGAGTTATAAGAGAAATAGCATATGAAAATAAAATGTGATTAACAAAAGAGAGACAAATATGCACAAAGTAATAAACTGAGATATGTATGAATTTAGGTAAAGTCGCGAGTATTTAAAAGAAAACTCACAGCCAGACTAAAAAAGAAAATCAGAACAAAACAATTGAAACGAATTTTGAGCGAACTTAAAATGTTTAACGGAATACCGATTAAATGTTTTCATAATACGCGAAAAAACCACATAAGAAGTTTATATATTCCCGAGAAATTTAAAGAATGATAATTATGAAGTTTATTACATTTCTTCCCTTCGCAAATCTGGTGAAGATCAAATTCTCCTTCACGGAGGGGGAGATTCTCGGCATTAAATTACCACTAGGTTTTGAGTTGATTACGGAAATGAATAAATTCCACCAATTTCCGCTGCGGAAAATGTATTTATTGTTTCTGCGGTATAATATGACTTAATAGTCTCTGCCGAATGTTAACAGGGAAATTCAGAAAGACTTATTTTATTTTAAACGTGGAGCAAGAAAGACACATCTCTCAACGGGCTCTTTGGTCACACTCAATAGATAATATTTCAGTTATTATTATTGTAATTGTTATTATTATTATTTTTATTATTATTATTATTATTATTATTATTATTATTATTATTATTATTATTATTATTATTATTATTATTATTATTCCTTCATTTTTATGCAGCTTCCCCAATACTTCAATAGCATCCTTAGTCAAAGTTTCCATATTTTAATGATAAAATCTCGGGGAAAAAATTGAAAAAAATAATTATTCTGAAATAGAGATGAAATTAATTACTGATAAGCAAGCAAACTCATTTTCATTGCCATGATTACAGTGATATTTGAAAGCGTTTTATTTTTTGTAGGCAACCTTTTTTATACAAAGGATTATGATCTGCAATAAAAATTTATTCTTTAAATGAGTAACAGAGTTTTTTTTTTTTTGTCTTGAATTATCCATATGCACGTGAATGTTTTACGAAAACTGGATATTCTTAAAAAAAAAATCCCCAAAACATTTAATTCTTATGAATGGTATATATATCTTTGTGAATATTTTTCCTTTCGGCATTATGAGTGGTTAGTTTAAAAAATATATATATATTTCCTTTCGGCGTTATGAGTGGTTAATTTAAAAAAAATATATATATATATATTTCCTTTCGGCGTTATGAGTGGTTCATTTTTTAAACAAAAAATATATTTCCTTTCGGCGTTATGAGTGGTTAATTTAAAAAAAAAATATATATATATTTCCTTTCGGCGTTATGAGTGGTTCATTTTTTTAAACCAAAAATATGTTTCCTTTCGGCGTAATGAATGGTTAATTCTTTAAACAAAAAATAAACATTTTATGTTAACACAGCATCAAGAAAACTGTTGGTCGCCATTAAGATATCAAATATCAACGCAAAAGAAAGGGGGGATAAGAAAACCAGCTAAGTATTCGTCTCCGTCCTTACCACTGACATCACCGGGGTCATCAGCACACTGACCGCGACCAAAACAAGCATAAAACGCTTCACAAGTGATAGCGACGGCATTAGCAGAGTGCGCTTTGACTGGGAACAGGCAGTTGCATTGTCGTGTACAAGGCACATCAACACCGAAATTCCCACTTCCGGCGTCGAAGCACGAGGTAAATTTTGTTGATATTTTTAGCAGAAAATGCATCATATTCGAACAGAAATTATATATGCACGATATATATATATATATATATATATATATATATATATATATATATATATATATATATTATATATACATATATATAATGTATATATATATATATATATATATATATATATATATATATATATATATATACTGTATATATTATATATACATATATATAATGTATATATATAAGAACTGCTGGCAGGAAAAGGTGAAAGGAAAGATCGGAAACACTGAGCTTTCGTCTTTATTCTAAGACCTGGTCACAGTAACTGTGATGCACAGGTATTAAAAAGGGGAAAAAATGTTGAGAAAATGACCTCCACTTTTATCCTTTATTTTTTACTTCGATCAGTTTTATTTCCGTGTGCGTTTCTGAAGTTTTCGTTTTGTTTATGTTGACTTATTACTGATTTTCCTCTGTATATTTATTGTTTATTATTTCCTCTTTGTTTCCCTCAAGTTTTTTTTTTTTTTTTTACATATGTTCATCAAATGTTAAATTTACTTTATTTTATTTTATTGTCACATTTCTACAGCAATTGCATTATTATTATTATTATTATTATTATTATTATTATTATTATTATTATTATTATTATTATTATTATTATTATTATTATTATTATTATTATTATTATTATTTACGGTAAATAATCAAAGTTGATTTTGTATTTCCCTTTTGCTTTTTGTCTTCTTATTCCCTTCGATGTGGGACACATATTATTGAAAGTCGTGAAATTTTTCTTCCATGACCAGCTGCTGTCGTTTCGTTCAATCGCAATAATACATGTTAATAAGACTTGAAGGTGCAATGCATTAGTAGGAGGTTGTGGAGGTACATACGTGTCATTGCAGGATTTGAACAGAAATGACATCTTAGAGGTATCAGCCATTTTACATAACCTCTCATAGTAATATTTGAGTCTGATCTTTATTTTTTCAAAGTTTTGTTTCTTCATGCGTCGCCCCATGCAAGGAAACACATTCATTTCCCAGAGCAGAATATGAGGACCCCTCCTCGAAACTCATGTCTGTCTGGTGTGTTTTAGAAACATCCCTTTGGAGTAGGCCATTTGTGTTGAAGGTGGCAAAGGACAAAAAAAGAGGGGAACCCATCAGAGTGGACAATCTCTCCCCTCCCAAATCCTACCGAGAGGGCGTGATGATGGAGAAAGTTTTTATGGGAAAAGTGTTGACCCGACCTGCAGCCGAACTTTCTCGAAAACTTTGCCAGGGCACTGAAATGGTAAATGGGTCTCTCCTTCTGTCTTCACAGGATGCAGATCGATTTCCTTTGGCACCAGATGAATGCCCCGGATAGAAAAATACAAAGGGTCGTCAATTGGTTCTGGTTATCAATCCTTAAAAGTGAAGGATACCGTATTTGTACAGGAAGTTGTCGCACCAAGCTCTGCCTTGTGCCTGCTGCTAGACAGAGAATTTGAGTGGATAATTCTGAGCAAATCTCTTATTAAACTTCCGTTGTAACCCAAATTAACTGGAAAAGGATACATGCGATGCTTTTACAGAGACTTTTTGCTTTGGGTTTGTAAATGCCTTCATTCGCTCTACTAGATAAAAATTACTAATCTAAATATGTGTGTGTACACACACACATATATATGTGTATATATATATGTGTGTACATATATATATATATATATATATATATATATATATATATATATATATATATATATATATATATATATATATATATATATAAATATAATATTTATACATAATCTGGATATACAGATAGATAGATAGATATATGTGCGGATGGTTGATTCTAGTGGTTATAACAATATTCCATAATCCGCTGAGTAGGTTTGTTCTGTACTCAGGGATTAATGAAATAATCTCGTTATTTTTTTTACCTGAGTTTTAAATATATGTTAAAATTCAGAGTGTAATAATAATCATACAGGAGAAGCGTATGACGTATAACATGTGAAAATAAGAATGAAGATATGAATTTTCATCACATGCACGGTCATTTTTCAGTCCTCATCAGAGAGTCCGGATAGTTCTATCTCTGTATTAGTCTAGTCGTCTTTAACTCCGACTCGAACACATATTAGGGAAAAGAAGAAAATTTGAGAAAGACCGAGCATTGATCTCATCCTGGCGCCTAAAGCACTTGATTTTGGAAATGCTATCTACGCATTTTGAAAAAACTGGAAGCAGAAAGATAATATAAAACTTACGAGTTTTGGTGAAGGGGGTGTAACGACCTGTTCATAGTTCCCCCTCTTTCCGTAGAAATATCTTTCATAACCTACCCACTGAGATGGTCAGGCCAGGCAGGGTTAGAATCACGAAGGGTTTCTGTCCCCAAAACATCTGTCAAAACCAGTTATGAAATAAGCTGTTCAAGCCAGAGACAGCTGGACCAGGATCATCAAGATCCCGACTAGTGATCAAGCTGAGAAGAAGAATAAAAAAGAAGTTATTTGCTTCGCATCGTCAAGATTTTCCCTATTTTTTTATTTCTTTATTCATGGAATTCCGCCATCTATGTACTACTGTATTTAGTAATGAAATATAACACGATTCCTTAACAATTTTTCTAAGAGAGTATCAGCAGTCTACTGGCATCACAAGAGTAATGGAAGGCTTGAGCTGAAGTGATTTGTCTCCCCGGGAGGACAGGTTGTTTGTACTGCCAAGTCACGAACTTCCAAGGACCCTGACCCTCGATTCCTGTCGTGAAATACTTTCCCCGGCTAATCCCGTTCAGGAATCTTTCGGGCTTTCTGTGAAATCCTTACCTTAAGAGGAAAATAGAACCCTCTTGTCAGCCTTCCCACCGCTTCAAGCTATCTCATCTCTTTCCCTTCTCTAGAATCTTCTCGCCCTTCCCTTTCAGCGTGAGCCATTCCCTCTCTAATTTCCTCCCTGGAGTCCAGAAGTCTCTTTTACTATTATTGTAAACCAACGCGCGCTTAGCAAAGCACGTTCTTTCGCAAAAGTCAATTAGTACAACCCTCTGTTTACTCTTTCGCCTCTGCGCAAGTGGGTTCATGTGGTTGTTCGCGCGCAACTGGCTCAGTCACTCATTGTCTACTTTTCTTTGCAAGTCTGTTTGCAAATGATCTGTGAGCTAATCTGCTTCTCTGACTCACTGTTATTCATCTCGTCTAAATATTATTCCCGGTGTAGCGACTACACTTTTAGTGTCATCGCCTCATCAGTCATTCAGTCAGTTGGCTCCCTCCAACAAACCCTCTAAAAACTGTTTCTGTCGTTGCCAGAGCAAATTTACGCCTCTTCCGGAAGAATGTAGTTATTTACTAGTAAACGTAAACAGCCTTTTTCTTCTTGATTCCAATTTCTTGAGTCAGTTTTAAAGATTATGGCTCATGTTATTAAAATTTAAAGAAAATATACACTAAAATTAACAGTGAAGACACCTCTATTAGTTCAATTTTACACGCACACACCTGTATGCTCGTCTATATATTGTTACATGTGGGGCTTGGCTGATGAGTTTATTAATTAATTAACGTACTTTATGAGGCCCTGAGTTGCCAGTGACCCACGTAACCTGTCAGTTAAAGTAACCTGTCAGTTAAAGTTACCGTTAACCTCAAAGACAGACAATTACTTAATTAAATAAGGCCACCAGCTGGGGAAACACAATACAAGGGATAAAGGGTTACCCTGCAACAAATGGATCACATCAACTCCCCGTACTTCTCAACTGGTCCTGACAAAGAAACAATGTGTAGTTGTAGCGAGGAAATTACATGAACTTTCGCCGAAGTCAGACACAGTCAATTTTCCTTTTGCTTCAAGTAAAGTTTTAACACAACGGATGTCTGTACTACTATATATCGTATGCAATTTAGTACTGGTAAAGGCTATTTCTCTTCCGAACAATGGGATCGAGACACAAGGCTGCCTGAATGCTGAAAATTACTTACTTAACCTTCCCTAGTTCCTAATTACTGCACGGGAATAGTTGAGTGTCGCTAAGCAATATTAATTATTCTTACACTAGACTTCAAAAAAGTAAATTGGTTATACCAATCGTAGATGGTGGCAAAGAGGAAAAGTCTGTCTTCTCACAGAAATTTAGGAACCTTTTCATGGCTTCTTAGATAAAAAAAATCTTTTTCAGTTCTTTTTACAGCTAAATTTCTGCCTCTCTCCTGTCTTCTTATCAGGCTTACATTACTTTTGTTACGCCCTACCTATTATTATTATTATTATTATTATTATTATTATTATTATTATTATTATTATTATTATTATTATTATTATAATAATAATAATAATAATAATAATAATAATAATAATAATAATAATAATAATAATAATAATAATAATTATTATTATTATTATTATTATTATTATTATTATTATTATTATTATTATTATTATTATTATTATTATTATTATATCTCACATAAGTGTGATCCTTAGGAAAAAAAATAACAGGTCCACTTTTGTTAAAAAACTTTAGGATATCAACTGATTTCCAAAAACTTAATTGTTTTTTTTTCCACAGAAAGTGTCAAACAAGTAACGTTTTTTCTTATCAAAGCTGGTTAGCAGGTTATGAAAGTATTTGAATCTGGAACCGGACTCTGGCACGACAGATATTACTCTATTTTTTTTTTTTTTTAGGGAGAATTGATTGGGAAATTAAACAATTAAAAAATGCGCCGAAGTTTCTTCTGCGCAATCGAGTTTTCTGTACAGCGTATAATCAAGGCCACCAAAAATAGATCTATCCTTCGGTGGTCTCGGTATAATGCTGTATTAGCCGCAACCCATGAAACTTTAACCACGGGCCGGTGGTGGTCTGTCCCATATCGTTGCCAGATGCACGATTATGGCTAACTTTAACCTTAAATAAAATAAAAATTACTGAGGCTAGAGGGCTGCAATTTGGTATGCTTGATGATTGGAGGGTGGATGATCAACGTACCAATTTGCAGCCCTCTAGCCTCAGTAGTTTGTAAGATCTGAGGGGGGACAGAAAAGTGCGCACAGAATACTGTAAGTGCGGACGGACAGACAAAACCGGCACAGTAGTTTTCTTTTACAGAAAACTAAAAAAGCGGTGGGTCGTTGGTGAACAGTATACGCAGTTTTTTTTCAACAGCAGTTTACAAATAATAATGAACCCAGATGATGTTTTATTTACTGAAACCATGTCAGAAACCTTTTAGAATTGCAATCCGTCGTAAGTTATTCGCAGATGAAGCGCACAAACATGGACCTATTTTAGGAAGTCCACGGCGACGGCTCTGGCTGATTTTCAGAAAGTGGAACTAAAATGAGCTGTGTCGACTTTTCGAGGAACCCCGCCAGTTAAGTCCTGTAATTGGCGTGTCCTTCGTTTTCATTGAGAGTACGTAGTGTATTTCACTTCTTATTTCAAACAGTTTACTTTTCACTTTATTTATTTATTTATTTCTTTTGTAGCTGGTCATTCTATTATATGGAATTTGTTCTTATCCTGATTTTAGCCAGACTTCATCGTCAACTAATAAGTCCCCATATTTTAAATTCCATTCCACGATTATAGCGAATGTAATTAGTTTTCTGGAAAGAAAGCTATTGTGCCGGCTTTGTCTGTCCGTCCGTACTTTATTCTGTCCGCTCTTTATTCTGTCCGTACTTTTTCTGTCCGCACTTTTTCTGTCCGCCCGCAGATCTTAAAAACTACTGAGGCTAGAGGGTTGCAAATTGTTATGTTGATCATCCACCCTCAAATCATCAAGCATACCAAATTGCTAAATTTAGCCATAATGGTGCTTGTGGCAACGAAATAGGATAGGCCACAGCCGGGCCGAAGTTAAAGTCTCATGGGCCTCGGTTCATACGGCATTATACCGAGACCACCGAAAGATAGACCTATTTTCGGTGGCCTGGATTATACGCTGTAGCGGCTGTACAGAAAACTCGATTGCACCGAAGAAACTTCGGCGCATTTGTTACTTCTTAAATATGGCCATTACAGGAAACGACTGCACGGGTCTGGGATCCGAATTTTGAAAGATTCAGAAGAAATGACAGTAATTGCAAAGCTCATTTCCTGAGACCTCAAACAGTTTGGATGAAAGAAAACTTTGTCGTATTTTCACCAGCAACCTTCAGCTATTCAGGCTTGTTACAGATGAATGTTTGTGTACTGTGTAAAACAACAACGTTCTAGTCAACATTTTGCTTTTCCTGCTTCTCCAGTCTTTACTTTGATTGTATGAATCTTATTCTCTAATTTGCTAAAAAGTTACGGCTTTGATTAGTTCAACAGGAAATCCTCTTTGCCGCCTTAGTTTTCTGTAAAAGAAAACTACTGAGATGGCTTTGTCTGTCCGTCCGCACTTTTTCTGTCCGCCCTCAGATCTTAAAAACTACTGAGGCTAGAGGGCTGCAAATTGGTATGTTGATCATCCACCCTCCAACCATCAAACATACAAATTGAAGCCCTCTACCCTTAGTAGTTTTTATTTTATTTAAGGTTAAAGTTAGCCATCATTGTGCGTCGGGCAACGCCAAAGGACAGGCTACCACCGGGCGGTGGCTGAAAGTTTCATGGGCCGCGGCTCATGCAGCATTATACACTGTGCAGAAAACTCGATTGTGCCGAAGAAACTTAGGCGCATTTTTTACTTGTTTTAGGTGAATGCGCAATGTGGAGTAAGCAGAGAAGCAAAGAAGTGAACTGTAGGGGAGACAATGTCAAGACTGAAAAGGAGCACAAGGGAAAAGATGACTCAGGGTTCTTTCAGGTGGTCTGTCCCCGTAGAAAGAATGGGAGAGGATACACGGCTGACTAGGGCTTTGGAACAAATGATGAGAGGAAGTGCAAGGAAGGGAGGGGGTGAGTGTAGCAAAAGTTAAGACGAAAGTTCTTTGCGTCATGAATAAGCGAGACTGCCTGAAAGGCGGAATTGAATGGCAATATATTATATGGAACGAGATTTGGTTGTTTACAGCTGAGGTTTCTCTGTAGGCGTATTAAGCAACCTCAAACCTAAAATTGTTCCTCAGAGATGATATTCATCTTTGATTTATTAATTGCAGCATGAATGAGGAAACAACTACCAACATTTTTTTTATATATATATTTTCAATCAAGCTTTACCAAGGAGCTCGGCCTCATGCCTAGAAATTCTTTTGGGAAAATTGTTAAGAGTAAACAGTTAAATATATATATATATATGTGTGTGTGTGTGTGTGTGTGTGTGTGTGTGTGTGTGCCTGTGTGTGTGTGTATAATAATAATAATAATAATAATAATAATAATAATAATAATAATAATAATAGTTCAAAAACTTCATTTACTGACAAAAGATCACGATTTATAACGTATACAGTTTTTCCATCCGTATGGTAATATATTTACAAATCACAATTTGAGTGACATTTGTATATTTTCAAGGGTGAAAATAATGTTTTCAGCTCTTTGCACAACAAAGAATTTTGGAACTCGATGGGAACGCCATCCTTATGTCCTCTCCTATCCCAGATCTGATGAACAGAAGAAAGAGAGAAGGAAATGAAAATTAGACGGAATTAGCTCATAAGAAAGGAGTAGACGGAAAGACAGAATATTGAAAACTGGAAAACTTAATGAATGTTTGAAATTACGATAAGTGGAAGGTTCAGAAATATGTATTCAAGAAACATATCAACTTTCAGAAGGTTTACGTTTTGTAGAAGATAGAAGCCCATCTTAATTTAAATGCCACGCAATTCAGATAACATTACGAAAGGTGCGAGAACCGGCAACATAAATAACATTGGTCTTTGGGCAAGCAGGCGAGTGTTATGCTCTGCTGCAGGCGCATAATAATTTATAGGCCTATTTTGGTGTTCATTTTAACGTTAGTCATAGTTTGTTTAGAAAAGTTTTTTCTTCAGGCAGTAACTGAGATATGATTGTTAGTTTTTTTTTATCTGCCGTAGCAAGGTTTTGTTATCGTATTTTTTTGTACATTCTGTTATGTCATTAAGTTTGTCCGCAACGTTAAAACCAAGTTATTGCTGAAAAGACTTATTATCCCCCCCGCCCCCCTCCTCTCGCTCGCTCTCGCTCTCTCTCTCTCTCTCTCTCTCTTACGACAGTACATACTTCTATTCCTGTTTGTACTTATTTTAGCGTTGATGTACAGATTTTCTGTCATATCAATATTTATCTATTTCTATTTATTATTGGATTCACAGTTATTTATGCTCTTGATAAATTACGTGTCTTTTCATACCATTCAGTCAAGTGTGAGTGTTTTTTTTTTTTTTTTACTTTTCTCTTTAGAGCTTTGCATTACCTTATCTCCTTTTTTAATCCAGCAATTTCCCACCAAATGGATTTTCAGTTGGTTTCACTGCGATTTTATCTCCATGGAAGCTATCAGCAATTAAAACAATAAAACAAAGCTAAGATGCGCATAACTACAAATTTTTAGATGTCTGTGTGCAGCGCATTTTCATGACAAATTGGAAATTAATGCATCTGCTTTACACGTTCAAAAAAACAATCATGGATGATTGTGGTGGAAGCTGATTGTCATAGGAAGTTTATTGTAGAAAGTGGATATTAATGCGATCGATGTATCAGCATTGTATAAGCGAAAATGATTTTGATAATTATCTACCGTGTATTCAAGAAACGCCCACAAATTTTAAAATCACTGTCATAAAATCGACTGTCATTTACAGTTTACTGGTGTTCGAAGAGATTGGTGCACCTGGCTTACATTAATAAAATATGCTAATAATATTCAAATTTTCATCCAGTTATTGGTTGTAGTTTCCACTCGTGTATTAGATAACAAAGCTTGTTTACTGAACGATTAACATCAACAGATTTGCGCTTTCTCAAACAAACAACGAGTCTCGCTCTTTATGTAATTGAGAATCTTTGCGTCATGAACACTGTCTTTGTTGTTTAAATAATGTTGATACTTACTGAACTGATGCTTACTGAATTACCAAAGAAGTATAAAGTCTTTTAAATGTCGGTTTATGAGAAATTTTGCTATATAAAATTATAGCCTTCGGGAAAATGGGGCATAAAATAGAAAAATATTCAAGAAAACTCTCAATAGATAAGAAGCCGACAAATGGAAAACTACTTTTTCACTTAAGCCGATGGTAAATTACTTAGTTCTATAAATTTCTAATAATAAGTGGTTTTCTAAACAACAGCCCTTGATGCGAGTGCGCCATAACCATTATTCAAGTCTTTAATATATGAGACGCAAAATGACTGATAGGAGTAGAGAGCATATGTAGGATTATTCAAATCTTTTAATGGCACGTCTTTGTTTATGAAACACAAATGAAAACAATGAGGACATGACATTTCCTCTTCTTCATAATTACCAATCTGTTAAAGAGTTACCTTCTAAAATTGTAGAAGAAGAAGTATGGCTTTAGAAGATATTCTTGTTTTCTCTCGTCTTGAGCCATTTCCTGCTTTGGAAAACGTCTTAATGTTAAATTTACTGACGTATATGTGGTGTGGGTATGTAGTTTCCTTAAATACTTTTAGTACTTTCAGATTTCATATCAATAAAAATGTATTTCGCATTCTAAAGAGGAAATGGTAAAAGTGATCTGTATTAAGTAATGATTTTTCTCTGTTTCCTGTTTTTCTTGAGGTGATAAAAAATCTCTGTCGTGTTGCAAAGGTTCACGAACATCCCCTACCCACTAAGCACCCCTACCTTTCAACAAACAACCACCACCACCACATCCGTAAGAGAAAGTTTCAGATGGAGTTGGGGTTTGAGACTGAAGACCATACAGTGGATATTGAAGAGTTATCAGAGATCGTTAGTCTCCAGCGAGAGCTTCCGTTTTCTTTTAAACATTTCCTCTCCTTTCCCGTTTTCTTCGACACTTATCCCTTCCTTTTTACATCATTATTTTTTAGATGGCTCTCTCTCTCTCTCTCTCTCTCTCTCTCTCTCTCTCTCTCTCTCTCTCTCTCTCTCTCTCTCATGCATTTTTACTGGAAGTGGGATAATCTTTGACATTCTTAGAGCCCAGGCCCCATAAGCTGGACCAGAAACACTTGCCCCGCAGCCTGCGCTCTCCTCTTTTGCGTGCAAATGCATAACCATTGAATTGTGGGGTTCAGTAAATTTCTTTTAAAAACTAGACAGGTATAGAATTCTCTTCCCTCTTCTGTTTTCTCTTGCTGTTACGATGTTTCTTCTTTGTCTTATTCCATTATCATTATTTATGTAGCAGTGTAAAAGATGACGGTAATATATGCGAGGATCTTGATAGTAAGTCCTGGCAAGGTCAAAGATTCCTCCGTATCTGTATATCTATCTATATATATATATATATATATATATATATATATATATATATATATATATATATATATATATATATATATATAAATGGATGTATGTATGTATGTTCCAGCATTACTCTGAAAATGCATTGAGCAGTTTCAACCAAACTTGATATATATATGACTTACTATCTGAAAAGAACATTGTGGTGGTAAGACATCACTGTCACCTAAGGGGATGGGGGTGGGGATGGGGGTGGGAAGGGGTGACATGTGAAAATAACCAAAAACGACAGATATTAGTGTCTGATCCATAGTTTTTGAGGTCGCTGAGATGAATGGTGACACTACCGATGCCCTTTAAGTCCAAAATCAGCGCCGATAGAAAGGTTGGGGGCGTGTGAGAAGGAGTGAAAAATAAAATGTAAAAAATGACAGATATTAGTTTCTCATCCATAGTTTTTGAGGTCGCTGATAATGAATAGTGACACTCCCGATGCACTTGAAGTCCAAGTTCAGCCCCGATAGGAAGTTGGGGCGAGAAGGGGTGAAAAATAAAATGTCAAAAATGACAGATATTACCCTTTCCCAACCCTGGGGTTGCAACCCCCAATGGGCTCGCCAAGCATGTTTTCTGGGGTCGCCAAGCATTGACAAGCCTCACATCAAAAAATATAAATTCCCTATTATGAGATGTTTTCATCATATCCTATATTTCTATGTTGCCATAATTATAGAGTATATTACTGCTGATTATGCATCGAAAATTTTCCATGGGCATCATAATTTTAATGCAGATGTCCTAACTACCAATACTGTCTCAAGACATTTATAAGCAACCTTGCTGGCTTCATAAATCCACTCATGTATGTATTTATATAAAGAAAATTATTTAAGAGTAGCACTTTCTACGACTGAGCCACGAATGGACAAACTTACCAGTGAAATCCAGCCCCAAGGCTCCCATTAAAGTCAGTTTTCAATTGATAAGAAACAGTTTTATCATTAGTTTGCCTTTGTGGAATGAAACACAAATTTTTCTGATGAAAATGTTCTCATTAAAGTGAATTAAATTTAATCATGTTCATTTTGTCTGTTAATTTTTTCAGGCTTACAGCACCTCTTACTAAAAATTATACTTGTTCTTTGCTTTTACAGCCGACAGTCATTAATATAGTAACATGCAACACATACTTTATATAATTATATACACTGCATAAAGCCAGTGGGGCCACGGTTATGGCTGGAGGAGCATGATTGGGGCACCTGCTTAAAAGGTTTGGAACACTTAAGCCATAGTTTTCAAGGTCACTGAGATGAATAGTGACACTCCCGATGCCCTTCAAGTCCAGGTTCAGCCCTGATAGGAATGGGGCGTGAGAAAGGGTGAAATATATGATGTCAAAAATGTTTGGCAATGTAATTGAAGCAACTATCTTAACAGGAAAGGGAGAGAGTGGGAGAGAGAGGGAGTGAGAGGAAGAGGAAGTGAGAGAGAGAGAGTGAGAGGAAGAGGAAGTGAGAGAGAGAGAGCAGATGGGGTGTTAGGAAGGAGAAAGAGGGAAACAGAGAGAGATTGAGAGAGAGAGAGTAGAGAGGGTGTTAGGGAGGAGAGAGAGAGAGAGAGAGAGAGAGAGAGAGAGAGAGAGAGAGAGGTTTATCGGTTGTTATTCAGAGTTTTCCCGGGCAGTGCCGGGTTTGACAGCTAGTTGTTTATAAGCGCCATTGGTATGAGAGACTGGACGACAGGGAGTCTGAAATGGACTTCATTACCGACATACAATCGTTGTTACACACAGTAAAAATGAAAACATGCATACACCACGGGTATTTGTTAGTAGGATATTGTCATTCATTTTCATAACACCCCAGCAATCAAGACGGTCTGCAGAGTCTTGTCTTTATTCTCAGACTTTCTTGTTGAAAGAAGCTATCCAAGAGGCTTCAGTGCAGATCACTTCGAAAACGCTGAGCGACGTGAAACAACGGAGACTCGTATCATCTGGTGGGGCGTTCCAGGAATTTGTTTATACCCTTAGGGATATGATTAGAAATGAGCATAACCTGACAGAAGCAACACAGCGTGCTCACTCCCTTGGAATATGTAAATCTGTCAGAGCTGACTATTGCTGATTTGAATGATAATTGAAGTACTATATGCAGGTGGGAGGTATATGATCTTTTCACATGAATAGCTCCCGTCGAAAAACTCAAGAATAACTAAGACAGATCATTTTCATGCGAAATATGACTAGCGTCAAACAAATGAAGAATGAATGTTACGTAATCAACGAAACGCTTTGGAATCATTGGAAATAAAAGTATTTGAGTAAATTATAGTTCACGATAGCAATGGCTCGATAAAATGTCAAGAAATGAAAGCTTAACTGAAAATCCACAAACAAACGAGGGCTAAGAATGGTAACCGAGTCATCACTGTGCAAAGACACTTCAAGAAGTATTGTTAACATCAGTTGCAACGAAGTCACGTTACAAAACCAAACTTTAATTTAAAAAAAAAGAAATTATCTAATAGGAAGGCATACAAAAAAGAGATGCCAAACTTGATATCCGCTTAAATTGCCTCCATTAAAGCGTCACACCATTAATTATCTGCCCCTTCCCTGCAGGAAGGCGAGGGAGTAAGAGCTGAAACATCACCCAGCAATCCTATCTTATGCGCTCTGACGTGAATGTCCGTAGGACTCGCAGTAGCCACGCAGGAAGCAGGATTGCTTCCTGGAAATGTTTCCCAAGCTAGGTCTTCTTAGCACTTTGTACCGAGCAAGGTAAAGTCACAATTTCATTATTGCTATCAGTATTATCAGTAGTATCAATGTTACTATTAGGTTTGTTATTATTGATATTATATTATTACAAATGAGCTCACGATAACGCGGAACAGATCAAAACACGTTAAAATAAATTAAACAGTAATGACAGAATCTCGATGGTTTTGGGACGAGGCTTGTAAGCCCTTTCGCTCCCCGGACTTTTATTTTAGTACGCTTCGCCTGTTTCAGTTTTGATTACACGCCTCTTCCCTATTTAATCAGCATTATATATTATGATGTTATTTAGTATAAAGTACTATAATAATGAAACATTATGAACCGAGTTCTTTGCCGTTTAAGAAGACTTTGATAGCTTTGTTATAAAATTTCCTAATGTAGACAGTAATTAACAGACTGGCTTGATAAGTGCTCCGTCAAAATGCGGTTGCATCGGAAAGGATCCTACGAGGCAATCCTTACAAATGAGGGTGGAAATGATTCTTCACATTTTAAGAATCCTCTCTCTCTCTCTCTCTCTCTCTCTCTCTCTCTCTCTCTCTCTCTCTCTCTCTCTCTCTCTCTCTCTCTCTGAGCAAGTACGAATGTATGCATGGAAGTGAACTGATAAATTGGTTTTCTTTTATCTTTTTGTAGTGACTGACCCAAGTCACGCAACAACCCAATAGGGACCAATTGCGGATTTTATACGAAGGATTTGATGACGGGAAGATTATTGTTTCTCATGAAACCTAATAAAAGAAAAATAAGCTCGTTAAAAAAATGCGTTTCGTGATATAAATTAACCAGTATTTGTGGCTTAATGTTTGTGAACATAAAGTCACTCGTGTACAAGTGACCAAAACTCACACACGCATATATATATATATATATATATATATATATATATATATATATATATATATATATATATATATATATATATATATATATATATATATATGTGTGTGTGTGTGTGTGTGTGTGTGTGCGTGTGAATTTTTGTCACGTACGCACGCGTGACTCTTTTACAGTCACTGTTTTTCTTAATGAATCATTGTGCTCATTTTAAACTTAGCACGAATCATGTATCCTTTGGTCAGTCAACATTATGGGTTGCAGCCAGGACACAGAAAAGCTTGGGCTGTCAACTTCATTCCCAAAAGGTTTATTGGGAAACTTTACGGCTGAAACCCTCTGGAGCCACCCTCTCTAAGGCGGAAGGCGCAAAGGTTTTTAAGTCCTTTGAGTTTTCATTCCTATGTTGCGACTCACTTACGTAAGTCAACTAGTTATTATATTCCGCATTTCATGCCCAGGTCGGGTTGGGGGATCACAACAGTTTAGTTTTAAATAGAATCTACCTTAACGTTACACTTCTCTCTCTCTCTCTCTCTCTCTCTCTCTCTCTCTCTCTCTCTCTCTCTCTCTCTCTCTCTCTCTCTCTCTCTTCCCTACTGGAAAAAATTCTGAAGCAGGTCTGACTCTGAATTATCAGATAATAATTTTCTTTCCAAAACAGCACAGATTTTGAACAAAAATAACATGATCATAAAAATATTCATAAGACGTCAGTCGTTCTTTCGAGGAGAAATTAAAAAAAAAAAACTATAAAGCAGGGTCAGCTCCCACCAGCGATTTTACTTCATTTATAATATTTCACAGGTTGGAAATCTGCTTAGGATATATTATTTTCAATCAACTTTTATGCTCCACTTTTTCTCCATTTTCCACCGTAATTTTGTTAAGCAATGGTAGGTCTGAGCGGGCAACCAGGTTTATGTACTTTACGGGACACGATAAAAATAGGACACGATAGGTGATTTGGAGGACACCTTGGATAACTTACTCTTTATGTGAGGGATCAACAAGGGAGTCTGCTGTTTTTCTAAGTTTCCCATTAAGATCTTGTTGTATTTTGGTAGCGGTGGGGAGTGACTCTAGAGGGAGATATGTTTGTGTATCATTCAAAAGAGTGTATGCTTTCTCTAAAAAAGAGTGTATACTTTTTTTTCTCTAAATAAGCGCTTTCTTTCACTGAATGGGCCCAGTTTGGATGGCCTTGCACATCACGGACCTCTTTAGAAATTCATCTACACACACAAACACACACAACCTGCCCATATATTCATATATATATATATATATATATATATATATATATATATATATATATATATATATATTTATTTATTTATATATGTATATATATATATATATATATATATATATATATATATATATATATATATATATATATATATATATATATATATATATATATATATATATATAACACACACACACACACACACATATATATATATATATATATATATATATATATATATATATATATATATAATATAATATAATATATATATATATATATATATATATATATATATATATATATATATGTATATATATAATATAATATATATATATATATATATATATATATATATATATATATATAAACACAAAAATGACTCTAAATCGCTTTCTGGAAAGCAAAGGTAATGAGAATAACTTTTCTGTAAAATGGAAAACAAACGTGGCCGTAATTCTCCTCAAATGGGCTTTCAAGGTTTCGAAGAATGATCATATAATTTCGGGGCTTATGGCATCTTTATCATTTCTTAACGGGAGTCGTGACATACATCTCCTTGGACTAAAACAGTCAAGTCAGAAATGAATGATAATATTTTTCAAAAGATTCGCATGTACCCAAAAAATTATTGGATGTGTAATTACTTGAGTTCCTGTGTTAACAGTCCCGTCTCGACTAACCAATAAAGTATTGGTTTTATAAAATAACTCGCGTTTTCTCTGCTGCATTTTGGTATGTATTCGATTTAGACTGAAAAGCTTTGCTACTTAAAACTGCCAGAATGATTAAAAACTTTGAAAGGCTGTGCTATTTATAGCTGCAAAATTAATAAAAGCTATTTGCTTCAAAAGACTTGAACAGAGCTCCAATCAGTTTTCCATTACCTTGTTGTGAAATCTGTTTTGTAGCAGAATGCTTGATCCCAACTTGAGAATGAAGGATACGTATTCGTAATCATTTCACTTTCAAGCGATGACCTGGTTTAATAATGCTGATCGCAGAGACTGACCTCCTAATGCGGCTTTCCGTTTCGCGCTGTTGGATGCAATTGGATGCGGGAATATTTATTGAAACATGACATAATATATAGACGGGTTTCCAAATCAAATGAATAAAATATTGATGTATTTGACATTTCTAGAATATCGTTTTTCACTTTTTCCAGTCTGCCATGTATCAGAAAGCGAAGTATTTTGCCGGACCTAAATATTGAATGCTATAATTACCATTCAGTTTACGTATATCAGGGATTCTTAAATGTTGTGTTCCCAATAATTATTTTGGTTGCTCTATGTGAATTACAAGCGTCCTCTGCTCCCTTCTCACAAAAGATAATACATATTTGTTATTTCTCTGCGACCTTGTGTCAGTAATTGATACATTTTAGATATTTATATAATATTCCCAGCCATTTAACTATTTTTAATTTGATGTGAGACCCTGCTACTTTTAAGGTATTAGTTTTCATGGGAGTGAAAGTACATGATGCATGTTTGTCATCTATTTAAGATTTAAGTCTATTTTTTAGCCCCTTTTTTTTCTAATAAAAGAGGAAAGATGAATTCTTTTTCGCTTTTACAAATATTTATATCTTTAAACTTGGAGAATTTACATCTATTTAAAGAAAGTTTAATAAAGCTTATAAGCCAAGAAATTCATAGGGCAGATCCAGCAAGAAGATTAGGAACTAATATGTCAGGTGTTTTCATCCACTGATGTATACGATCAAGCAATGCCCACAGACGGGCACACACACACACACACACAGACACACAAACACACACGCATACACACACACACAAACACACACACACACACACACACACACACACACATATATATATATATATATATATATATATATATATATATATATATATATATATATATATATATATATATATATATATATATATATATATATATATATATATACATACTCGTATACACACAAGTATTTTTTGTCTTGAAAGCCTTGCCCTCCTTTTACAATATTGTTCAGTCTAATCCACATAATCTCTGGAAAGTTGTTCCCTTGTTATTAATCAAGCAATCAAGGTTTCCAGCCAAGTTTGTTATCTTTTCATCTTATATATGAAAACTTTAGCGGAACTTTGTAAATCTCCTCTGGATCAAAGATCAGAGCTTCTTTGATGCGCTTTTTTCTTGGCTGGGTATCACAAATTTAGTGTTTTCATTTTCTAAAAACTAATAGCAAGGAAAATACTTGGCTCTTTTGAACATGAATACTTAAAACTATTGAGAAGGGGAACATATGTATAGTTCATTATTATTCCTTGTTTCAAAAGTTCATTCTAAACTTTTTTATATGCCAGGACTGAAAATACAATATAAATAATTACATATAAACATATATATATATATATATATATATATATATATATATATATATATATATATATATATATATATATGTGTGTGTGTGTGTGTGTGTGTGTATGTGTGTGAATTTGTGTGTGTGTTTGGGCTCAGCAAACCTCTAGTTATTCAGATCTGAACTTCTTAAATAGCACAACTAAGGAATGCTATGTGATAAGACCTCTTATTAGAAATTAATAAAGACATCAGTAAATCACTCGTTTCTTAATGCATGTATATATATATATATATATATATATATATATATATATATATATATATATATATATATATATATATATATATATATATATAAAACACACACACACACACACACACACACACATATATATATATATATATATATATATATATATATATATATATATATATATATATATATATTCCACTCCTTTTCCCGGTGCTTGTCTGCCATTCATCATTCTTATTAAATATGAAATAATTATATATAGAAGGAAAATTGTTTAAATGTGCAGTAGATGGTAATTGGTTTTGTAATAAAAACGCCAGATATTGAATATAAATTGTATAATTACTTCGCAGAGTTTTTCGAGTTTGGAATACATTACCCTTAGTATATTTTTTAGTTTATGTTTATCGAAATTTCTGTAGCTTTGTTGACAGGTTTTAGGATTTATTTACATAGGTTTAAATAATTAAACAAACTTTATTTATACACTTGTTGAGTCTATTTACCTTAGGAGATTTTGATTTTATCTTTTACATTTGACTGATTTAAAGGGACTTTCATCCTTTTAACTCTTTCGGAAAGGTTTTTCATATATGGTCATAATAATTTATCTCTGATAACATGGATGCAGAAAAATGATTCACTAATGCTTATTATGTTTACTATTTTTTTTTAAATAAAGGCATAGTGGGATGAGTACCATGCATACTCTCAAGATATTCACCTACACATTTTCAATCCTTTTCCTGCGAAAAAATAGAAGAATGCCTTAGACGAGTATAGTTCATTTCGTGCCTTATCCATTAAAGAAGGCATGATCGATCTAGGTTATACAATCACTGTCATGATCAGAAAAATACTGAATGATTTTTCCTTATTGTAACCGTCGAAAAACAAACACTAAAACTACAACGTCCAAAAAAGTATACTAAACTCGCCATTCCATTCCAGAGGAGAAGAAATCCTAAAAGAGAATTTCTTTTATGTGTTGGAGTTTATTTCATATAATTAAAGGATTAAATCCCACGCGAGCGAGGGATTCCTTAGGCCCTTTCCACCGTGGCGAGGACGCCTCTGTCACGCGAACATGCCAAGTGTATATTTCCAGGAATAATCGCTCGTAAATAGTCTCACCGGTGTTGCGTTTGTTTGAAGACGTCCCGCGTCAAGACAGCGGAGCGGTTTGGGAACTGCCATGTCCGCAATTAAGAGCGTTTCCGCGGATAGCGAAAGACGGGAATGCACGCCGGCGGAAAGATGTATGATGCTTGTGTTGTCCTTGATTACTAATGACATTTCCAAGGTTATTTCGTCATTCAATGCTGCAATTTCATTGTTTTACATTTCATTTTAGGTGTACTTGGCTGCAGCTTACATTATCTTGCTGAAATAGTGGAGTGGATATCTTTGCGAATTCTAAGGGAGGCTGTTCCTTAATTATGAAGAAGGAACTTTTATTTCGCCCAAAATCTATCTGTTGAACTGAGTAGATGGAAATCACACCTGCTAAATACTAATTGCTCCTTTCTATATTAGTAATTAGAACGGGCTATCATGATCAATTTAGAGCTCAAGGAAGGATGGTCTTTGGCAAAGATGATATTGTATTTTGGTAGTACTTCAACCACGACGTAAGATCTGCCGGATGGGTACACACGCACACAAACAAACACAGGCACACACACACACACACACACACGCTAACAAACACGCATGTGGGTTACTCTTACTCTGTTAGGCCTCATCTACGCTACACTCGCGTGTCATTTCACTCCAGAATTTGCGTGGCCCTTTAGGACACAGATACCTGGAAATCCTACCATTTTATTTATTCATTCAAGGCAATTTCGGTGTAATATTAATTTGGTGTTTCAGGCCATAGGTAGATGAAAGTGCTGTTATTATATCCGACCATTTTTCTTTTTTGCTATATAATTTATGCATTCTTTTACCTATCTAGCCATTGTATTTATTTATCTAGAATTTTATTTATTTAGCTCACTAAATATCTTTATTTATTTATTTGGATAGACATTTATTCAGTGTTATGTATCTAAGTCGGTGTTATTTGTTCATAAATTAATTTATTTAGCAAGATATCATATCGATCTAATTACATAACAAGGTACCTTACTGATTTAATGATAAAGCAATGTATCTTATTTATTGACCTAACTAGATTTTATATTCACTGCTTACTCCTTTACTGACGCAGGTCCCGTGGTACTGATAGAGGGTCCCACCGAACGCCACATCCAGTCAGGTAGTGTCTTGGCTCTCACCTGCGTCATCCACCACCCCCAGGGGCAGCCTCCCCATCACGTTCTCTGGTTCCATGGTACAACAAACATTGATTATGACTCTCCTCGGGGTGGCATCTCCGTCCAGGTGAGTGGTGGTCTTGTCTTGCCGCTGGAAACCCTTCACTCAAATGCGCCTCATAAACAAGCCTCACTTCCCGACCCCTTCACAGCATCCAAACCCCACCTCCCTCTCTCCCCGGGAGAGAGGACTACCCCAAACCCCACTCCCTATGTTTTGATAGGGATCATAGCTTTAATATATTTTTTTTACATCGTGTATTTTGTCTTCTTGTATTTTCCTATAAATTTTGCACTTTTTATAGTATTGTTTACCCCAAAATAATCATTAAGCACCCCAAAATAACGAGTAATTTATAGGATTTTTAAAAAATGACTTCCCATTTCTTGTCATCTGATAAGTGTCTCCAAAACATTTTAATATTTTTTTTGAAGTCTAAAAAATCAGTCAGTCAGGTATCATCATATTATAAAAAAAAAAATATAAAACATTTTTTAAAAAACACGCTTTTATTAAAATGCACTAAAAATTTAAAATAATTTTTTGAGACACGCCAGGATTTTCTTACATTTTTTCTTATCTAGAAAATAAAAGCGTGGGAGCCAAACATGGAAGGAAATGCTACAAGAAAAGAAATATATTTTTTTTTATCTCTTGTAGCATTTCCTTCCATGTTTGGCGCCCACCCTTTTATTTTTGTAGACATAATCATCAATGCATTTTTGTTGAAAAACTCTTGATCTTTCTTGAAACAGACGGAGAAATACCCGAGCAAGACGGTCAGCAAAGTAATGGTATCGAACGTGCGGGAGTCGGACACCGGAGAATACAGCTGTAGTCCCTCGGATCTGAACCCGACGGTTATCTATGTCCACGTCCATGGTAGGTCATGTCACGTGACGCTGGAGGATCCTGGGTTTAGTTTATGGGGAAGGCGGTTTCTTCGCTTTTTGAAGTAGAGTGGCTCCTTTAGCTTCTGTTTGCATGGACACACACACACACATATATATGTAAATGGCCAGTTAGATTTACATTAAATACAAAATAGACATATTTCTTTTTTTCTTTCTTTTCTTTTGCAAGTACTTATCTATGTGCATCTTAGCATACGTAAATACACACACATGCGTATGTATATATATATATATATCAAAGTCGAAGGCAGTTGCTTTAAACCTGATGAACAGCATCGAGTTAGGGGAGAAGGAGAATTCCTTGTATTTCCTTTCAATGTACTTTATTATGCTGACGTTTCAGGACCATGTGTCCCATTTTCAAAGCTATAAATTAAAAAGACAACAGAATTAAAAATAGACTCAGATTTTAAAACGAGAAAAAAGAAATTTTACATAAAAGTATAAAAAGAAACATAACAGAAAGGAACAATGAATACCAAATAGTGCTGAAGGCAAAAGCTGAGTGACATTCAGGGTCCGTTTTGGTTCCAACGGAAACTCACGAGAGGTATAGAGGTGTTGACGTGGACTGAGTATTTAATTGGGGAACTAGTTGTTTAATAAAAAGAGATTCTAGTATTGACAGTTGGTGGTCATTCGGAGCTTTGCCTATTATTTTGAAATCCTTGTAATTGATATTATATCTGCATTTTTTCCCGTGGTCTCTTATGCATGAAAATTCAGGGTTTGATAATTTAGCACCCGTTCGGTAACTTACGCCACGATGAGAGTCTAATCTCACCTTCAAAAACCTACGAGTGGAGCCCACGTACTTCCCCAGGTCACATCTGGGGCAATTAAACAGGTATATGACTCCTGAGGTCATCAAAGGGTGCAGACTTTCTTTATATTTAAACAGAGACTTGATCGTCATTGGATTATTAATTATTAGTTTCAATTCGATAGCCGGTAAATATTTGTTTATTATTTGTCGTAAATCTTGGTAAAAATGTTTAACGTAGATAAGCGGGCACTTGCATAGAAAGATAGTTTAGGTACTGTTGGTATTCTGAATTTTGGTTGAAAAATATTATTTAAAATTTTGCGCAAATGTTTGTAAAAGAGCTCAGATGGGAAACAGTTATTAATAAAATATTGGTGGAAATATAGAATTTCTTCGTGAAAACCATTCCAATCAGATGTTAAACTAAAGGCCCTGTGGAAGAGGGTAGACAAAGAATTTAACTTAAAATTAAAGAAACAATGGCTATAAAAATTAGAACCCAGACTGGTAAAAGTTTTTTTCCTAAAAATCGTGGTATTAATATGATCAACATGTCTTGAAACCATTATATCTAAGAAAGGCAATTTATTTTCACTTTCATATTCGACTGTAAACTTTATGTTTGGATGCATTTGGTTGGCATACTCAAGAAATTCATCTGCTCGATCTTTGTTCCTGCGCAGTAGAAAGGTGTCATGAACATATCTGCTGTAAAAAAGCGGAAGGCAAGCAGCCAAAGGGCAATCGTCCAGCAGGCGCTCCTCCAGGGAGCACATAAAAATATTTGCAAAGGTAGGACCTAGTGGAGATCCCATGGCCATTCCGTCACTTTGAACATACGCTTGCCCATTAAAAATGAAGGCTGTGTCCAGCACGGCCAATTGCAACAGTTTTTTTTAAAATCCGTGATATTAAAATTATTAAAAATAGTATCTGGGTTAGGAAAAATTCGGTCTAAAATAATATCAATTGTTTCTTCCACAGGGACATTAGTAAAAAGTGACTCCACATCTAAACTAGTCATAAAAAGATCTGAGTCTTGTGATAAAATCCTTTCTTTAAAGTATCAGAGTTTTTAATACTATAATTATTGGTAGTTAAGGGTGCTTGAAGTGGGACTAGAAATTTAGCGAGTTTGTAATTAGGAGTGTCATATGAGGTAAGTATAGGTCTCATTGGGATACCTTCTTTATGAATTTTGGGTAATCCATACATTATTCCATAGGAAGCACAGGTATGTGGCTATGCGTGTGCATTTACATGTATATGTATGCATTTGCCTGCTTATACAAATAACTCGTAAAAGAGAGAAATGTTCGTATATATTTGTAACAAATGAGTGTCATGGATGGTCACCGTTTAAATGTTCAGGAAAATGATGACACTCCTATTAACTGGATTAGAAATAATTAATTAATTTATTAATGAGTTAATTAATTAGTCATATGAGTATAGAATTTTACTTGCAGCCACTGCTATAGTCTAGATAAGACACAAAGAAAAGTAAAATCTGTCTGTTTGTTAGGAATTTTGATATTTTTCTAGGTGGTTGATGCTGGAAGTTTTCCTACAAGTCGACATATTAGTCTCGACAAAAATCTTGACACACCCCTCAATGAGCTCATTGCAAAAGAATATTTACATAGATTCTCGTCTTGTCTTTGATCAGACCAAATAATACAGGTGTTTCAGAGCAACCTTGGTCATTCTGTACTCAGTTTGGGTACATATCCGGTGCCTCGTTAAATGGTTGCTCATTCCTTCAGTTTCTGTTTGGAGACTGTTTGAGAACAGTTCCCGCTCGCAACGGTCTCCCAAGGTTTCATGGTGTTTGGTCAGGTATCTGATTTTCCTTGAAGGGCTTTATCTTATATCGTGCATTATTTTTTTTAATTATGGTGTCAGTGCACTGTCACCAAGAACAACACAAGGAAGCGTTCGTATACACGCCTGATAAATTTAAATATAAAAGGATTCTCGGTAGAATTCAGAAAACGAAGTTTTTGTTTTAAATATACTCCTCTCCTCTAGAAAATATTCCTTATACAACTCCAGGTCTTTCTTTATTTGGTATAGATAAATACAAGAAAATAGAAGTGATCACCAAGAGAGAAAAGGTGGTCACTAAGATAAAATTTAGATCCAGTGTTTCATTTTAACAAATGAAGATTGTAACATTTTATCTAGCTATTTAATGACCACTAAAACTCGCATTGCATTATATTTCCTCCGAAATATAAGTCCATAAATAGACCAGTGCCGAGGAGTTTTCAAGCCATTTAAGACTCTCATGCTCACTTTCATGCTTTCGAGAATGTGTAAATAGTAAATCCAGAGATTTAATTTTTCAGTTGAATTTGTGTACTTTGATGTACGTATGTATGTATGTATGTATGTATGTAGGTATGTATGTATGTGTATACATGTATGTGTGTGCTCGTGCTAGCGTGTGTAATTATCAACTAACGAAGCGTAGCGCAGTGTAATATGTCATTGCATAAGAATGTACTTCATACGTAATTAAACTCCATACGAACCATGTACGAATTGCAAGAAAATTGTAATATCTCGAATAGCATTATCCATAGCGTGTATATATATATATATATATATATATATATATATATATATATATATATATATATATATATATATATATATATTGTTACGTGTGGGCTTTGGCTGATGAGTTTTTTAATTGATTGCTGTGTTTCATGTAGCCCTGCTTCACCGAAGACACACGTAAACTGGCAATTGAAGCTAAAAGTTACCCCCAAAAGACAGACAAGTACTTAATTGGATTAGGTTGCCAGTTGGAACTATGATTGAATCATTGGATTATTTCGATAACAAATGAATTACATCAAGCCCCTTCATTACCCAGCTAGTCCCAACAAAGGAAAATGTGGTGTGATAGTGAGGAAAATTACATGAACCATTAGTTGATGTCGGACACAGTTAATTTTCCTGGCTTCAGTAAAATATAATGCAACAGTGTTTGTACACTAGCGGATCTCATACGCAGTTTTAGCATTGGTAAAGGTTATTTCTCTTCCAAACAGTAGTGATCAGGATCCAAGGCTCGCCTGAATTTTTACTTACACTTGACCTTCCCTAATTCCTACTTAATTCATGGGAATAGCTTATGCAATTTCACTAGGCAATAATCGTTATTCATACATTAGCCTTCCTGAAAGAAATATGGTTATAACAGGTTCTGTCATAAATGGTGGCGAAAGGGGAAACAATGGAAAAATTAAATACAGAGGAAGAGTTACCAGCAATCAGCAAATACTTGTCAATCCCAGACTTAACGTTTACGTGGGCTGCTTGCACAGTGCAACGGACGATCGAGATTCTTGAAAAAAAAAATGTGTATTGTCGATTCACTAGTAAAACAAAGACAGGAGGAGGACAAAGCACAAAGTAAGCCCTGAGACCAACACGTGCTCTTAGTCTGAAAGTCGGTCTCTCTCTGCCTTTCGTGGGTCAGGTCAGGGCGCTGTGTCTCGTCAGTAATGCTTGTATGTAGCCTCCGGCCATCTCAAAATTAGGTCCCTAATGCTAACCTATCCAGTACTAAAACACGTTACTTTTTTGACAACACACAGCCTACCTCCCGTATATATATATATATATATATATATATATATATATATATATATATATATATATATATATATGTATATATAATACTAGTGAGTTAACATTAAAAATATTAACTCACTAGCATAATTGGAATGTTTATTGATAATGATATTATTTAGATATGAATTCAGCACAGGCTAGACAGTCCGAATGAACCCTTCAGTTGAAAATGGAATTCCTTTCCTTCCTCTCTTCTCATTCTCGGAAATCTTAAGCCTCAGAAACCTTTTCCTTTCTTTCCCTCCAATGCTCTGAAAGTCTTGACCACTCTGGGCTCTCCGAAATATGCACTCGGGTCCAATACTCAATCCTTTCTCGGCCGAGAAAGAGATGATACTTCGACCATTTTGTGTGTGTGTGTGTGTGTGTGTGTGTGTGTGTGTGTGCCTTTCTTTTCTCGTCCTCTGTTTTATTCAAGCGACGTTAGGGATTTTGAGCCACGGAACGATTTTAAGAAAAATTTTGCTTTTTGTTCTGCTTAGGAATGTGTATTTCTTAAATTTTTCTAAAATCATTTGCAATTGTGTTCTAGATTGAAAGCAATAAAAAATCATAATTATAATATGCGCGCACACACACACACACACACACACACACACACACACACACACATATATATATATATATATATATATATATATATATATATATATATATATATATATATATATATATATATATATATATATATATATATATATAACGTGTGTTTATTTGTGTGTGTGTGCTCTTGTGTGCGTGTGATCATGTGTGTAATTATTTATTTTGTATGTGTGCATAATATATATACATATATATAGATATATATATATATATATATATATATATATATATATATATATATATGTGTGTGTGTGTGTGTGTGTGTGTGTGTGTGTGTGTGTGTCTGTGTGTGTTAGGGCGGGTGTGTCAAATGACGTATATCATATAATTAGCTAACATTAAAATATTCAGTTAAATGTACTTTTAACTGACTGATAAGTATGCAAATAGGCACAGGTTTCTATACGTGGTCCAGGAAGTATATAACCTTTCCTTTATATGTCTTTGAAAATTCCACGCCGTTCTTCTTCTTTCAGGGGTTCAAAGAAGATTCTTTTCTATTTATACTAGTTGTTTCTAGCGTTAACTCAAAATTAAGTTCGGCAAGCGGTCTGAAAACCTTTAGATTGAAGAAAAGCCTCTTTGAACTAACATAAAATATACGTAAAATACTCAGGTACACAAGTATTAGTGCGGTAAAGTTTTGCAAAATTCGCGAGCTACCTCTGTATGATAGCTGTGAAGTTTTAATTGCTGCTTTGCATAATCGAAGGATCATTAAAACTATAAGTTATTTCGGAAAAGTTACGTCTATGAATTTTTTGGGCAAGTAATGAAACCTAATTCACGTAGGAGTTCTTTGTGTAGAACTTTATAATTGAAGGGTTATTGTGAAAACGGGAACAAACTTCGCAAAGTGACGTATGGTGCTAGATACGAACGACAGTGATATTGAATTCAGAAGGGTTTTTGCCAGCAAGTGCTTTTGCCCCTTGAGTAGACTATGCAGTCTGTCTGCACGGGCGGTAACGTGACACCTTTCTCTTTTTGAGTTTATTTAATAACGAATTTTCTTCGTTAGAATTGTTTTATTACATAATTCCACGGATATAGTAATATGTTGGGTACTACTGTTAAGTGCATAAGAGTATTCCATAATGTCCATCCCCGGAGCGTGGACTTCTGTGCCTTCTCCTGTATTCCCCTTAACGTTTAACTTCCATTTTACAAGATAACTTTTTTTGTAGTCACCGTGTTTGTTTTGCGAACAAACATGCACAATATATATATATATATATATATATATATATATATATATATATATATATATATATATATATATATATATATTTATATATATATATGATATCTGCAATGGTGTTAACGCACTAGTCTTCGTTTAATCTTCTAGGATGGAGTTGCTAACTCCTTGGCTTTTTCCACCTAGGACATGACCCATTACAGTCGACTGGCTATCGGATACCAAATTCCCTGCCAAGAACGTCAGAGGCAAAAATGATACGAACTGGAGTCTGGTACCATTTATATATATATATATATATATATATATATATATATATATATATATATATATATATATATATATATATATAGTCACAAATGCCTTCTCTGGTTGCATTTGATTTTCCTTCTTGATTTAACTTTATTTTGCGAGCATGAATTAAAGTAAAATATAACCCCTTGAAATATCGAATAATGTACATTTTTAAAGAAGTGCTAGTTGTTTTGATGTTTTCGCATCCTGTTTTCCCAGGCCTGATAAGCTGATGCAGGTGTCTAATGAAAATAAATTGCAGGACCCTACCACGAGTCATTACTGAACCTGACCTGACCATTATAATGTGTCCCCAAGGTGACATCTTTCGCAGCTGCTTGCAATTCACACACCCCCCTCTTAGAGTTCCTTCTATTGCCTCTATTGAATTCAGTTCCCCAGACTTGCGTGCCCTTCGCATCTCTCCTCCTTCGAGACTACCTGTAATGCCATTAAAGGTCACCTTTATTGACCTGACCGCACCTGCAGCTCCACCTGCTAGCACCTAGACTCTCACATCTAATTGTTTGATCTATTGTTGCCTCTCTCCCAAACTCTTATTTGGCCGCCAAACAATGACCTTTCCAGGTACCAAGCCGGAATAACGACACACCCCTTTGAGAGGACAATGAGAACCCATCAATAAGAAGCTGTCAACAAGTGTCAAAATACAAAGGTCGCCGGCGCCAATCTGGTGTTATATACTGGCCCCAGAGACCTCCTGCTTCGCTAGTCATCCTCCAGATACCATGCTGCTAGTATAGTCTATGCAGCCCCTCTTCAGAAGCCCTCCTCCAGTATACCTTCTGCCCTACCTCCTTCTGAGGACACTCCGCTAGTCCCCCCCGACCTTGCCCCCTCTACAACGCCTCCTTACTACTTCAAGTCTGCACCCCACATACACTCGCTAGTCCAACCTACACTATTCTGCTAGTCTGCTCCTACAACTTCATGCCCTGGACACCTGATGCTAGCCACTTCCCACTGACATCGCCCTTGCTGCTCCTGAAGACGTTCCCCTGTCCAGCAGTCACCCTGAAAGACTACAC
>JANJGK010000036.1:12458629-12461129 GCA_039081455.1 Macrobrachium rosenbergii | reverse complement strand
AAGTTACATGCAGAAGACAATGTGTTACTTAGTCACAGTCTTAAACTCGACCACGCATAAATTGGGCAGAATCTAAAGTAATTTTTAGCAGTAAAGATGTTGGCAAAAGAAGACTAGTGGAGGGTGCGGCGATAGATAGTGGTTTATCTATGGACGACAATAAATCTTTTACTCAGGAAGATAAATTCACCGACAATCTTATTTCCAGGAAGTATATTAAAGGTTTGAAGAATAAAGACCATTATGACAGTGTTGTCTCGTTAGCCACACCTGATGCTGCGGTTGCCTCTCTTTCTCCAGTTCAGGTAACTCGGTTTCTTCCAGTAACCGATGTTGCAGACGCCTGCTATGCAGTTGACGACCAGCAAAACGACCGCATCGGGCAAGGACCAATTGGACGTTCCAGACGACTGGCGGGACTTCCGTCAGAAAACGACGGCATTGTCTGATCTATATTTGACGACCGGTTCCATTTTATAAACAACTTCGCTTGTTTTGAGTCCTTTTATGTTTACTTGGTTGGGGTGCTACATCAACGGGTCAGATTGAAAAGGGGAACCGAACAAGTTCCCGAAAGCTATCTATACTGATTTATCTTTAAATATATGTACGCATACATAACTGTGGATTTGCTTCTCCATTTTAAGACTCATGCTACTATGAGCATTTTTTAATAATAATAATAATAATAATAATAATAATAATAATAATAATAATAATAATAATAATAATAATAATAATAATAATAATAATGTGGCTTTGCTAGATCAGAAAAAAAATCTCAACCCTAGTAGTTCTGCATCACTGTTTATAAATGCGACTAATTGAACTAACTCTGTCCACCACGATTCAATTTCAACCAAAAATTATGTAAGCTTTTATATAGTAAAAAATATTTTTATAGAAGAATTTTGATTCTGAACCTTGACGTAAATAAGCAGTCATAAGCACCCGGCAATTGTAGTTGATGAGTTAAACACCCTGCCAGTATGTGTGAACAAAAAGCGGAGAAATATTCTACAAAAGATTTACGCGACAGGTTCAATGTTCGCAGGTGTTGTCGAAGGTGGCCCCCACCATAATAAAACATGTCCTAGACACACGTCATAACTCATCTGACACATCACGAACAGATTGACTATACTATTCGTTCCCCACTAACGGTCGTTGACTTGTTTTCAACCTGTTTGTGATATCGGTGCGATAATCTGCCCGGGTATGTTCAAGAAAGTTTTTACTGTGGTGTAGACGCGCCTTGGCAAGAGTCTGGTGAGAAAGGACATATTTGATCATGATAATGAAGCACATTTACAGATATATTTTATCATATAACTTAGCACATTACAAACTGTACTTGTATGCTAATTAATATAATTAATGCCGAATTATCTGTTGCTGTCTTGCAAATTCATCAAGTTACAGAAATAATATCAGCTTCATGACAGTCCACAATTTTTTTCTTTTTACATTACATGGGTGCTGTAATTATTCTCATAGCTGGGCAATTACACGCTTCCCTTCAATGTTGTCCACCGTAATTATCGTAATGATGAACGCGTTATGTTTCATTTCAGGGCATATCAAACCTAATTTACATTTAGTAAATGGAACAAAATTTTCCAATCCTCTACAACTTTGTAACTAAGCAATTATTTTTAGCATATATTTATATACATGCAAACACACACACACATATATATGTATATTTTATACATACATACATACACACACATATATATATATATATATATATATATATATATATATATATATATATATATATATATATATATATATATATATATATTTGAGTGTAAATATAATATATTCATATATATATATATATATATATATATATATATATATATATATATATATATATATATATATATATATATATATAAAGTAGAAATGCCGACGATGTCTCTAATTATCGACCAATTTCTTTACTACCGATCTTATCGAAAGTGCTTGAAAAGGTTATTGCCAATTAGTTGACTGAATTCTTAGCAAACAATAAACTAACTTCGGAGGGACAACACGGTTTCAGACCAAAATTATCTACAGGAACTACTATAATGAAAACATCAGATGGAATCTACAAAAATATGGACAATAAGAAAGTATCTTTACTTTTACTGCTGGATCTTTCAAAAGCTTTTGATAGTATAAATCATATTATTTTATTAAAGAAATGGATAGCAATGAATATTGACCCTAGCTGATTTGAGAACGATCTAGATAATAGATCCTAGTCAGTTAGACTAAACGATGTCGTTTCAACTCGAAAAAATATAACTTTTGGAGTTCCTCAGGGATCAATTCTTGTCACTATACTGTTTTTAATATATGTGTCAACGATCTAATAAAATCGTTTCCAAGCTGCGTCATCATCCAGTATGCTGACGACACTCAAATCTTAATAAAAGGTGTTATAAATAATATGACAAGCCTTATTTGCAGAGCGGAAGAAATTTTGAAAAGAGCCAAGTGTTATTTT
>JANJGK010000036.1:12451129-12453629 GCA_039081455.1 Macrobrachium rosenbergii | reverse complement strand
AACTTGCTTTTCCAAAGCTACAACGTTTTTGTTATTTAGTCTTTATTTATAGCTGGAATGACTGGAATTCTTTCTTTTTAACTACTGGTTATGTTCGCTTTATGAGCTAAAAAAGGATTTAAGAAGCATGAATGTTTATTGAATGTCTGGTTGCATTATTATTGCTGGATAACAACTACGATAAGGTTAATTATTGTCGGTCAAGTAACCGAAAAAACATCAATAGTCATCCATTGTAATCATAGTTTTGGATACTATAGATCGACAGAGAATTTCTTCTCTGGTTATTATTATTAATGTCTTCTTAAGAAAAAGTTCTCATTGCTACATATAGAATGATATAGTCCCACAATCTTTCTGAAATTCGGCATACCAAATGTCATTTTTGCGGTCGAATTCTAACCTGCCCAATCTCGTGGTAGTAATTCTGGTTGTCTGACTGTTTTTGTCTGTATTTTTTCTGTCTGTCTTTGTCTGTATTTCGTCTGTCTGTTTGCATGACGACATCTAAGCTAACGAATGAACTGTTCTGACCCAGGGCAAACACATTCTCTGGGTGAGGTGACACCCAGCAGGTGACTAAAATTTAGTGGCCTGCGATGAATATTGATCAATGTTTCCACGAAGCTTCTTTAGGAATCCGTTCTTCCGGGTTTGTTGTCACCAGTGATATTAGTCTGCTTGTTTGTATGATTTTGACAAATCTCTAAATATGACTTCGACAGACCTTTAATTTAGTTTATCAGCATACACAGCCAATTATTGAAAATCATCATCATCATCATCATCATCATCATCACCTATCAGTTTAACCAAAACCGTCAATACCCCAAAGCGAAGCGTCCTACGGATCTCACGGGTTTTCACCAAACAATATTATTATTCAGAATGTAAATTCATCCGTATAGAATAATGGCCATTGCCCTGGCTATGGAATAGCTACTTTTCTTCGCTATAAGAATGTCTTTTAGCTTTGAACATAATACTCGTCCACTCCTTAAGAGAATGAAAGTACATCTTTCCATTAACATTAATTTCCTCATTATTTCATAGTAGTCCAACTTTATTGGTCAATATACTGTAGTTCCTCTGGCAGATTATGTTCCAGAAATTGGTCATTAAACTCCCCCCTCCCCCCACAGCAATTATTATGCTCCGCTGGTTACCCTCCAATCACAGGTCACGTTTCTTCCGGGCCCCTGGTATGGTCACACCTGCGCCTTATGACGATCTGTGTCATATAGGCAACTCGTTTTTTTATAGGCTGCCTTTTTTCAGTGGCTGTAGGTGTAAAAATTTAGATTAAGAATAATACACACGTGCACCAGAATCCAGAGCTTCTTTCCTAGGGGTGCGTTGGAGTGAGTGGGGATAACAGTGTTGATATGTGCTTAGTCACGAACCCTATTTCTTATACTGAAATGCAATTTTTAAAAAAATACTCTACGGTAAATTCACGTAAGATTTAAACATCCTATCTCGAGAGTCGAGGCCTAGGGCTGGTGTTTGAAAATTCATACTAGGCGTAGGTAAGCGAAACTTGCTCACGTAAAAATTATCAGGTATAAGCCATTCACCCTTACTTCGCTTAACTCTTTTATTTATCACGTCACTAGCACTCCATTTCCTTGCTTCATTTACTTCCCAAGTCATTAGACCTTTGATAGTTGGCTGCTTTCGTTTCCAGGGCGGTATGGCGACTTTCTTTTGCTGCTGTTGATACCCAAGTTCCTCTTGGGTGCTCCTTCTACAGCTTTTACCGTTCAGTGTCATGGTTCAATGCTATTAATGATTTTAAATCTATAAATCATAATGTAGATATTAACATCTTACTTACTTTCCCTTTGCAAAAGTAGAATGCAATTCTTCATATATGGCCAGCTTTATCTAACATCAGAAATAACTAAAACAAAAAATAACAACATGACGACTTTTGCAGTCAAATTCAAAGACAGCTATGCTCATTTTACTTTGCCAAGAATTTCTGCCAACTGCCAGAGAATATAACTCTCTATATCAACCAAAACTTTGTTGCTGAAATTAAGCTTTGTATCCGTATGCAAAACATTACGTTTATGAGATATTAATATGATGGATCTATGCTGCCCCATGCAGTTACACATGCAGCAAACATTAAATTACATGCGCACATTTAATGTTAAAGTTTATTTGAAAACTCTGGGAAAGTAGAGCATATTTTTGTATGTATACATAATCTTGCTAAAAATTATGGGGCCATTATAAAAGCAAAAGGCTAAGTTTTTCAGATATAACACAGTACACGTAGAGGAGATAAAATCAGTATTTAGAAAAAAAACGCACGCTCATGCCGTATGCATTCATGTAGACAGGAAACAGTACATGTGCAGACGCAGTGTTTTCATCTCGCCACAATAATCCGCCAAAGGATTATTGTGTCATTTATAACACCGTCAATATATTCCGAGAAGAAAATGTGGAATTCGCCACCTGAAAATGAAAGCGCTCGACCTCGCAATAT
>JANJGK010000036.1:12440537-12448529 GCA_039081455.1 Macrobrachium rosenbergii | reverse complement strand
GGTTACAGAGGAGAGAGCTCAATAAGGAAACAGAAGAAACGGTAACAGCGGCACAAGATCAGGCCCTAAGAACCAGATATCTTCAAAGAACGACAGATGGAAATAACAAATCACTCATATGCAGGAGGTGCAATTTGAAAGACGAGACCATAAACCACATAGCAAGCGAATGCTCTGCGGCGCTTGCACAGAACCAGTGCAAAAAGAGGCATGATTCAGTAGCAAAAGCCCTCCACTGTACCCTGTGCAAGAAACACCAGCTAGCTTGCAGTAATAAGTGGCATGAACACCAACCTGAGGGAGTGGTAGAAAACGATCAGGCAAAGATCCTCTGGGACTATGGTATCAGAACAGGTAGGGTGATACGTCCCAATACACCAGACGTGACGTTGGGTGAAAAATCAAAAAGAAGTATCACTCATTTATGTCGCAATACCATGGGACCCCAGAGTAGATGAGAAAGAAAGAGGAAAAACTGGTAAGTATCAAGACCTGAAAATCGAAATAAGAAGGATATGGGATATGCCAGTGGAAATTATACCCATAATCATAGGAACACTAGGCACGATCCCAAGATCTCTGAAAAAGAATCTGGAAAAACGAGATGCAAAAATAGTTCCAGGAATCATGCAGAAGAATGTGCTACTAGAAACAGCGCACACAGTGAGAAAAGTGATGAACCCCTAAGGAACAAGGATGCAACCCGGAACCTCACACTATAAAAACCACTCAGTCCAATAAGATGACTGTGATAGACAAAAAAAAATTATATATATATATATATATATATATATATATATATATATATATATATATATATATATATATATATATATAATATATATATATATACATATACAGTATATATATATGGAATTTTGTTACACACGATTCACTTGTATATGTTCACAAATATTACGCCAAGGTATAGCAAACTGGATCTTAGAGAGTCTAATCTCTTTCTGGAAGTACAATTAATAAAAATTATTTAGTTTGCAGTAACATAAGTATGAAGAATTACAGAAGTAATGCCTAAAAATTGCTGAGACATTTCATAGGAGGAAAATGTTCCTCCTTCTCATGATTAGTCTTACCTGCAGCACTCCATTCTCTTCCCAATTTGCTTCATTATTAAAAGAACGGTAATTTTTTCTGTAAACTCTTTTCCCAAGTTAGCCAGGAGGGAACAGGCAACGGAATTTTATTTTTTTTTTTTGAAAAATTCTGGAAGAACTGAATTCATTTTAGCCTTATACAAATAGGGCACATTATGTTTTTTGATTAATTAATGTTCACATACTGTATTCTATAAGAAAATTTTGAATGAAGTGCGAAATATTCTAATTCTAATTTTATTATTCATGCTTAGGAGTGGAAAAAAAGCCTAGATGTGCATTTACTTGCATGATTATTCATCTTCCGATTTTAATTATGTACTTAAGTACTTGCAGGAGTAATGATGATGTTATTACAAGAAACATACACAAATACTGATTGAGTGATTCCATATGCGAGCGGTACAATTCGTACACACATGCAAACACATACATATCTACGTATATATATATATATATATATATATATATATATATATATATATATATATATATATATATATATATATATATATATATATATATATATATATATATGTGTGTGTGTGTGTGTGTGTGTGTGTATTATATATATATATATATATATATATATATATATATATATATATATATATATATATACATATATATATATATATATATATATATATATATATATATATATACTGTATATATATACTATATATATATATATATATATATATATATATTATATATATATATATATATATATATATATATATATATATATATATATATATATATATATATATATATGTACATATATATATATATATATATATATATATATATATATATATATATATATATATATATATATATATATATATATGTATATAGTAATAGTTACCTGGGAATACTCCTAATAAATGATTCTTAAAAAACGAAAAAAATATTTTTTTTCACTTTAGAAAAAGAAAGAAAAGAAAAAGTCTTTAGAGTCCCCATCCCACACGATCGTTATAACTTTATCCGCGAATTTCCCCAAAAGGGTTTCATCCCAAGTGATGGAGGGGCGTAAATAATTTCGAAATATGTCGCTTCGTCTGCCAGAGGATGTTGTGATCAGGAGTGCTCAGAAAATGACAAAAATTAAATTGTACACGATGTAAAGTGTTGAAGTGTCATATAATAGCAAAATGTCCATTACTTCTTTTTACTATATATTTTAAGGTTAATGATGCGTCTAACGAAAGAATGGAAAGCTAATAACTGGTTTCTGCCACACACACACACTGTATATACAGTATATATATATATATATATATATATATATATATATATATATATATATATATATATATATATATATATATATATATATATATATATACATATATATATATATATACAATATATATATATATATATATATATATATATATATATATATATATATATATATATATATATATATATATTGTTACAGACTGGACGTGGGTTGATAAGAATTTAACACAAAATTATAACTGATGCTGCCACGAAACCAAGGGAGTCCAGTTTGTAAACAAAAGGGAATTTAATTGAAGACTTACCTCAGAATTTTCCTGGAGTTATAATTTAAGGTGGAAGGTCGCCATATTGGAATTTAGAATTCTTTTGCCAATTTACAGGGATTTATTTATAGAAAATTAGCAAATCAACAGTGCAAATCAACATTTAGTCACAATACAACATAATCACTGAGGGGCAGATTCAGAATAGGGCAAAGTAACAATAATGACATGAATTGGCAACAAGCAAGTGGATAAAAAATGGGGCCAATCTGCAATAATCAGTTCAATGATAATAATCCCATTCAGTCTGCCCTGATTGCATGAAATAGTAATGCAAATAATGGTGTTCCAGGATGGAGGGATACTTCATAAGAACAGTTGGCCACAACGGAAACTTCTCTGAACTATGACCAGGAATTACTGGGGGGGCAGGTGGGGTATGGATGCATGGAATTGCGATCGTGCCACGTGTCCCTCCTGGAAAAAGAGGTTCTGAGTTAGCCCTGCTCAACCTAAGGGAAATGGAGTCTTCCTACAGAAGATTACCCAACACGTTCTTAAATACAACATATAACGTAGCCTAGAAGGTACTTTTAATGAAAGCACGTAAATATGATCTGAGAATCGGAGCACCATGTGCGTTAACAATGAACACGTAATTGTACGAGCCCAAAGTTAACTTATGCTGTTACAACTTAACTTAAATAACTTAAATAGCCCTTAGATTGCACTGGTGGAGGGATAAGTGATTGTTATTCCGGGATCTTTACTCGAGTTCAAAGTGCGTAAATGGCAAGGCAGGGGATACAGGCAAGATTCTGACAAAGGGAAGATTGTTTCGTGGAGGAAGAGGTTAAAAGTTTAACAGAAATGGAAATTAAGGAGTTAAGTACAAGGGACAAGGAGTCATACGCCAGCAAAATCACAGAGAAAAGGAGACCTTAGGACTAAAGCCTTACAGAATAAAATCCTACCGCATCCCCTAAGTTCGATACGCCTATTGGGCTTCCTGAACACTAATTGCTACCCCATCTCAGGCGATGGGGGGAGACGGGGGTTTGGGTATTGCCCGCATCGTACGATCTTTAAGGGGGGGGAAATCTAGGTGTGTTCTGGTAGCAGGGGGGGTTTTAAGAGGGAGACCCATTGTCTACCCTGCCTGGGCATTTCCTGTAGGCTGTGGAAGCATGCGTTCTCTGTCCATATGAGTGAAAAACAACTGAGTTCCGCCATATTGGCGCCAGCTATAAGCTAACTGAAATTATAGTTCTCTCTATAAGTTAGCTAGATAGCAGCTAAATAGGAGGGAGGAATGTATATCCTTAACAATATATATATATTTATTCAGCTGTACCCGGATAAATGAACAGTTTTCGGTTGCACACTAATTCTTTAGCTCTGTGGGTGAAGCAAACGCATCTTGCACTCCTTCCCCCCCAATTTCCCCCCCACCCCCAACCTCTCTCTCTCTCTCTCTCTCTCTCCTGAACTGAGAATAGTCTTCTCCCTCATATAAAAACTTGTGTATTGGAAGGTTGAATGCCATGTCGAGTTGATTGCTAACTCAGCCTAAGATTTAAATCACTGCTGTTGACTTTAGTGACGCGGAAGTTGCTGTGAATGGGCGCCGCCCTTCTAACTGAACGTTTCCGGATGGGCGTTGGTTCTTTATCCTCTCAAAACGTTTCAGATCGATTTTTGATCCGTTTATATCTCGGGTTTCTCTTTCATTTTCGATTCTTTTCCCTTCTTGTTTTTACTTTCCACGCATTTTTCTTCTTCGGTTTGTTTATTATTCTTTTCATGAATCTTTATAAGCACAAATGCCAATGGAATGGTCAGTCTAATATTCTCTTTTAGATTAGGCCCGAATGAGTAAGGAGGAGAAGGAAAAATGGATGGACCACGAAGGATAGAAAAACCTGCTCCTAAAAAAGGAAGGAAAACTGTATTTAATTAGGAATACAAAAGCAAAAATTGAATTCACCATCTCTTAGAAAGCGCTTCACAGAAAACAACTTTCGAATACTCCAGCACAGATCTTTTATATATATATATATATATATATATATATATATATATATATATATATATATATATATATATATATATATATATATATATATATATATATATATATATATATGGACTATAACATATAAATATAAATTATTAAATAACAGAACAAAAATGAAAGTAATGTTGATGATCGTCGCCATGTTATCTATAAAATTATACTATAATAATATAACTGATCATTAACACTTTAGGAGAATATTTAAACGTTGACTCTTGAATATAAAAAAATAAGTCCACTTAAATAAGATGAAAGGAATTGTTTTGAAAGCCAATTAATTCACCATAGATGAACAAAATGAACCTTACCGGGATAAAGCTATGTCCACGCCAGTATCATAGGTCCCATGTCCAATAAGGAGAGTGGAGAGTTAAGCCTGATACAGAGGGGATTAAGTCTCCGCTGGACCCTAGCTGCAACTCCTTTCATTGTTTTTACTGTACCTCAGTTCATATTTTCTTTCTTCCAACTTACTTCCACCTCTCCTAACAATTGTTTCATGGTGCAACTGAGTTGGTTTTCCTCCCGTTACACCTTTAAAACCTTTCGACAATCAATTTCCGTTTCAGCGCTGAATGACCTCATAGGTCCCAGTGTTTGGCATTGGGCCAAAATTCTATATTCCATTCTATATTAACGGAAATTCTTGAAATCTAATGACGTCGTTTAACATATATTGTCTTCAAAGCGGGAAATTCCTGTTTGTCAGTATTCTACTTGGTATTCTTCTTGGTATTTGAATCGAATGAACTTCACTTTTCTTATTTCTGTGTCTTTTTCACCCTATCTAGTTTCTTGTGGCAGAAATTTCTTTATATTTTTATAATTTCCACGGCCTTGCGTAGCTCAGACCTGACAGAAACCTATATGAGAAGGTCCAGCAGAAACATACATAATGAGAATGAAGATTCAGGAAGATTACGAAAATAAGGCCCCTAAAAGAATCTGTTCGTCGTTCTCTTTCCCAAGTTCCTAATGAAAGAGGGCCACTTTCTTTTTTCGTAATGGAAAAAAGAAAGAGGAAGGCAAGGGAAAGAGAGAGTGGGAATTTATCATAACTAAAGCAACAGAAGAGTGATACAATGTGAAAGCACGGAAAATGTATGAAGAAAAAATTCCAGAGCTCTGCAGAGGTGCAACACTAATCATTCGCTGACAGAGTCAATCAGAGATCCGCGGGCCTGAGATGTGTTGTGTGTCCGCCTGAACGGAGGACTGACTAATTAAGTGTAAGGTGTATGGCCTTACAGACATAAATCGACAGACTCCATGATTTCGGACGCAAAGTGGAGCCAAAGACGATAAAAATGGAGCACAGGAAAAAGAGGGTGGGGAGAAATAACCGGTAGAATTGGGGGTAGTGGTGACTATGGCTGTTGCAGTTATGATTTTTCTCTCACTTTAATGTTCATTATTGTGTTGTGTCTAAAAGACGAATTAAATGTTCAATGCGTCTGAGGTGGCATATGCATATACTTTTCCGCTCTTATTAAAATCTTATGTTGTGAGAAATTATTTTGTATGCAGAACCAAGAAGTGGACTTGATTTTTTTTAATCTCAGAGAAAATTCTCGTATTTTTTGGTTTCTGTCTTTGTAAAAGTTAAAGAAAGTAATGCAAAGTCATTGGTACAGGTTTGACAGATCTATGAAACCCAACAATGTCCAGTTAATCAGTAGCATCACCCATTAAACGACGAAGCATTTCGCCTACCCAAATTTTATTTTAGATATTCATCATGTAATAGTACCATTGCAAATTATGCATCATCTCCCCTCTCTTGTATGTGTGTGTTTGTGTGTGTGTGTGTGCGCGCTGGTGTGCTTGTGCATTACAACAGTAACGTTTGCAAATAGTTGTGTATTTTCTGAGCCTCCTTCTGTTTGCCAAATGTGCTAATGATCATTTGACTAACTCAACTCCAAATCAGTATTATCATTCCAACTGTCCAATAATTTTGTATGAATCTCATGTTAACTTGCCAAACAAATAAATAAAATACTCTTTGTAAAAAGGGAATGGAAAAATGTGTAAATTAAAATACAAGAAGTAAGCAAATCAAATCAATAAACAGAAGAATCATGAAGAAAGAACAGGCATAGAAAAAAAATTTAATTTCAAGACAGATATTCTCGAGAGCCTCATTGACAGAAGATTAAGCTCGTCAATAACTCCTCAAGATTCATACCCTTTGGTAAAAGATTAGTTCAAATAAGCAGTGCAAATAACCTTTGCAATATCGTATTAAAAAAGTAATCATTCATTTTCGATAAATCAGTATAAACTTTAGTCATACATAATGGGCCTATGAAATCTTATTTGAAAAAATCAGCAAATATTTTACACGGGCACTCATTAATATTTCGCAATTCACCTGGAATTCTGTGTTTAATTATTAAATATATAATTTTCTCCTTGGCGAAGGTATGAGCGCGTAGTTCGCAAAGTTCATAGGTTGTGTTAGATCTTCTACACCAAACATATGTATATATATATATATATATATATATATATATATATATATATATATATATATATATATATATATATATTACTCCCTCTAGGAGGCCATTAGCTCTTACCTCGAGGGGTTCCACGGTAGCGTTTATCAGCGTGAGACCGAGCTGGCACAAAATTTCATTACTCTCTCTCTCTCTCTCTCTCTCTCTCTCTCTCTCTCTCTCTCTCTCTCTCTCTCTCTCTCTCTCTCCAACCAAGTTGCTAATGTGTCAAGGACTAACAGCAAAATCATGTCTACAAAAATCCAGTTTATTCAAGAGTCTAACATAGTAATTGGTTTGGAACGAAATGAAAAGGTAACGGGAACAGGACAAGCCTATATCCCAGAAATGGCAACCCAAAATCAAGTCCAACTAATATACAACGTAGTGCTATCAACTTCAACTAATTAAGTCTCTACATCGTGAGAGTCAAAAATTTCTAACATGACCGAAGTCACGGGATGTCAAGTTCCCTCCCATTTATTTGACCTCTAATCAATACATCTGAGGAAATAGAGAGAGGGGGATAAAACAGAACTTAAAAAAAAAACACAGAGAAAAATAGATGTGGGATCTCCCTCACGTTACTGACCCAGACCCGCACATAAAAAAAAAAAAAAACATGGCAACAAAAATCCAAGAAATGCATTAAAATTTCAAGGGGCATAGAAACAGAAAATGGGGATTGAAAATCAAAAGATATTCAAAGCATGGTTATGTATAAAAAGAACAGGACAGGTTAAACACAAAAATTATAAAATCCATTCTGGCTTTGGAAATCA
>JANJGK010000036.1:12423037-12430537 GCA_039081455.1 Macrobrachium rosenbergii | reverse complement strand
TCTGCACTTGGTCACCCGACCACCCGACCATTCTGGTATGCTGTGATTATGCTCTCCATCTGCTGCTCACTGGGGGCATTAATGCTGGTGTGGGCCACAGAGGTAGGGCATCTGCCTTCCACCAATCCGGGGAATATGTCTAGGTTACTATTGCTTCCTGACGAATCTAGAGAGTTTAGACATGGCTGGCGTTCATCTTATCTGAAGCACTAAAGGATTTGTTTCCAGCTACCCCTAGCATGGGAATTAAATCAAAAGACGTGCCCCTTCACTACGCATGCGTACGCACGCCCACACGCACAAACATACCACACAGATATATATATATATATATATTATATATATATATATATATATATATATATATATTATATATATATATATATATATATATATATATTTGTGTGTGTGTCCAAAAACATACATGCCCACATAAACAGAGACTAATGCGGACAGGCAACATAAGGCAGACGCATTACAAGCCAAATGGCCAAGGTCTTTCATGAATCAGTGACTTATTCTCTTTTATACACAAGTCTCACGCCAGACAGAATTTTCCTTATAGAAAATCCCTTACATACCATGATGATAGGAGTTAATCACGTGTCTGCGTGTCATAGCTAAAGTAATTATATAAGATCAAAGGAAATGTGATTCTAAATTTAGCAGCTTTGGCATTGATTTTACTCGGAGTGAGAGAGAGGAGAGAGAGAGAGAGAGTTGTGGGGGGGGGGGAGGGAGACTGTTAAGCAGGTTATATTTTATTCACTGATACATTTCATTCTTCCGTAATAAGGGATAACACACCATCATATTTGTTGAAAAATCTTCGAATGAAAGAAAACGGTCACTTGTGCACCAGTAGTGAGATTGAAACAGTCGCTATTCATTGTATGCACTTCCATTACGATAGAATGAGGCTGACAGAAATGATCAACGGCGATTTTTTTACTTTTTTCATGATCTCCCGTTTCCAACATTTTTCTTCTGTTTCTATGCTTCGACATTCTTGTAGAAAACGACCTTCACTGTTCTTCAGAATTGGCCGAGGAAAGCAGATCACAGAGGGGAAAAATCGACGCAGGTATAAAATGGAACTTTTGGAGGAACAGAATCGTCATTTCCTTTTTCCATAAATTTTTGTCAGAGGCAATAAAAAGGACTATTATTGGGGATATGGCCACCAAGACCCCATCAAGGAGAGTTAAAAAGACTGAATCGTTCTCTTTTTTTACGATCTGAGAAATTCCATTTTTTCCATCTTCGCTTTTTTATTACCAATGAGTTTTGGGGTGAAAATTCAATGTTATGGCGCCTTCAGAGAAACAGGGAACCCCTAGCTATAATGATTTGTCAGTGCTGATATGCTGAGTTGGTGGTACGCCAGTTGGTGAGTTAAACCAATCAATAGACGTAAAGCCGGTAATTTAATGACATGCAAATTAGATAGGCTTGATTTGTTTCTTTACAGATGGCTGTTCTTTCAGTCCATGTCACAACGAAACAAGTAAAAAAATGCGCCAAAGTTTCTTCGGCGCAATCGAGTTTTCTGTCCCGTGGTGGCCTCAGCCACGGCCCATAAAGCTCTTAGCCACGGCCCATGAAACTCAGCCACGGTCCGGTGGTGGCCTATGTTGTTGGTAACCTATTGGAGGGTGGATGATCAACATACCAATTTGCAGCCCTCTAGCCTCAGTAGTTTTTAAAATCTGAGGGCGGACAGAAAAAGTGCGGACGGACAGACAAGGGTTAGTTTTCAGAAAACTAACTAGAGAAGATGGCTCAAAACAATTTATATATATATATATATATATATATATATATATATATATATATATAATATATATATATATATATATATATATATATATATATATATATATATATATATATATATATATCCTTCTTCGTTTAAACGTGTATATATATATATAAATCTTCGGTTCTCACTTGAAATTTTTGGCCGGTATCATGATTGGAAATGTAAGCCCATGGTCGTACATTATGTAGACGTCAGAACCAAAAACTCGGTTTAACTTTTATTCATTTATTCATTTTGTTTTTTTTCGCGATAAATAATTCTAAATTCAGAATTTCATCGTGGAGAAAATCTCTCTCTCTCTCTCTCCTCTCTCTCTCTCTCTCTCTCATCTCTCTCTCTCTCTCTCTCTCTCCTCTCTCTCTCTCTCTCTCTCTCTCAATTCAACTTGTTACTTTAAATTTAAGATAAACAGAACCAGAAATACATTCTGTTGACGGTTTAAAAATGCAAATGAAAATACCAACTTACGTCAGTGTTGCTGAAAAATTCCCTGGAGGGGAATTGGGGGTCATTCAAGTTCCACACTCTTCTGAAAACCTTCATCTGAGATTAAGTCTTTTTTTATATATATAAACCAGGTGTACTTTAGAGAGAGAGAGAGAGAGAGAGAGAGAGAGAGAGAGAGAGAGAGAGAAGAGAGAGAGAGAGAGAGAGAGAGAGAGAGAGAGAGAGAGAGAGAATGCTTATTTTATAAATTATAAACGTTAATGCAGAGACAAATCACTTCTGGATGTCAGATAAGTCTGGAGTCCAAGTAGAAATTCTAATTATTTGATCTCTCTCTCTCTCTCTCTCTCTCTCTCTCTTCTCTCTCTCTCTCTCTCTCTCTCTCTCTCTCTCTCTCTCTCTCTCTCTCTTCTAGTTCTAGATTTTTCTGTGATCGCAAATATTTGCCCCTATTTTACAGACAATCCCAGGTCAGTGCATTACATTTATAAATGACATTCAGCAACAAATACATGTAAAAAAAAAAAAAAGAAGCAGGCAATAAATTGATGTCAAAACTATTCATCAGGGTCAATCACAGCTGATTACAAAAGTTTGTCCAATGAATACGCATGATTAAATGTATGTTTGCAACAATGCAAAATGATAATTTGTATCAGTGACCCGCCAGTGACGAAATTATACAGAAAAGAAAATAGCAGGACTCTTTCGACCACATAATCCCAGCAAATGTGGCTTTCAATTCAAAAGCTTTTGGAAGAAGGGATGATGTCAGTGTTTTCGATGTCTGAGAACTGTACTTTACTTTTATTCTTCAATTACTGTTTCGTATTCCTTAAGTATGTTTGTCTTATCCTCGAATAATTATTTGCTCTTTTCTTATTTGTCTACCTTTCAGCTTTATTTCGTATTTACGGTTTCCCTTGTTCCGTTTTTGTGTCATTCTCTGTCTGTGAACATAATATACTCAACATATTGTATAACTGAGTGTTTACATTAACTATTTACAAAAACACTAATACGTTTGCCACGGACGGCAGTCACACTTGCGCTACACAGCTGGAAGCCCATTAAGCGAAAGTAAAAACCGTTGGGTCTGGTTTAAAGGGTTGAAGGTCTCTAATGAGCAACGGAAGCAAGGGTCAGGCGAATGCCTAAAGATCGAACATACACACACACACACACATGGGCAGCACTTGAGGCCCCTGTCCTCTTATGCGGGATGTAAGGGTATGGCCGTTGATGTCTAAGTAGGTAGACCTATGACGAATCTGCCCTTCACTCTTATCCCTAGTTCATGTGTCAGCGAAAATCTAGCATGACCTCAAGGAGGCTTAAACTCCTTTGATGACTGTCTGCCAAAGTAATCTAGATGTCGTCAGCTCAGAGCCACCTTGATCATATGCGGTGAGGGTATTAGTCTAGCAAATGTAATTGAAAATCTTTACTTACAACCAACCTGGCGCATCACTTCTAGGGGGCCAAGTCGCATGATAATGGAAAGCATAAAAAGTTGTTCTGCAAGGAATTAAATGAAGAGAGAGAGGTTAATCAACAAATGGAGCTCTGAAAAAAAAAAAAAGATCCATGTAGAGAGATGCAGAGTGAAAAGGACACAGTCCTGGGTCAGTGGAGTGAATACGTCGGAGATTTATTGAATGTAAGTTATCGAAGAAATGTAGAACTGAGTGATGCAAGAGTAGCAAGGGCTAGCATGTAGTTGAGAATGGTTGTGGAAGTAACTGTTGCGGATATAAGAAAGGCAAGTAAGAGAGAACAACGGAAAGACTCTTGGAGTATAAGGAATTAAAAGTGAGATACCACTGGACGGTGGTGATGACGTGACAGAGTGGCTGACCAGGATGTGTAGGTGTGTCTGGATGAGGGAGAGGTTCTCAAGGATGGAATAAAAGGAATAATAATTTTGCAGTATAAAGGTAAAGGAAACAAAGGAGACTGTTAGAATCAAATTAGTAAACATTACTATATGCCCGTGAATGCGTTCGGTAGGATATTAATTAATAAGGCATGACTTATGACTAGAGGACCAATAGGGAAAGAACAGTATGGGTTACTCAAAAAGGATTTAAGAATTAAGTGTTTGTTAAGAATTACTTTTGTGAGAAGTTTGAAAAAAAAGGGACACTGCTGTATAACATAGACTTATAAAATGTTGTTAAAGATAGAAGCAACAGAGAGGTAATGTGGAAAGTGTTAAGAATTATAATATAACAGATAAGTTGTTGAGGGTAACTAGACGTTATTCAGATCAAAATGATGCAAATGTTAGAATATGTAGACCGGAAAGTGACTGGTCTGTTATGAAAGTGTGTCTGAGACAGCGGTGTGTTATGTTGCTATGGCTGTTCAATACCTTTATGGATTGGGTGTTGCAATTAGTCAGATAAAGAACTATTGGTGTAAGTGTCTAGTCGTGGGATATCTGTGCTAATTATGGATAATGGAGAGGAAGTGCTTGCAAGAAGAGAAAGTTCAGAGTTAATGTGGGAAAGGTTATGGTGGTAAATGGGGAATGGGAAATGGGCAATGACTGTTGATGTGCAAAAAATGGAAATGGCTGATTTGTATAGACAATGGATAATGGTAAAGTGAGATAGCAGAGTGTGTCCAAAAGATTGTGGCATTGTGTCTAAAAAGCAATCGTAGGAATGAGTTGAGGTTACTGTTGAGCAGCTTTTTTTTTTTACGAAAGTGAAACAGTTGAGTGCTGTGTGTCTATGTGCGCATGCGTAAGTGTGTGTTATGCTACCGTGTGTGCGTATGCTCTGGTTTGTTTTCACTGTAAAAAGAAAGCAAGCAGACGTGACAGTCGCCATATAAAATCGAGATTCATGCAAATAACATCCTTAAACGTGAAGTTCACTTGTTTGTGATGCGTATGATTTGCGCATCAGTATGTCGTGAATTATTCAATAATTTACTCCTTGATGTTAGCCGCTTCTACATCTACTTATGCGTCACTGAGCACGTAAACTAGGTAGAGGAGTTTTCATGACTGCTTGAAAACTTGTTTAAGGGTAACTGGTAATTTCGACCTTGAAGTCTCCCTCTACAGCTTAAGATTAAATCTTGGTACTCTATTCATGTTACTGCTCGAAAATAGGTTAACGCTTTCGTACTTTTATGCATTTATCCCCTTGAAAATGGTAGTTTTGTAAGACTGCTTCACGCAAAGCTCAAAAAAGTAAATAGATTTTTTTTGGCAAAGTTTTTTTCTCATTTGGAACATGAAAGTTCCTCACACGATTCCTTGTACAAAAAAAGGAAAGGAAGAGAAACGTAAATACCTCCTATTTCCAAGGACACATTTCAATATATCTTTGCACATTAAGTATTACTTTTATAACTTCATAGAGGATTTTACAAGGAACTCTCTCTCGCTCTCTCTCTCTCTCTCTCTCTCTCTCATCTCTCTCTCTCTCTCTCTCTCTCTCTCTTGCTGCCTACAATTCATGAGATCTCGTAAATGATTCCAGCTTCGAATGCTCATAAATGTCGTAAGCAATGGCTCTTGATATCTTGATCGCAGTCTGAACGATTTGTTTGCCAGGTTTATTTCCTGTTTATAGCCCAGCGTTAACACCCATTCAATCATTTTTCGTTGCAGTAGATAAAAGATTGTGTTCCCCGAATGGACGAGTTGTAAAAGCTATAAAACGCAGCCTTGGAATCCGGGAACTGAACTGAATTTACAAAAATACCCCATATTTGACTTTACTGGTGTCTGGAAGACTAATGGGCCGAGGAAAGAGTCCTCCTCTGCCCTGGAAAGGAATGAAGGTGGGTGTTAGGGGCAATGGATGGGGGACACGGAATGAGGAGGTAGTCGGCGTGGGTTGAAATATGAAGAGGAGGAAAGGGAGGGGCTTGCAAGCAACTGATCATTACTCTCAGATTTTCCTTATCTTTCTGAGAACTAGGAAAAATCTGTAAAATATGTAATGTTAAGTCCAATTGGAGAGTAACTTTTGAACTATTCTAAGAAATAAGCATTCTCTCTCTCTCTCTCTCTCTCTCTCTCTCTCTCTCTCTCTCTCTCTCTCTCTCTCTCTCTCTCTCTCTCTTCGTGGTGTCAGTAATTTAGATGTTTGACGCCGGTTTTAGTAAACATAAATCTCTCTCTCTCTCTAGTTCCTCGTTGGACGAGTCGATATCGTTCTCGGCTAGCACTTTGCTGGGCCTGCGTTCGATTCTCCGGCCGGCCAATGAAGAATTAGAGGAATTTATTTCTGGTGATAGAAATTCATTTCTCGGTATAATGTGGTTCGGATTCCACAATAAGCTGTAGGTCTCGTTGCTAGGTAACCAGCTGGTTCTTAGCCACGTAAAATAAGTCTAATTCTTCGGGCCAGCCCTAGGAGAGCTGTTAATCAGCTCAGTGGTCTGGTTAAACTAAGGTATACTTAACTTCTCTCTCTCTCTCTCTCTCTCTCTCTCTCTCATCCTAAGAAATCAGAATATTTGAATGGGTATTTTTCTATATACAGTAGTTCGTTCCATGAACAAAGGAAACAGCTTCATTCTATTTCAGCGGTAACTGCAATAAAAAACATAAGAACAAATACACCTTCTAAAGATAAAATAGTGCCTACTTAAAAACGGACAGGAGAGAGAGAGAGAGAGAGAGAGAGAGAGAGAGAGAGAGAGAGAGAGAGAGAGAGAGAGTTTAAAGGTTACTGCATGACCTTACCTTTTATTTGGATAATATCAATAAATATGTGACCTCCTCTTTGATAAATAACCCAAAAAGCGAATCTCCCCCGTCTACTAACCCCGACTGATCCCTTATCATATTTTTGTGAAAATAAAGTTCAGAAATAACCGTGCCTTTGACGTGGGATTTAGTTCGCTTCAGATCTCTCGATTTTCAAAAAGAAAGACGCAGTGATAAATATCCCTAATCAGAATTTAATCAGCAGTTATCTGTCTAGTGTGTTTGCTGTGGGAATCTTGACTTCAGATAACATTTGTTCAGATACAGTTGTTTTCATATATTTGTCTTCTTGTGTTATTTTCCCTCCGATGCAAATTCTATTCTTCAGATGTCTTTATTCTGAACCTTCAATTTTCTCCATATTTTTGTCTTCAGATATTTGTCTTAGGATACCCTCACTTGTCTTCAGATATTTGCCTTAGGATACCTTCACTTGACTTCAGATACACTCACTTACTCTCAGTTATAATTTCGCCTTTAAATGCCACTTCTTCAG
>JANJGK010000036.1:12390537-12418037 GCA_039081455.1 Macrobrachium rosenbergii | reverse complement strand
AAGTACAAAGGTGTTTCATGATAAAAGGAGTTTAAAATCTTGAGAACAACTGCAAGGGTCATTTCCGTATAGTATTCTTTAGTTACAAATGCCTCAGGCAATTCAGGCATGCTCACTGTATTTCTTATCCTTATTTCATTGTTTATCCAGCTGATTTATTAATATTGTGGTGGGTCCACTTGATGGCCTCCTAAAAGAAACCAAGATGGTGATGACTGAGATGACGATGATAGACTTCTCCCAACAGATGTCGCCGTTGTTTGTCTTGAGGTGACGTGTACGGAAAGTCTTACTGTGCGCTGAGAGAGTCCTTGCTTGTCTCGCAGCCAGTCAGCAATTGTTTTCTTCTTCATCCAAGAAAGTTTCTGCTGTGTTTGACTATTTGAGAGCCGGTGAAGGAACTTGCTTTATTTTCTTGGTGGCCGTGTTTGTATGTTGTGTTGGATGTTCACTGAAATGAAGTCAATTTTGTCTGAAATCCCTTAGTTTTTAATTTTGTTCCTAATATGTGCGAAGTTGCCCATCTCCAAGAAAGTTATTAGAATCAGATAGAAAACGGATGATGGCTGAGCAAATAGAAAATTTGTCAATTTAAGGGAAGGCTTAAACGTCTCACTGTTTTGGAAGCTGAGGAGGTAAGGGAAAATCATTATTTTGAGCTTTTAATATTCTAAGTGATTATTTTTATAGAACCTGTAAGAAGTAGGTTTACATGAAAACCTAATTCTAATTTTGACTGTTTTCCTGGTTACGATAGACGTGGACTGGTCAGATTTTTCTTGACTTTAGGGAAATGAAAGTTAGTCGGTTACTTAACGGATACTTATACTGGTTATAGTCATGATTTTCTGTCTTAAGGTTTTGGGTACGGAAGTCTTAAATCCATTTATTGATCCATCATGCAATGTTTGTCATAGTAATTGAACTAGCGTAACTATTTGCCGGAGTTTAATAACGTATCGGCTACTGCTAATGCATAATTGAAGTTGCTTAACCATAACATTAAATTCTTTAAATTATAGTGAAGTGTAAGAATGTAGCAATGATAAGTCTCCCTATTTATTTGGGACTGCGGGTAGTTTGGTTGTTTTTCCCTGGTGTGAACCGTTAGTCTGATCTCATAGATACACTGCAGCTGTGGTATAGCGTTTTTTCTCGCTCCTTTATTGATTGGTCTTGAAAACAAGTTTTGACGAATGCTTTTCTAAGAAGTTCTGATTTTGTGGGCCACAATTCCTGTTTCTAATTTCTGAAGTAGCCTTGAGCATACCTAAATTTACATGCGAAAGTCTTTTATAGTTTTGTAGTCATAAACGTCCCTCATAGAAATATATAGGTGGCTTATGTCCTCATACATTGAGAAGAAATATAGTTTTTTTTTTTATCCCGAGAATATGCTATGTAACGGAGTTGAATGAACAGCGGATAACGACCGGAAAATGACCGGATACCTTGTTTGGTTAATAATTTTGGGTTTTTCGTAGAATGATTCTCAAATATTCTGGAAATATCAGAAACCTTGTTTTGGGTAGTGTTTTTATGGTGAACTGAGGAACGGGAGATGGGCCTTATGGTGGAAGACTGGTCGTTTTTCGTGGAAGACTGCTCGTTTTTCGAAAGGTACAGTTGAGCCTGTGAAAATTCTTTAATACACGAGATCTGGTCTTAGCAGTAAGAGTCCAGTAGGTATTGCGGAAAAATAAATTAGTTCTTGCCTACTACGTCAGTGGCTCACTCATGTGTTCAAAGCAGTTTATCTGGAAAATTATAAAATTTGCTGTGACATTGTTAAAGCCAGCATAACCAGTTTTCAGAGAGCAATAACAAACTGTTTGCGTACAGTGGGAATATCACTAGTTTACTAAGTCGGGATTATTAATAAGGGAATAAAGGCACTAGTTTTGGTAACCATATAAATACACTTGCTAACCGTTTGGCCTCGTAAACGTTGAAAGGAGTTTTTAAACAGTTCCTGAAAGCTAGTTGCTTAGGTTACGGTCATGAAATGCCAAACGAATTTTGAAATCTGAGAAATTAAAATTTTTAATCTTAGTGAAAATGTTAGCAATCAACTTTATACCCACGAATAGAAATATTTCAGCAAAATTTTCGTAATTCGAATGTAAATTAAAAATTCTGCAACCTGACAAATTTTGACCAAATGTAAATCCCTTATTGCACCGCTCATCGTATTGTAAATTATTTTTTCGGAGTGCATTAGCGAAGTTAAGCATGATTCTTGAAACGTTTAGTTTTTCTTCTAAATCGTATGGCTTTTGGGAGTGGGCGTTTTATCTAGAACTTGCGGTTGGCGTGACAAGAGTTTCCATAGCTGTGGATCCCATGTTTTCGTGTTCCGGTGTTTTGTGGCATAACTAAATAGCGGAAACCTTACTGTACAGAGAGGCATTGTGTTCGTAAATGGTCATTTAAATTTTTTTTTGTATCGGAAAATAATCCCGTAGTGATCCGATGTTCTCAATGCAGTAAGTTGTTCACACTCATAGGGAGACATAGTTGATAGTTTTCTCGAAATTTCTTTGTGCTGTTAGGTTTAATAAGTAGTTTTTGTCTAAAGACCGTGAAGATAGCTTGCATTTTGGATGTTCTTAATGATTTTGAATATATTAATACAATGCAAATATTGTCGGGTTTATGGTTGTTGTAATTAGTGCTTTGGTTAATAACAGTCAGAGATACCAGACCTACCAGGCCTGCTTTCACCCCACTCACCCGCCCCTCCCCAATTCAAAAAGGATGCTAATGCAGATCATTTAACCATTAAGGGGATTTTTAAGATTTACCAAAACTTTTTCTCAGTTCTTACCATTGTTAAAGATGATCTTGTGGGTATTTATTGAGCGAAGATTGTGCAAGATGCAAAAAGGGCAACATTAATTTGCCTAGTCTCTAGTAACCCATATTTAGTGATTTTCTTGGCTGTGACAGCTGCTGAGTCTTAATTTCAATCTCACGTTGCCAATCCCTGAGAATTAATCGCCGGAATTCCTCCCTGCTCAGGTATCCAAATCTCAAGTTCGGCGCTGCAAAAGGTCACTTCGCTGCAGTCTTTCAGGCTGCAAAAAGTCATTTTGCTGCGGTCTTTCAGGGCTGCAAAAGGTCATTTTGCTGCGGTCTTTCAGGGCTGCAAAAGGTCATTTTGCTGCAGTCTTTCAGGGCTGTAAAAGGTCATTTTGCTGCAGTCTTTCAGGGCTGTTCAGGGCTGTAAGAGGTGATTTTGCTGCAGTCTTTCAGGGCTGTAAAGGGTAATTTTGCTTTAGTCTTAATATTGAAACTACTCCACATTAAACTTAACCTGAACCATTTACTTACCTTCGAGGGTCGTGTAAAACGTATACAGCAGTTGTATACAAAAAATCACACCTTTAACTTTTTCAAAATAAACTGCCAATTCTTTAAGCCATGATTTTTTAGAACTATTCTCGAGAACAAGTAAGAAAATTGAATTCATGGCGAAATCGACCAAAAATGTCATTGATTTAACTGCAGTGATTTTCCTGAAGTGCCAGGTCCTCAGGGAAAAGTTCATACATCACTCTTGTAGTCTTAATGGTGTTGCTGCTAGTATAATTCTTCAGCTGTCTTGGGACTTTTTAAAGTGATATTTAGTGCACTTTTAAGAGTGGAACACTTGATGCAGTGGAACACTTGATGCAGTGGAACACTTGATGCAGTGGAACACTTGATGCAGTGGAACACTTGATGCAGTGGAACACTTGATGCAGTGGAACACTTGATGCAGTGGTACTTTAGAGAAAAGCTGATCTAAAATATTTACACAGATCTGAAGCCATGTTTTTTGGTTTGAGTATACAGTATTGTGATAAGCATTTTAATGTTACTTTATAACTAGTTGCGCATTGTTCTGTTTGTCGTAGGCACGGATATGAAAATGTTAAGCAAATTAAGCTGAAGATTTATTTTCAAATACATTGTCAAGGCGTATATTGACTAGTTTCCCTTCCAATGAAATTTTTTAAATTACTTCTCCAGACTAACATGCCGTATCCTACAATAGAGGGTTGGACTTAAAAGACAAATTTACTATTTTAAAGTATCTACTGGTGTTGGTCATGAGAGAAGACAAATTTATTATCTACTGGTGCTGGTCATGAGAGAGGGCAAATTTATTAAGTATCGACTGGCGCTGGTCATGATGGTGAATGATGTAAGACTGTACACATTATGGAAACATTATTTTTGACAAATATAGTGATTTAGTGGATGTGTTGTTTTCTAAAAGGGATTAATCAAATGAGAATGGTTAATATTTTTTTATTGATGAAAGGTTTCACCTTATAAATTTTTTATAAGAAAAGCTTTACTGAAAGTATCTTTACTAGACGTCTGTGTTCAAATTAATTATTCTAGTTGGTAATCAGTGTATACAACCGTAAAGAATATTACCTTAAAATTATTCTTAAATTGCATTACAATGGTAAATAGAAATGCTCTGTATGGGAACATTATCCGGGTATAACTGTATCTGGGGCTATGTGCTGCATTGATGTCACAAGTGTCATCAGGTACTTTATGCAAGGATTAACAGCCAATTTAAATGTATGAAGTTGAGCTTTTGATCTTTAAAATAAAAGAAAATTGGCAAAATATCATTTTGCGTGAAGGCACTTGACATTAGCTTTGATTAGACTGCTGAAGCAAGCCAATGCTGGTTTAGTGTCTAAAACTTAACATTTTGGTTACTCCATCTCAAACCTCGTATCATTAGTGGATATGCCAAACAACCCAGAGCATGTTTCAGAAAAAAGTCTGACAGCAATATTTGCAATACATAATCTGTAAACTGCCTCATTTTTTTAATGGGAATGCTGGTATAAAGATGGATTCTTCGCAGAAATGAACGGATGAAAAATTATTTCAGTTAAACTATTCATACTCAGACATTTAAGGAATTACAACTATGAGAGTCTTTAATTGGGAAGTTTATACATGCTGATCTGGAAATAACTATTGTGGTTACTGAAGGAGAAGCTTGTTTAATTGCAGGCTGCTAAGGATATTGTTTTCAGTGTTATAGTCAGATTGACAAACGCCTTATTGCAAATTTTTTTGTGAACTAATGATATCAATGTCATGTATTTGTAGTCAACTGAAGTGTTTATTTGTGACATTGAAATATTAGGTATTTAATGTTGAACTTGATTGTTGACATAAATTTTATTGGAAAAATAAAACTTTTGGAGTGCAATGTACCGTACTTACGATTAACAGAATTCTCCAAATTTTGCAGGGAAATTCTACTGAGATGTGGTAGACATCAAATTAATCCTTATGCTTTCATAATAAGACGTAACAATGAAAGCTGATACGGACTGGAGATGCTTAAGGTAAGGCATAAGAACAATTGAAGTAAGGTAGTACAATATCTAAGTAAATTTAGTTATTGAACTTTGACTTTTTTTTCTTAAATCGAGAAGAATTAGAGAATTGTTGAAAAATAGTGGTCAGTATAATGATGGGTTCAAATGTTACAAATCATGGGAGATAGTGTTTTCTGCGACTAGATTGTAAGGTGTCAGAGGCAATAGCAATTTTTACAAGCCTCGAAGAGCAAAAATCCAGGGCAAATAATTTGGAAGATTGTCATGAATATAACAATGCATTGAAGTTTTTGATGTTGAAATGCCATTACATAATGCATTTGTTTTTCATATTGATATAACATTAATGCATTTACGTTTTTTGTACTGATGTAACATTAATGCATTTTCGATATTTGGTATTGTAAATATCCAGTTATGAAAAATTTTTAGGATTTTTACAAGGTTATTTTCATGTTCTTTATTCACCGGATGTTCTACACTGTAATTCTTTAGACTTAACACTTTGTCTTGTTTCAATGAAACTTTTTTTACCTGAAAGTAAAAAGTTTGAACATAATGTTCATTTTTACACCAGCTGTGTCATCCTGAGATCTTGGATTGGTGAAAATAGCAAGTGGCATTAAAAGTGGATTTTCCAAAAATAAAAGCATGAAGTTAATGGACTAACTTTTCTTTGATCAAACTAAAAGTTAGCATAATTTAAATGGAGAGTTTTCTTAGCTGATTTAGATTCATTAAAAAGTTAATGACTATGAAGTTTTGTCAAGTAAATTATTCTCAATTATACCACAGATGTCGAGTTAAGCTCTGTCGTATATAAGAATTTCTCATTTTCCCACTTCACACGTGGGACATTTGCTGGTTAATCTGATGCGTAACTTTTGTATGAAAGTTCTTGATCCAATTCCCAAGATAGTTAATAATGGGTGATTAGTAAAGGCATTGTTGCAAAGTTTTAATATCCTAAAGGGAACTGAACTGCACACAGCTTGTTAATAAGGTGAATCGAATAAACCCTGATACTCGGCTTCCTCGTCGCCTCTCCCTGCTGATAGCCGACCTATGCGGCACAGGCAGTTGAAATCAGGATAAATGCAGTTGCAACATTGCAAGTTAAGATCTAGAAGGGTGACGCAACTGCTAGTTGAATGTGGAATTACCTAACACCCAGACCAGTACTTAGGTGCTAATTCTAACTTGAACACTAAGGAGGAGCACCGTTCAGGCGTTTGAAGTATTTTTTTTTTTTTTTAATTTACAGATACTTCATCAGAACACTGAAACTACTTTGCATAATCTGTAGTAGTAATGATGAAATTGCTGTGTGACAGTTTATAGGTAGTACTTATTTTCTGGTTTGCCATGTATCAAAAACTGTTAATATTGAGTTAATGAAGTAAAGATAACATGGAAAATTTTCATTCTTACAGGATGGGCTGGAGTGGCTGTAATGCAACTGGATTTTAGCATTCGGATGAAATTGGTCTATTTAAGAAGATTCAAGCAGCCCGATATTCACGATCAGAAATTGCTGCAGGTGTAGTGATGTACAGCTTTGCAGGAGGCTATTTGACACAACGAAGACAACACGGTTTTTTTTTTTTTTTTTTTTTTGGCTAAATGAAGCACTATTCCCATTAGTATTTCAGAACCGGCTGAGATTTCAAGTTTCGTTTTAAAATTGAATCTTCTGCGTTGTCATTGCTTATGTTTTTCAAAACAACTGTTAAAATCTTACTATATCTAGTCACTCCTTTTATAATATTTATCAGAGTATAGACTGGTTCTGCTGGTGGATTATTGTTGCTTCATTGACTAGACCATTTGGTCCACAATAATTCATATTCTTGATGCTTCTGAATAGAATAAAAATAAATTTGAAGGACGGCTACATTCATCCCGTAGTGTTTATTTTAAGTCCTCAGTTTAAGCTTTATATGTTTATGCTTCAATGAGTTTTTCTAAATGATTGTATGGCTGAGAATAGCTGGTTAAACTTGAGAAAATACTGATTAAATATATGAAAGGAATGGCTACAAATAATTATATTTACTATATATTAACTGCCAAAACATCCCCGTATGTTCTTAAACATTCACTTGTTTTTGTCAAACTCGTTATTGGGAAACAACGAATTCTCACTCAAAAAAAAAAAAAAAAAAAACCAGCATTATCGTACTTGGATGCAACTAACTTGCTACTTATCTGGAAAGACTAACACTTGATTTTATAAGGCCTGAAGATGCTAGCATTTGCTGAAAGTTATTTAAAAGCAAAATCTGCGTCATTAACTGGTGACTGTTGGAACTTCTGATGTACCAGGTTTGTTTCGGTTACTGAGTGTTTATAGTCTATCGTAATTTTAGATAGAAAAATAAACTTATGTGCTTACCGAGCATAAAACTTTAAGCATGGTCACAGCGTTGAAACTGAAAATTTTGTGAAAATTAGGTAAATTTTGGAGCTTATAATACGTAAGGGAATAGTGTAACCAGAAAATGGGTATACGTTGGGTATTGCTCATTACAGTAAAGTAGATTTACATGAGAAATTAGATGCTAAATGATTTCATAAACTGAGTTTTGATTTTGAAAGGACAGTATTTCCAGAGTAGAATATGACTGGGCTTAAGCCAAGCTTGTGTTCCTTTTTGGAGTTTTGTACTGTGTATCTAGGCACTTGGCAGTGGCATAAGACACGTCCCCTAAATTACAGCTAGACCAAGCACTAATTCAGTTAGTAGGATGAACGAATTTTGTCTACTTTTCTGCCCATACCTGTGTCTGTCCTTAACCATTTTAAATAATTGCTTCCATTTTTAAGATTTCTGTGGGTTTTTGAGGCTGACCATAACGCTTAAAATCTAGATTGCGAGTTTTCCTTCACTCGCCTAGAAGAACTAAACCATTCCTGCAAGCTGTTAGTCGTATTAGGTCAAAGTGGAGGGAACTCGACGTCTTTTCTGAGAAGACAGTTTTTGTCCTTAATTTTTTTCCCTTAATGTTTTTGGTGGGATATGGATAGTAAGGGAATTGGACCTTTCATCCCAAACCCCTCTAAGGTGTCAGGTGGCTGGCTTATTCAGCTTTGTCCCAGGCTGAAGACTTACACAGTAGGTCTAGATTGTTGACGATGAAATCTGTGTTCATTTACACTGCTCAACTCGGCTTTCCTGCAGTGCCTGGAGCTAACTTCATTGGGCGCATCTATTGCTGCCCTTTTTTGACCAATAGTATTGAATTTGTAGTTAGCTACAAAACTTTCGAATTTTGTTTTAAGTTGTGTAAGAGCTCGGGATTTTTCAAGTTTTTATATCTTACTGGGTGCAGTAACCAGTTTTATTCCATGTAGGTGGTGACTTTGTGATTCACGTTAACATAGTTTTTATTGTAAGTTTTTTTTTATCTTACTGGGTGTATTAACCAAATTTTTATTCTATCCTAGTGATGACTTTGTGATTCACGCTAAGTTGGGCTGACAGTTTTAGGTTCATTTATGAAACTGCAGACAAACGACAAACTTCTCTTGATCGACACGAACCCATATGTTAAATGAAACTTCCATATTCAGCAGATGATGACCTATTAAGCTTTTGCGTGGCAAACTCACATGACCTATTAAGCTTTTGAGTGGCAAACTCAGATGACCTATTAAGCTTTTGAGTGGCAAACTCAGATGACCTGTTAAGCTTTTGAGTGGAAAATCAGATGACTATTAAGCTTTTGAGTAGCAAATTCAGATGACCTATTAAGCTTTAGGGAAGCACTCAGATGACCTAATAAGATTTTGATTGGCAAACTCAGATGACCTATTAAGCTTTTGGGTGGCAAACTCAGATGACCTATTAAGCTTTTGGGTGGCAAACTCAAATGACCTATTAAGCTTTTGAGTGGCAAACTCAAATTACCTATTAAGCTTTTGAGTGGCAAACTCAGTAGACCTATTAAGCTTGGATAGCAAACCCGGTTTCCTTGCATTAAATAAAGCCCAGCTTTAGGTTTGTAGTGTCTCAATGATTGGTTGGTCTTATTTTTTTCTGGTTCATTTCTTTGAGGATGGAGAATATTATATTACGAGAGTCGGCATGAACGGAGGGCCTGAGGTTTGCCTAATGTACACAACAACTTTGCAACAGTAACAGTAATTGTATACTTATATTTACCTCATTTCTCTTTTCAAACTTAATGTATGATTACATACAGATCAGCAGTGTTCATACGTTGCACCATTCCCCACGCTTGCAGCCTCTCCCGTAGGAGGATAGTGCCGTCATTGCACTTCTCGCGGTGCACTGTTGGCATTACTTTAGGTTCTTTGCAGCATCCCTTCGGCACCTAGCTGTAACCTCTTGCACTCCTTTTACAGTAACTCCGTATTTCTTCACCTTGTTTTCCACCCTCTCCTGACAATTGTTTCATAGTCCAGCTGCGAAGTTCCTCAGTGAACGGGTCGATATCGTACTCGGATAGCACTCTGCTAGGCCCGCTTTCGATACTCCGGCCGGCCAATGAAGAATTAGAAGAATTTATTGCTGGTGATAGAAATTCATTTCTCGGTACAATGTGGTTCGGATAACACAATGAGCTGTATGTCCCGTTGCTAGGTAGCCAATTAGATCTTTGCCACGTTAAATAAGTCTAATCCTTCGGGCCAGCCCTAGGAGAGCTGTTAATCAGCTCAGTGGTCTGGTTAAACTAAAGTATACTCGAGTCCAGCTGCGAGGTTTTACTCCAGTTAAAACCTTGAAAACCTTAGTCTGTTTCCCTTTCAGCTTTGAATGACTTCAAAGGTCCCAGTGCTTGGCCTTAATTGTATATTCCTCAGCTTGACCTTGTAGACTGTTTCCCCTTACATTGCCTAGATTCAGTGTTTTATAAAGTCTGTTATTAACTTTAGGTATAAGCCAACTTAATCAGTGACCGAGGTAGTAGAAAGAGCCAAAGGTAATTGGAATAGTGTAAAAAAATCAATGTAATTGTTGCTTAAAGATTATTTTTTCGTATGTAATGCTTTGATAAAGTTTATCGTAAACATGTGACTGCAAGTTCTCAAACCTTGCTCAGTTGCAAGGGATTTGAATGTAAATAGGTGTTACTGTACTTGTAAAATTTTCCTATTTCCTCATCGCTGTTCCCTTAAGATTCGTCATTGTAACTTCATTTGAGGATACATTTTTTTTTTTTAAACTAAGTATCGGGTGACCAATGTTTCAAGCCCTCTTAATTTAAGTCTTCGGTTTCTGATGATATTTTGTCTGTACTCTGCTCGATTCTTTGGTTGTCCTTCCCTTGAATACTTCATTGCAACCCTCCCTTGTTTTTAGTCTTTCAGTGGTTCTTTTGTTCCCCTGCCTGCCTCTTGCGAGAATATAAGCCTTCCATTCGTAACTATTTTTCTCCTTCTACTTCGTCCTGGTTATTTTAATATTTTCCAAACCTTGCTTTTTCCCTTCAATCGTTCTTTTCAATTCTCTTGTCTTTTCACACCTACCACTTCTCTCTACGTCATCTCCACCTTTAATCTTTCATCCCGTAGGGGGGTAGGGCCGTCAGTGCGCCTCAAGCGGTGCACTGTAGGCATTACTTTAAGTTCTTTGTAGCGTGCCTTCGGCCCTTGGCTGCAACCCCTTTCGTTCCTTTTACTGTACCTCCTTTCACATTCTCTTTCTTCCATCTTGCGTTCCACCCTCTCCTAACAATTGATTCAACGTGCAACTGCGAGGTTTTCCTCCTGTTACACCTTTCAGACCTTTTACTGTCAATTTCCATTTCAGCGCTGAATGACCTCATAGGTCCCAGTTCTTGGCCTCTGGCCTAAATTCTATATTCACTTCAATTTAATCCTTCCTTGCAATCTCATGTAAGCACATGACTTTCAGTCCTTACTACTACTACTACTTTTAACGTGCTTGTTTTCCCATTTGTATGGGGTAAGCACGATGCCTCCCGGCCGCCTAAATCTTTTAATCGGTATTGCAGTTTCTTGGCTGCTTATTGTTCTGTACTTTTCTTTCTCCATTTTGAATCCTGCCAAATCTCAGTCTGTTTTGACTTGGCCCTTAATCCCTTATTCTTCTCTTACAATCATCCGGTTTCTTGTTGCGTTTCATTCGTTACCTTGTCATTCCTTATCTTGCCATAACGTTTCCTTTATATGCAAAGATTTAGAGAATTTTTTGCTACTTTCTCTACATAGGCAAAGACTGAGAATCTTTTGCTAAACATGATTTTTGTTTCGAAGTGTCAAGTTATCAATCTACCCTGGGGATTATTCTCCCATTGCTTATTTGCACAAAATAGTCGCATTAATATTTCTTTTTTTATCTATATAGTCATATTTCGACCAAGCAACTTCATATTTTTTGCAGATTAATCAATCTTGAATTAGACTGGCTGAAAATAAATTTTCTTGTAAAGCCAAATTGTGATCGTTGGCAACAAGTAGTTGTTTCATGGGATAAGAATTAATTTGTCATTTAAATTTCAACTTAGAAAGGAGAAATATCGTAATATCGTAAAGAGTCTTAATTTTACGTGAATTAATTTTACAGCACACAACGCTTACACGAAATGCTTAAAAGCACGTTATCTTTATTACAATGCTCTCTATATTTCCTTCGAAAGCTGTATAACATAGAATTGCAGTTTCGGTACGTTCTGTAACGATGATCCAAGTTTAACTTTTGAATACTTTGTATGTTCTTGGTTACTATCGAAAAAACTTATTTTCTGGGTCTTTACTTCACGTACTTGCTTGAGTTCTCTCATTCCATGGATTTTATAGCTATTTATGGAATGTGAATTGATCAAGGAATAACTGCAGAGGGATTGGATTTTAATGTTGATTGCTTTACGTATTGATTTGTATGCATAAAAAGTTGAGAATAGAATTGTTTACATCGTAAAATTTTGAATAAAGTTTTGTATGACATTTTATAAAACTAAATTTTTCTGGAAAGGAATTTTTCATTTTGATTATGTACTGTTTTGTGGGAAGTGCCAACGGTAAGAGTAGAATTACTGCAAATTGAGAATTTTGCAGAGTTCATGTACCTTGCTGTATTTGTCTGTGGTTTACAGAAATTGCTATTGAAATCTATGGTGTATAACAGAATAAGCATACTCGCACCATCATGTCTAGGAACCTTGGGAAATAAAGAATAAGATTAATGAATTTCTTTTATTTATGACACACAAAACTATGCAAATAAACCCTTACCCAAAGAAAAAGAGAGAAAGTACGTGTGAAAACATAAATGACAATTAGAATTTTTAAGTCCATAATCAGGAGTGTTCTCCTTAACCACCCCCCGCCTCCGACCCACCCACACCCCCCGTTCCTCTCCCAGCAACAGCTGACGACATATATCTCGCCTAGAGGGGCCTAGTGTGTGAAATACCATTTTTTTCCTCAATCCTGACTGCCATTCATTTCCAACGTAAAAAGTTCGTCCAATTACTGATGTATAACAACAACAGAAGTCGTGTGTGTTCCCCACGTAAATACAAGAGTCAGAAGGGCCTAAGTAATTGTATAATGTAGTTATGGTGACTTGAGAGTTGTCTGCGAGTCAGTTTTCCAATAGCCATAACACGATTCATGACAGTTTTCTCTAAATCCATGCTTTGAATGGTTTGTTACTTTGAATCGTATTTCATATATACACTAGTACTTGGGAGTGGTTTGCCGAAGGGAACCTTGAAAAAAGCTAAGTAAAACTACTGAATCCAGCATAGTCTTTTATTGTAGATGATCGAATGTTATAAAACATGTTTCAGTACAATAAATTTTGTAAGGAATATTTATAAATTGTGTACAAGTCAGCACATAAAGAGACAATGACTAGCATTTCTCAAGTGCAAGTTCCTTAAAGAAAATGGGAAATTTTCATCACCAACGAGAACTACTTCCATTCAAGCCAGTAACTTTGGAAAAGGAGCCACTTGAAATGTTCTCGAATTCAATCAAACGGCTTGAAAGAAGCCAATTACGGTTTCCTCAAAAATCATCTGCATTTGTAGTACTCTTACAGGCCAGATTTTTGTCAGATTTGCCATGACTGTGCAATTTATCTTTTATAAAAAGGAAAAGGAAAGCCCACCAAGGCCCTCCCCAGTCCCGCCTAGTAACAGACTCTAAGGCAACTATTTTGTTTCTGAATAAAAAAAAGTTACTAGGTCCTTGAATGCTTTCCCTTTCCTTCTTTTTTTTTTTTTACTTTTATTCAAATGTTACAAACAACATATACATTACTATGACCTGAACAGCATGAAAAGTATTTGGAACTTAAGGAATTTTAAAGTTAATAGCATCAGTGACTTAAAGGTATTTAGAATCTAATGAAATTGAGGAATTAATGACTTTTTCAAGTCACAAAAATAACAATTAGAATCTGAAACTGCCATCCTATGATCTGGGTGTGCAATTTCAGCACCAATCTATTGCACAGAGGAGACACTGGAAGCCCCCTCAAAAGCAGACAAGGTCACACAAAAGGTCACTGTGTCCCTTGACTCTGCCCCATCATTTGTCCGTGATTGAGTCGGGTAAAGGTGAGGAGACGGGCACGGGTACTGCCCCGACCACTCCTGGTTTCCTCCCCCAACGGAGCAGTCAGATCGGACGGAAGTCACATTCCCCGGTACACGTGGACCACCAAATCACTTCAGAATCGTCTGTGTGATAATTCCCCAAACAAGAACCAAGATATCCAAACGAGAGACCAACTAACCAAATAACCACCACATTTTCCACGCCGACATACTCAGAAGAAAGACGTGACGGCACAAAGCAAAGCCATTTATTTTTTACACCGATAAAGAGACTCACATAAGATCTGATTTCATAATTTGTTTACACCAGTTAAAAACAAGGGGGACGAGACTAGAGAAAAATACTTGTGACAATAAGATGCAAAAGACAAGACTGCATGCAAGCATAAAAAAGTTTTCTATACCAAAAATGAATTAAATGGAGATAAACGTACAAATAGCAACAACCACCTTTTCCAAATTATTAAAGCGCCAAAAGAATGAAAATATCAACCACTTTCTCTAGATCAATAGAGCCTCAAATGAAAAGCAGTACTGCCCAAAATACAACCACCTTTTTTATACCAATATAGACAACAAAGAACAAATGCAGTTCATAAAACGAATGGTTTCCCAGTGGTAACTACATCAGTATAATAAATCAACATTCGAAAAACATCCAAAATGATTCCTTTTGGTTATAATGACTCTTGACTTTTGAGAAGTTGTTTAGATAAATGTGCAAAGCATGTATAGTTTTCGTGGTTTCCTCGTGTCTCTTACCACATGTTCTATATATCACACTGAAGTCAACTTCTCGCGTCTCCTTTTCAAGAATTATAATCATCAATGAATACACCCAGTAAGAGCAATGGCCGCCGTTTTTAAATTTTGTCCTATGAGACCAAGACTAGCAAGATTTACAAAGCAAATTTCGACCACTGAAAGGTAAAAGCATGCCAATGGGCATTCTTCCCCAGTTGATACATCTGCCTATGAAAAGCAGCCAAGTAAAAGTTTTTACGATGAACAAAATATCACAAAATTCTGCATCCTAGACATCAAAGAAATGGAGAACTCGTCAGAATGGACGATCCTTAAGTTAACTGACTTCACCTAGGTATCGAAATGCGGAAGCCACTTGACGTAATCTGCCACCTTAGTATTGGAGATTTAAAGTCAAGAGGGTTCCAAGAGCAAATACCAATACCAGCGGTACAGAGATCAACGACCTACCACAGACTTAGATCAGATCAAATGAACTCCGGAACTATATTAGACCTTTCGAACTGAAATCTTTAAGGGGCCACTCAGTCTCATAATACTGTATAGTTCATAGCTAAATTCTTCTCATTTCCACCTTATATAACAAACCATGCCCGTCATGGTCAAGGGAAATGATTGTCAAGTTGATGTTTTGGTTCTTTGCAGATAATGCAAATTTCTTGACATGAAAAGCACTACTCGGAGTAAATAAGGCTTACATTCGCATCAACTCCAAAGAATAAGAAACTTCCAGAGGACATGTTATGAACAGTTGTAACTCTCGTAGATAATAAAATCTCAAGGAAACAATTACTACCAATGAGGCATAGGGGATTGGAGAAGCAACTTAAGACAGCAAAAATTAAGATATAGAACTAGTTACAAAATTACTGCCCAGAGGACAACCATCACCATCAGAAATGGAACTTAAGCAAAACCCTCCCGAGGATACAAAGTTCATAAAAAAATAATGCAGAGGATAAGTTTTACCATACAAGACCATTTAAAAGACACAAAACATCCATTATTGAGTCTGCAACTTCAAGAAACTAGTTCTAACAACCTAATCAACACACATTCTGCTGTGGGCTCTATGTTGCAGCACCAGAATCAATGGACTGATGGATTTAGGAGCTAGGTCACCAGACACCGAACAATATTATTTCAAGAAAAGGCATTAATGTAAATGTAAGAGGTGTGTAAAAACTCTTATGGTCAATATCTTATTAGAAATACTATGATACTGGAAAGTATATTTCCTTGGTTCCTACTACTTACTACTGTATTAAAGTAGTTTAATCAGACCACTGAGCTGACACAGGTCTCATAGGGCTGTCCTTGGTTCCAGCCATTAACTTGTTCAAGGAGAAATATTATCAAAATTAAAGACTATGAAGAACAGGCTTATTTAATATCTCCTGATAAACCTCTGAGAGTATAGTCCTTTACGAGGTATTGCCAAGATCTTCAAGGCAGTTAATTTTTATAAGTAATAAAGTTCACAATTTATAAGGCGCGCGTACTCCGTTTGTTTGCGTACACAATACACGTATTACTGAATTGACCTTAGAACCCACCTTTCTCCTTTTCCTTCTTTTATATCTACACACACATACATCGGGGTCACAGTATTACGGTTAAATTCAGAACTTAATCTTTAAGATCTTAAAAACTGCTTGTATAGCACATCAAAACTGCTAGTTGCATTTCTCGGTTGGTGACTCATTTAGAAAAACTGTTGGTACCAGTTTGGAATAGTTCAAGGATCTTTGCATCTTAGAATTTTAGACATCTGTTAAAAAGACTAACTCTAAAAACTAAAATTTTCATCCTGATCTTTGAAGATTTAACCAAATATCAGTGGTAATGTCCAAATCCCAGAACATATTGGGTCAAGCAGTACAGTATTAAGAAAATCCTCTCCTGATCGAAAGATCGAAAGTGAACTACTTCTAACAAGAAAGAATTGAAATCCTGATTAGCAAAAAGCCCTTCAAAAAATGCTAATGATAAGCTTGTCTTTAGAGAGAGAGAGAGAGAGAGAGAGAGAGAGAGAGAGAGAGAGAGAGAGAGAGAGAGAGAGAGAGAGAGAGAGAGAGAGAGAGTGAGAGTGAGTTCGTGACCAAATGCAAAGTTTTTATTTGGCTCGCAAAACTCAGGTTCCAATTAGAAACCCTTTACGAATGTTTTGATATTTAAAACCCTGGCAGAAAAAAAAAATGATTGAGTTCCCATGAACTGAACACTTGGGTCTTGCGTTCGGATTATTGACAAAAGTCAAACTCCCAGCTACTGTAAACAACTCTAGGGTTTTGGCAAACTTCTAATACTTAAATGCACATGTGCCCTTCCACAAACTGTAATGTCTTTTTGTAATTTCAAAGGTACACCTGCATTTTAAAAATCCACGGTAATTTACCAGATTAATGAGCCCTGTTTTTTTAAGGAGCAAATTTATGAGTGCTTTCTGGAGTACTTATCAGGCTCCTTCCAAGAACCCTTCTGTAGGAGGCAGTAGTTACTTTGTAAGTGTCTTGTTTAAGTACGTAATTTATCTTTGTTTCTGTTGTTCTTCGAGTGTTTCTTATATTTTTCAAGCCCTTGGGCTTGTGCCATTATGCTTTTTCTACTAGGGTTTCAGCTTGGCTTCTAACACAAATTTCAATCTTATTATTATTATTATTATTATTATTTATCTATTTATCTATAATTTTTTGTTTTGCCTTCAGCAGATGTAAGTCAAGATTTCGGTCCCTCAATATATATCACAACATTAACTGGGGTTTCAAAAGTAAGACGATCAGGATGATTTTAATAAAATATAGCTGCTACTTTCATTGTAGTGCATAGGCTATGAAATTAAATATTTTTCATGATATATTGAATTAACAGATGGTGCTTAAAGTAGAGGCTATTGATTGTTTAAACTCTTCATATGAAGTTAACTTTAAACGCTGGCCTGTTAACCAAACTATCTCATATGCAGGTAATGCAAGGAAAGGAAAATAGTTTATTTATTACCATGGCAAACTAGCGTGGCGCCCAAAATATTTAACCAACCAGAAATTCAAAGCATTTGATAATTTCCGTATGGATACCTCCATAAGCTGAACATTAATTTTTACATAGCTACCTGGTTAAAGAAGCATGACTTCAACATATAGACCAACTTTTATTTCTGCAACTTTCAGCGAAATAAAAATCCTTGCACATAAAAAAAAACTTAAGAGGCATTCTAAGATTAGTGTACTGCATACCAAGATAGATATAGTTCTGTCTAATTGATCCTGCCCACCGGTTCCTGAACACCAGACAACCTGTGTGAAATCTGTCCATCAGCCAAACAAGACTAAACCTCATGCCAAACTTGCAAGTAAATTGTGCTAGTCTGCCCTAGTGACAGCATATCTCTGCTGAACCCCCAATGCACAAGGCAACCAGAAACAGAACAAGAAATTGCACAACCTCTACATTCTAAACAACAAGGGAACGAGCTAGAGGAATTTATCACACATTTCCTCCAAAGATGAGTATCGCGACATTTACCTTTCTTTATGTCATGGACATTAATGAAGCAAAATCAGCGACAACAGTGACTTTTCATGAACCCATCTGGACCCCTTTTCAGGAAGCTGAAGTGTCAGTGCAATAGAAAGGACAAAATTGCTAGACTTTGATGGACATAAAGTGAAAATATAAAGTTAAATATTTAAATACTTAGTTAACAGACTTTGCATTGTTAAGTAAAAACCGTAACTTATCCTAAAATTCTATCTGACAGGTCATAATTTCTCATGTACAATATGGATATCTAACATCGACATCTTTACACAGTTCTTGACAAACCTTGACAAATCTGAATTTACAGTCAAGTTATTTGTTACTGAAATAGTGCATAATGCATTTACACAAAAATCAATACTCCTTACAAAATTAGTACAAAAACTTGCATTTTAACATTACAGTCTTCCACAACAAGGCTTATGTCAGAGTTCAGATCTTGAACTTACATTAAATTTCAAAAATCCAATATATTAACATAACCAGGGAATTCTGATACCTTAGAGGTCAAATCACTGGCAAACATAAGTATCAAGCATCTTACAACAAAATAGCTCTTGATGACTAAATGAGTCAAGGTAAAATTGAACTGAAAGTAGGCAACAAGTAACTAAAATATCCCAACATTATCACAGTAGCAAGTACCCTTCTGACTTTGTCTAACATTGGAAACATTGAAGTGCTTTTGCTGTCATTACACCAGTAGATGAAGGAACCTCGTCACTTGAAATTGAACAGCAATCCAGACGAAAATTTTGAAGTCTATTCCATCAACACTACAGCCCTTCTTGGCAGTGATGTCATTTACTGAGCTGAGAGAGAAACGGGGATTAGGTGGGAGAGGGCAGGGGGTGGGGGGCGGTTCGGCCTCTGACCATGAGTGGATAAAATTTTACATTTCCAGTTTGTGGAAGTTGGTAGGATACAGGATTTGGGACGGGAGCTCTGAAATTGCCATCATCTTAAGAAAACTTTGTTAAGCAATCTTCGAAAGTTGTAATTAACCTGTCTAGAACATTAATACTTCTCACCATATTTGAAGATTTTACGTAACTTTTTTTAGGAATCATGTAGCCCTTAGAGAGAGAGAGAGAGAGAGAGAGAGAGAGAGAGAGAGAGAGAGAGAGAGAGAGAGAGAGAGAGAGAGAGAGAGATTCACTAAAAAAAAGGGGATTCTCTAAAGTGGGAAACGAGTTCAGATCTAAAAAAAATGCATTCTATAAAGTGGGAAACAAGTTCAGTCATACTTCGTAAAAGCTTTAGTTGATCTGAATTCAGCAGAACAGTTACTCAGTTACTCGTTAGAATTTTTTCCTTATCCTAAGCCTCATCTTGTCCTACTTTCACAGATTAAGACCACACTTTCCACGGGAGACACACAAACTCCAAAAAATATTGTCTTCCCATTTGACTCTCATACTAGTGCCACAATCTTGCTACAGACTCGCTGATCGTAACTGTATATTGCATCAGCGACCACAAAAGCTTTCCATCCACGCTCAGCAAACTGTACGGAAAATCTTAATTTATAAAAATTTTCTGACACATCTCCTTACTGATATATCCACCATTCTTTCAAGACTGCCAGGCCCTTATTCAGATTTAACAGTGACAAAACATTAACAAAAGTTGCTCTCGTCAATTAACAATGTCCGCCCTTAATCTTATGCACAAGTTTCCACTGACGATTTACCTCAGTTTTTACAATAGTACTTTGGACCAATGAGATTTGATAACAATTTTTAGTTAAAAATAACGCGCTCGCACACGCGCGCGCACATACACACACACACACACACACACACACACACACGTCCTCTAAGAAACTGTAACAGGTACAATATGAAATGAGAGAGAAAACGGCCTAAAGAATTGACGGAAGGTAACAAAAGGTGGGGAATACGGCATTAAAGAATCGATAAAAGGCAACAAGAGAGAGAGAGAGAGAGAGAGAGAGAGAGAGAGAGAGAGAGAGAGAGAGAGAGAGAGAGAGAGAGAGAGAGAGAGAGAGAATTTGATACTCTTAATAATACCCAAATAAAAAAGTTCAGATTTACAGGAATACACTAAAAAACAAAAAGGATAGCGCTAATAAAGGGAGATATGAAATATAAAGGCGTCCAAGGGCTTCATATCACACAAGTTACTTTCAAAAGACATTTGGCCTTAAATGGCAAACGTAATAAAATTATGAAATCCCTCTTCTTACAAGTACATTTAAATCAAAGCTGCAGGCCTGCTTTCATAAGTTAAGAGATTAATTAGAAATAAGCAATGTTCTTCTAATATAGTTTCCCTAAAGTATGTTTCGGCTATAGACTATATTTTTTACTTTTATAAAATGTGCACGTTTACGACTCAAGACCTCATACAAGACATGAACACAAATGACAGTCGATTCACAATCCTACTGAAAAATTAACATTTCGAAAGGGTAATTGTCGAACTAGAAAGCACCTCAGAGGAAACGTCAACAAGGAAACCGGGCAGCAGATCACTAAAGAGATTGTCAATTTAATCCGTTAGGGCACAGAACGAAATTAACTTCCAAAGACTTTTCTGAAATCGTAGATTGCAAACAAAAGACCTGTTTAATTTCTACAAGCGATATCAATTTAAAGACACGACAACACAATCAATCTCCTTAGGGTCTTCGGACATGTTGATAAATGCAAGTTAATTTACCACCATCCACCGAAATTTTTTTCAAAACTGGATTTCAGATTCAAAAAGCACTGACCTTTAATTAACATGTCCTAGAGTGACTAAATCATCCACACGTCAAGCCATCTAAATGGAAAATTTATTGAGTGCTTCGATAACTAGAGATATTTTTTTTAGCGCATTTTGAATGAATAAAGATGCACTCAAGAAATTGTTCAGCCCGAAAAGTCTTCAAAGTATAAGCATTCAGACAAGTACCGAAATGCTATAAAAGCTCGTAACAAGGAATTAAGTATGATTCCGAGAGTTTAGGTCAAAGTGAAACCAGTCTGACAACTACAAACTCTCAATGAATGAACCAAGGAGAATCTTATTTCCTGCATCAATGCCCTCTTACCATCTCGGAATAAGCAAGCCAGGAAAAGGACTACAATCAAAATTTATATTGAGTATAAGGATATTTCATAACATGACTAATATAAATAAAAGACTAAAGTTAAACTTTTTGGAAAGTTCATACCATATCTAGCTGAAAGGAGCAACTAATCTCAGTCTACGAAAATTGATCAAAGGTAATTAGTCGAAAGACGCCTATATTGTCTTTGACAGATTAATTTTACCAGATATACTGTATATGCACTGGGGCATAACACCATGTCCAGGTCTGAGTGTCTAATTTTGAACCTAAACACAAATCAGCAAACAATCTTAAAACTGTCAAAACAAGACAAGAAAGTCAGGACCCTCGACAGTGCGAGCTATCAGCTAGCAGCTTGCGAGAGAGAGAGAGAGAGAGAGAGAGAGAGAGAGAGAGAGAGAGAGAGAGAGAGAGAGAGAGAGAGAGAGAGAGAGAGAGAGAGAGACCAATACATAATACATTCACAAGGCCTGGTCAGTGTCTACTAGACGTAAAAGTATGTTAACGCCAATTCACCGATGAGCATTTTGGTGCAAGTTAACTTAGCAGTGTTAAGCCAAAATGTGACAAACTAAGGATAAGGGAAACAAGTGAACTTAGAGGTTGATACAGCAAGGTAAGAGAGGGTGATTCAAGATTAAGGGGTTCACGAATCTAATATGGTTTTTTTTTAAAACGCAATCACGTATCAGAGAATGGTGTGCCAAAAATAAAAAAAAAGATCCTCTTGGGTATGATTGTCAATCCTAGTGTTTGGTAACTATTTATGACCAAGTCCTTACTAACACCAGTAAATATTACTGGTTGCCTTAGAGTACTGAAACTACTCGACTGAATACTGTAAGCTGAAAACACTAAGGGTCCCACTAGTATTGTATATGGTTTTACCAAGTAATTTCTCAATCCATAGCTGGAATATGATTACTTGTCCTAGCGGCTTCAAAATATCCTCGGAGCATTTATTTGGTCCATCTTGCTAACTAGAGTCGATACACCAGCGCCCAGTAAACAAACAACTGGCTTCACCTGAAAAAGATAAATTTCCCAGTTCACAATTGCGTAACTGTATGGTAACCTTTCAAACAAGTATGAACTGAATTCCGATCTGAAAAATATGGTTATAAATGACGGATCAAAACTATCAAGTGATTAAGCTCTTGCTGAATAAAATGAGCTCGTGGAATCATTTAAAAATATATAACATATTAAGTCTATTCAGTACAGCGTACCTCTGGTTCAGAGTTTGCTTCATATTCTTAGAATAAAATGTATTATTTTGCATACTGTTTTTCTTATAAATCTACTAAATGTTTACACCAACCGAAACTAACGACTATAGTATTTATAGATTCTCAGTATTTGTACGTGTTTTCCTTCCTTCACCATCTAGGTCAGTACACTAAAAATATAGATACATCGATGGCCAACAAATCCTAACAGTAAAACAAAAATAGCAGTCAAATATGAACAAAGTGTTTGCGCTGACTCATTTAAATAAAATATTTTGATGCTTAAGAAGTTTTAGTCTTTAAACTTGTACACAGGCTAGTCGTACTACTGCTTAATTTTCCAACCAGGCTTGTTAAGGTTAGGCAACATAATGAAAATGTCAAAACAGAGACCTACCAACTTGAAGAGAGTTGACGCAAATGGTATTTGTCAAAGCTGCTGATTTGAAAGATAACTTGGATCTCTTAGAAAAGAAAACTGAAGTGAATATGTATCTGGTATAATCAAAATCTTTAGACTTTATTAAAATGTCAATGGATTGTCTGTTCCATTTGAAAACGTTTAAAAGTCTATAGATTGTCAATTTCATCTGAAAACCTTAAAATGTCTGTGGATTGTCTCTTCCACCTGAAAACTTTAAAATGTCTATGGATTGTCTATTCCACCTGAAAACGTTAAAATGTCTATGGATTGTCTATTCCATCTGAAAACGTTAAAATGTCTATGGATTGTCTATTCTATCTGAAAACGTTAAAATGCCTATGGATTGTCTATTCCATCTGAAAACGTTAAAATGTTTATGGATTGTCTGTTCCATCTGAAGACGTCTTCCCTACTACAATCGAAGTTCAATATGATATTAAGTAGATCTCTCCAGTTAATAAAAATTAAGTTAGGAAACCAATGAGGAAATTTAACATATTCTTACTAGCCCACAGTTGGGTAATAATTTATTTACAATTTAAATTTTACATCCTTATACTAAATTATACCCATTAAAAAAAAATTTTCGGGGTCTAATAAAAATGCAACCGACAATACTGAAAAAGAAATCTGATGAGCCTAGATAAAATTTAAGTTCTACAAAATTCTTGATAGATTTATGGTGCAACGAAGTTATGACAAATTACGATATTGCTAGATGTAAGATTCTAAAGGTCTCAGGATTCTCATACTCAAACGTGGGGCAAATTTTGTATCTCGAGACTTTTGTACCCCTATTAAATACGAAAATAAGATCCATGGACAACATTCCTAAAGTTGTTTCTATTAAGTTCATGTCAGTTCTTCATTGTGTGTGTTCTAGACTCCATTTTCTTCCACAGTTCCCAAAAGCAGTATTGCAAGATTCCTTTTTAAAGTGTTGAATATATGTCAATCCAACATCAATTCAACCTATATTAAAATGAACAGTTATTCTAACTAATCATCTTAAAATTACTAACAACAAAAAAAAACTTCCCAACAGTACGGAGCAGCTTTTGTCCTTCCCAGCTTAGGAAATATACTTACTAATGGTCTGGGATTTACTTTATCCATTAGCTTTCATCAGCTGGCTACCTGATTTCCCCAGATGAGCTGTGAAGTCCTGTAAAACAAGTTAGAAAATAACATACCAATATGTGCCGTATATCACAGACAAACTTCTAAGCAGGTTGACATTAATAAAACAACCAGATTTATATTGGTAAACTACGCAGATTAGCTATCAACAATTTTCAACCTATCAACAGATTAGATTATTGTTGATTTAGAGGTATTTTCATCCAGTTACTTCTCTGAAACTGAAGATGCAGCTGTAAGTTAAAAATTTAATCTAAAACTTTGAAAATTTAGTTCAGACGTTCCAACATGAAATACGTTTCCTTTCTACCAAATAATGACCTTCAACCTATTTTTTTACCTGATCTAAGCACTGAAATTCACTCGACTCTTGAAGCTCCTTCCATTGGAAGCTCTGTAAGTTTACTTTCTTCACCAATCAAGCATTCGCCACTATAAAAAGTGCTTCGTTTAGCATTACACTCTCGCGCAGGCTTCATTTTATGATGAACATTAAGCAATAATCTGGCAAGAAAAAAGTAGTTTAATTAACACATGGCGACTGAAACTGATGAATTTACAACTTTAAAACCAGTAACGATATTTAAAGGTAAACGAAAAATGCCCTCGAGTTCTCATGTGAAAACGGTATATTCGAGTTTTCGCTAAAATATAACTTTCTTGATTTAAGAGAGCTATTTAGGGAATTTCTTCAAAATCACACTTAAACTCTGCTACCTACGAACCAAAGTCGCTGAATATTATAATTACATTTGCAGGCAGACTATAATATTTGACGCTAGTTAACAAGCTTATGACTCCAGATTTTTTTCTAGTAGATCAGGGTTATTTATTCACAATACTCCCATGAGTAAACATGTAACTCTTACTCTTTGAGGCCGTGTAACTTATCCAAAAATTCCAAAGGTAATGCATTTTCTGTGCTATAGTACAATTTGAAATTTGCGCTCTTTTTAAAGAGGTTCCTAATTCTGAAATGCTCTCAAAATATTCTTATCCCGATGGCCTATAAACTAAAACTTTTGTGCAATAACCCATGCAAATTCATGAAAGGAAATAGTTTTCTGAACAGTTTTCATTTATATACATTAGCAATTCAACTACTAGTTATCCCGAATAAAAATCAGATATTAGTTTTACTCCGCTAATATCAAAAGTGACAGTAGTGGGGACCCTGAATGTAAATCCTCAAAACTATGTCACCAACCAGTCGGTACTGTTTTGAACAAAATAGGGCCCTATGTCCAACACTATGTTTGAAACTCTAATACATCCTGGCTTCGCCACTCATTCCTGCAATACTTCATTTGGTGAAAAATACAAGTAGCAAAATATTTCAGTACCGCAAAAAGAGAACCATAGGTTATATTCATAGTAGTGTAACATATAGCAATACCCGTGGTACGTTAAATAAGCAAGATGAATAAATGTGGGCACTGGGAACATTGGGTGAGTAATGTTGGGCTAAACTGCAGGAATAATTACTTTATACAAATCACACTAACTGCAAAGTGCTGCCAGTGTGATTCTAGTAACAACTCGGGTGATAACTGTTCCATCTAGAGAAGCAACTAACTACGCTGGTGACCTAATTCCTGTGAGCCCTAATATACTAAACATTTGGATGTCAAGGAAGTTGGTTATGTAACAATAAGTCGCTTCACTGTACAAATCTGGATTACCTCGTGCATGCGATCTTTACCAGACCTTCAAAGAGACAACATACTGGCAGGAGTTAAGAGTAGGACAACAGAATGGCACTGACAGACGTGCCCACATTGTATTTTAATGTTCTCGTGGCCTAAGAGAAATGTATATTACAAGTTTTGTACTGCTGGAGGATTAATGTAGAGCCAAGTAAATAAGTGTAAAGTCCTAACTTTAAGGAAATCATTGTAAACCTTTTACGAGATTAAGACTGAGTAACAGTTACCCAAGCTAATGAAATTTAATACCCGTAGAAATATCTGTCTGGAGTGAGACCAATAAAACACCTTTAAGGCGAAGGAGGTTAAATACCAACATTCCTCCTTCCCTACTGCATTAACCATTTTCTCGAAGAAATCACATCAGCTTCTATTAAATTTATATAATTGCATTTCAGTCAAAAGTGTTGTTCCCTTTCCTATGTTGGCCACAAACTAAAGGATTTTCATTACCTAATGTGCAGCATTTTCCACTTATTATCGAACAAACTCGGAGTCAGGTAATTCAAAATACAACACTACCATTGGAAATTTAAGTTTTGATTAACCTGTACTCGTGCTGAATAAATAAGTAACCCTTGCGTCGACTGCTATTGACTATTTAAAGACTTTCGAATTGGGGAACCCAAATAAACCAATATAGCATCTAACATTCACCCATGGACTTTAAAACCTTAATACTAGCCCAACCTTACTAAAAAAAAAAAAAAAAAAAAAATCAGTATGTTAAAATTCAGTTAATGAGGAGAAATAACGGGTACAATCATACAATGTAACACTGGCAAGACGGGAAGTTTGTTAGAGTTCAGATTAAATGTCTACCCTCTTGATAGGTCATACCATTAGCGTGTCGTATTATTCATAGCCTTGATTCCCTGTAATTACTAATTTAGTAAGCACTATCATTGAGTTTTACGTTGAAGTTAGATTTGAAAGTTAAAACATCTCTTTTTACCTCAGTTTTTGCACGCTTAAAATTATCAGTCATTGAATCTCAAGTTGGGCTTTTAGATTTCGGGTGGTCGAATATTTACATGAATTTTTCCATAATCAGTTGCAACTAAGTAGTTCTAGTTACAAACCCTGAATCATCCACAAACCTGTCTATCAATAAAATTGTTTTAGTATTCACTGTTACAATTAAAACAATGCATCAAACCCTGTCAAATTACCTTCACATCTGAAAGTTTTCGTGACTTAGATCATTAACCTTAACAAGCCCTTTGAAAAAAATTCTTATAGATTCAGATTAAAACGATTAAGAAAACCCACCAGCACACAAAGAAAACCCACCTTGCACACAAAGCAAACCCACCAGCACACAAAGCATCGTGTCAAACTACATGAGAATTTATTCGTATTTTGACAGAAAATATGAAAATATTAAAAGGGTTATGCAAGGTTTGAGAGTAATTGCAGACTTTGGTCTGCAGTTATTCGCATTTTCGGGAATGATGCGCAAATATCGTCCTGAGGACCTTTGCTGATATAACTCGAGTTTTCTCATGATATTTTCCATGCTATAACATTCATATTAAAGTCATTTGTCAGCTAAAGTTGAAAACTAAACAGCAGATAATGTGAATCATTAAGCAGCACCAAGTTTTTAGTGGTAAATGGAAACTGAAGGACAGAATCCACTCGCTCATATCTCGTTCCAAATACCAGACTAGTAGCCTAACCATTTTTAAGTTAT
>JANJGK010000036.1:12378037-12383037 GCA_039081455.1 Macrobrachium rosenbergii | reverse complement strand
AATATTCCATGTACAAGTTTGCTAGAAGGGGTGATAGGGGACTTCCCATGCTACAGCCAAATTTTTGTTTGTAAAAATTACCATTGAAAGAAAACACGTTGTTAGTTACACAGAGGTTGATAAGTTTTAAAGTTTTATCTATGCCAAGAGGAAAATGGTCTTCATATGGTTGTAACTTCCTCTCTAAGAAAGACAACACGTTGGCAATCGGGACTTTGGTAAATAATGACTCGACGTCTAGGCTGAGCAATTTGATGTTGTTTGAGGGGATGTTTAAACTATTAAATTTTTGTATGAAATCCTTTGCATGTTTGATGTGGGAGGATGAGAAGGTTCCTAGAAAGGGTGATAACAAGTCTGCGAGCCATTTTGATAATTTGTACATGAAAGAGCCCCTGCTAGATATTATGGGGCGTATGGGAATCCCATCTTTATGTGTTTTCGGGAGGCCGTAAAAATAGGGGAGAGAGGGGTTGATTACCTTGAATGTCTCTAGTAATTCTATGTCTTTTTTATTGCCCCCTATGGTTCTGACTGATTTGTTAAATTGAGCAGCAATATTTGTTGTGGGATCTTTCGTTAATTTGTCATAGGTCTCCGCATCGTTTAGAAGTTCTTGAACTTTATTGATGTATGTCTCCTTGTCTAACAGAACTATTTTCCCGTCTTTGTCAGATTTTGTGATGATGATATCCCCCCTTTTCCTTAACTAACTAATGCATTTTGGAATCTTTTCGGGAGCGAATTTTTGTTGTTATTTAGCTCCAAGACATTTAGCAAAATGCCTTTGAGACATGCCTCTTTCTTGTCATAATTGTTTTTTGCAAAATGTTTATCAAAAGCAACTAGGAAATTAAGATTACTCTCGGGACCAGGTTTTAGAGCGAATGAAACTCCAAGATTTAAAACGGTCTGTTCTTCTGCAGTGAGGGGATGGTTAGAGAGATTCAGCACATTATTGGGAAGGCCAAGATTATTCCATATGCTGTTCCTAATCAGTCTTTTTAATTTGTAGCACAAATTTCTGGAGTGGGACTCACTGTTTTCAATAGCACCTGATAGCACAAAATATGAAAGATATCTGTACATGAGGCGAAGTGACGTGGCTAGCTCGCTTATTTTTCTTCTAATCACATAGATGTCTTGGTGTGTGGCTTGTATTCTGTCTTGGAGGAATGTGCGGATGGAGTCCGGAAATGGGTCTGACGCCGATGTCCAACGCGTGAAACCGTACATTTTGGGAGAAACTTGTTCCTGTAGGCATTCTTGTACAAAATTTCTCTGATTCTTCCTCTTGTGTAACCCATGTACTAGCCGTTCGTACCGTCTAAAGATGTGCTTGACAGCTGGGTTGAAGCCGAAAATCTGGCGTAAACTGTGATGTTCCATGATGGGCAAAAATGAATGTCTTTTCCTGTAATACTACAGTGTAATATGAATATAAGAAGGCCCATAAAACACTATTTAAACGTTGAAACCATATATTTCGGGCACTAGCTTCTGTGCCCCTGTTCACTGGTAGAATATGGACAGGTGGAAAGTTACAATGGTATATATACAAAAAACATAACATCGGAGGCCTAGGGCCACACCTTTATGTTTTTGTATATATACCATTGTAACTTTCCACCTGTCCATATTCTACCAGTGAACCGGGGCACAGAAGCTAGTGCCCGAAATATATGGTTTCAACGTTTAAATAGTGTTTTATGGGCCTTCTTATATTCATATTACACTGTAGTATTACAGGAAAAGACATTCATTTTTGCCCATCATGGAACATCACAGTTTACGCCAGATTTTCGGCTTCAACCCAGCTGTCAAGCAAATCTTTAGACGGTACGAACGGCTAGTACATGGGTTACACAAGAGGAAGAATCAGAGAAATTTTGTACAAGAATGCCTACAGGAACAAGTTTCTCCCAAAATGTACGGTTTCACGCGTTGGACATCGGCGTCAGACCCATTTCCGGACTCCATCCGCACATTCCTCCAAGACAGAATACAAGCCACACACCAAGACATCTATGTGATTAGAAGAAAAATAAGCGAGCTAGCCACGTCACTTCGCCTCATGTACAGATATCTTTCATATTTTGTGCTATCAGGTGCTGTTGAAAACAGTGAGTCCCACTCCAGAAATTTGTGCTACAAATTAAAAAGACTGATTAGGAACAGCGTATGGAATAATCTTGGCCTTCCCAATAATGTGCTGAATCTCTCTAACCATCCCTTCACTGCAGAAGAACAGACCGTTTTAAATCTTGGAGTTTCATTCGCTCTAAAACCTGGTCCCGAGAGTAATCTTAATTTCCTAGTTGCTTTTGATAAACATTTTGCAAAAAACAATTATGACAAGAAAGAGGCATGTCTCAAAGGCATTTTGCTAAATGTCTTGGAGCTAAATAACAACAAAAATTCGCTCCCGAAAAGATTCCAAAATGCATTAGTTAGTTAAGGAAAAGGGGGGGATATCATCATCACAAAATCTGACAAAGACGGGAAAATAGTTCTGTTAGACAAGGAGACATACATCAATAAAGTTCAAGAACTTCTAAACGATGCGGAGACCTATGACAAATTAACGAAAGATCCCACAACAAATATTGCTGCTCAATTTAACAAATCAGTCAGAACCATAGGGGGCAATAAAAAAGACATAGAATTACTAGAGACATTCAAGGTAATCAACCCCTCTCTCCCCTATTTTTACGGCCTCCCGAAAACACATAAAGATGGGATTCCCTTATGCCCCATAATATCTAGCAGGGGCTTTTTCATGTACAAATTATCAAAATGGCTCGCAGACTTGTTATCACCCTTTCTAGGAACCTTCTCATCCTCCCACATCAAACATGCAAAGGATTTCATACAAAAATTTAATAGTTTAAACATCCCCTCAAACAACATCAAATTGCTCAGCCTAGACGTCGAGTCATTATTTACCAAAGTCCCGATTGCCAACGTGTTGTCTTTCTTAGAGAGGAAGTTACAACCATATGAAGACCATTTTCCTCTTGGCATAGATAAAACTTTAAAACTTATCAACCTCTGTGTAATTAACAACGTGTTTTCTTTCAATGGTAATTTTTACAAACACAAATTTGGCTGTAGCATGGGAAGTCCCCTATCACCCCTTCTAGCAAACTTGTACATGGAATATTTCGAAACAGAATTTTTGTCGTCTATCAAACCCCATAATATGATCTGGCTTAGATACGTAGATGATATCTTTACTTTCTGGGACAATAGCTGGGGGGACTTTAATGAATTTTTTAATAGGCTAAATTCGCTAGTTCCGACCATAAAATTTAAAACAGAATGGGAAAAGGACGGAAAACTGCCGTTCCTAGATGTACTGATCATAAGAAAACAGAACAGGTATGCATTTACAGTATATAGAAAACCCACCTTCGCTGTCTCCTACATTCATTTCTTAAGCTACCACGACGTCTCCGTAAAAATCATGGTAGGGTGCAACTTATTCCTCAGAGGACTTAGGATATGTTCAAATGAGTACCTGGATAAAGAATTTAACACGATCCGCCAACACCTAACGCAACTGCTATATCCACCACACATTAACGAGAGGGCTATTAACAAAGCGAATAAAATATACTATAAAGGTCCCACTCACAACAGACAAATAGATTTCAACAACAAAATAAAGCTTCCGTACGATGAAAACATCCAAAAGGCCTCCGAGCAACTCAGGCCTAACAATCCTTTCATTTTCCATTATCCCAAATCCATAGGGAGTTCGCTCGTTAACGTATACTTAAATAACAAAAGGGAAGAAGCCGGAGTTTACAAGATACCGTGTAGTAATTGTCAGGACATCTACGTAGGCGAGACAGGTAGATCGCTCTCGCAAAGAATAACAGAGCACAAAAGATCAGTACGTTACGCTTCGGAAAGTTCGGGAATTTTCCTACATATCAGAAATACAGGGCATGCCATTAACTGGAGTGGGGCGGAGTTGGTTTTCAAAAGTAGCTGTCCGTACAAAAGAAGGATGCTGGAATCTGCTATCATCAATCAAACCAACAATATGAACCTGTCAGGAGGACATTGGAAATCGGATGACATCGACACCTTAATCCTCAAACCCCTCATGAAGAAGATGACCCAGGAAACGCGACCGCCAGATCCATCGCCAAACGGGAGCTAATGAGGCCAAAAACCACTAGGGAATTTGGCCATTCTCCTCCTTAAGAAACGCCACCTCCATAACATCGGAGGCCTAGGGCCACACCTTTATGTTTTTGTATATATACCATTGTAACTTTCCACCTGTCCATATTCTACCAGTGAACAGGGGCACAGAAGCTAGTGCCCGAAATATATGGTTTCAACGTTTAAATAGTGTTTTATGGGCCTTCTTATATTCATATTACACTGTAGTATTACAGGAAAAGACACTCATATATGTATATGTATATATACACACACACACACATTATATATATATATATATATATATATATATATATATATATATATATATATATATATATATATATTAATACGTGTCCTTTAACATTGTTGTGAGAATCAGAAAAAATCACAACGGACAGCAACATGGTTATGGATGAACTCCATAATATGCAGAAAGTTTCCACATCGTATAATGTTTTAAACACCAACACATAAGGCTCATCAGTAACGTGTTGAACGCCTCTAAACACACACAAACACACACGCACACACACACACTGTCTCATTCATTTCCATATTGCAAGAGCTGTTGTGCTTCACGGGTATTAAGACCCTTTCTTTCCAATACCTCTTGCACCCTCTGTCCAACACTGTCTAGCCCTACTCTCCCCCTCCCTCCCAACGCTTCTGAATTATGCACTCTACTTTCGAACCTATCGTCCTTCACTCTTTCCACATTACCAAACCAGCTCGAAACACACTTGCCCATTCCTGCTAATCTATTTTAGCAGTCCTATGTTTTTTTCCACAACTCTTACCAATCCAATTCTCCCTTTGTCACA
>JANJGK010000036.1:12368396-12377937 GCA_039081455.1 Macrobrachium rosenbergii | reverse complement strand
ACCCTTTCTAGGAACCTTCTCAACCTCCCACGTCAAACATGCAGAAGATTTCATACAAAAATTTAATAGTTTAAGCATCCCCTCAAACAACATCAAACTGCTCAGTCTAGACGTCGATTCATTATTTACTAAAGTCCCAATTGCCGACGTGTTGTTTTTCTTAGAGAGGAAGTTACAACCATATGAAGACCATTTTCCTCTTGGCATAGATAAAACTTTAAAACTTATCAACCTCTGTGTAACTAACAACGTGTTTTCTTTCAATGGTAATTTTTACAAACAAAAATTTGGCTGTAGCATGGGAAGTCCCCTATCACCCCTTCTAGCAAACTTGTACATGGAATATTTCGAAACAGAACTTTTGTCGTCTATCAAACCCCATAATATGATCTGGCTTAGATACGTAGATGATATCTTTACTTTCTGGGACAATAGCTGGGGGGACTTTAATGAATTTCTTAATAGGCTAAATTCGCTAGTTCCGACCATAAAATTTAAAACAGAATGGGAAAAGGACGGAAAACTGCCGTTCCTAGATGTACTGATCATAAGAAAACAGAACAGGTATGCATTTACAGTATATAGAAAACCCACCTTCGCTGTCTCCTACATTCATTTGTTAAGCTACCACGACGTCTCCGTAAAAATCATGGTAGGGTGCAACCTATTCCTCAGAGGACTTAGGATATGTTCAAATGAGTACCTGGATCAAGAATTTAACACGATCCGCCAACACCTAACGCAACTGCTCTATCCACCACACATTATCGAGAGGGCTATTAATAAAGCAAATAAAATATACTACAGAGGTCCCACTCACAACAGACAAATAGATTTCAACAACAAAATAAAGCTTCCATACGATGAAAACATCCAAAAGGCCACCGAGCAACTCAGTTCTAATAATCCTTTCATTTTCCATTATCCCAAATCCATCGGGAGTTCGCTCGTTAACGTATACTTAAATAACAAAAGGGAAGAAGCCGGAGTTTACAAGATACCGTGTAGTAATTGTCATGACATCTATGTAGGCGAGACAGGTAGATCGCTCTCGCAAAGAATAACAGAGCACAAAAGATCAGTACGTTACGCTTCGGAGAGTTCGGGAATTTTCCTACATATTAGAAATACAGGGCATGTCATTAACTGGAGTGGGGCGGAGTTGGTTTTCAAGAGTAGCTGTCCGTACAAAAGAAAGATGCTGGAATCTGCTATCATCAATCAAACCAACAATATGAACCTGTCAGGAGGACATTGGAAATCGGACGCCATTGACACCTTAATCCTCGGACCCCTTTTGAAGAAGATGACCCAAGAAACGCGACCGCCAGATCCATCGCCAAACGGGAGCTAATGAGGCCAAAAACCACTAGGGAATTTGGTCAATCTCCTCCTTCTTAAGAAACGCCACCTCCTTAACATCGGAGGCCTAAGGCCACACCTTCATGTTTTTGTATATATACCATTGTAACTTTCCACCTGTCCATATTCTACAAGTGAACAGGGGCACAGAAACAAGTGCCCGAAATATATGGTTTCAACGTTTAAATAGTGTTTTATGGGCCTTCTTATTTTCATATTACACTGTAGTATTACAGGAAAAGACATTCATTTTTACCCATTATGGAACATCACAGTTTACGCCAGTTTTTCGGCTTCAACCCAGCTGTCAAGCACATCTTCAGACGGTACGAACGGCTAGTACATGGGTTACACAAGAGGAAGAATCAGAGAAATTTTCTACAAGAATGCCTACAGGAACAAGTTTCTCCCAAAATGTACGGTTTCACGCGTTGGACATCGGCGTCAGACCCATTTCCGGACTCCATCCGCACATTCCTCCAAGACAGAATACAAGCCACACACCAAGACATCTATGTGATTAGAAGAAAAATAAGTGAGCTAGCCACGTCACTTCGCCTCATGTGCAGGGATGATGGTATGTACAGATATCTTTCATATTTTGTGCTATCAGGTGCTATTGAAAACAGTGAGTCCCACTCCAGAAATTTGTGCTACAAATTAAAAAGACTGATTAGGAACAGCGTATGGAATAATCTTGGCCTTCCCAATAATGTGCTGAATCTCTCTAACCATCCCCTCACTGCAGAAGAACAGACCGTTTTAAATCTTGGAGTTTCATTCACTCTAAAACCTGGTCCTGAGAGTAATCTTAATTTCCTAGTTGCTTTTGATAAACATTTTGCAAAAAACAACTATGACAAGAAAGAGGCATGTCTCAAAGGCATTTTGCTAAATGTCTTGGAGCAAAATAACAACAAAAATTCGCTCCCGAAAAGATTCCAAAATGCATTAGTTAGCTTAAGAAAAAGGGGGGATATCATCATCACAAAATCTGACAAAGACGGGAAAATAGTTCTGTTAGACAAGGAGACATACATCAATAAAGTTCAAGAACTTCTAAACGATGCGGAGACCTACGACAAATTAACGAAAGATCCCATAACAAATATTGCTGCTCAGTTTAACAAATCAGTTAGAACCATAGGGGGCAATAAAAAAGACATAGAATTACTAGAGACATTCAAGGTAATCAACCCCTCTCTCCCCTATTTTTACGGCCTCCCGAAAACACATAAAGATGGGATTCCTTTACGCCCCATAATATCTAGCAGGGGCTCTTTCATGTACAAATTATCAAAATGGCTCGCAGACTTGTTATCACCCTTTCTAGGAACCTTCTCATCCTCCCACGTCAAACATGCAGAAGATTTCATACAAAAATTTAATAGTTTAAACATCCCCTCAAACAACATCAAACTGCTCAGTCTAGACATCGATTCATTACTTACTAAAGTCCCGATTGCCGACGTGTTGTTTTTCTTAGAGAGGAAGTTACAACCATATGAAGACCATTTTCCTCTTGGCATAGATAAAACTTTAAAACTTATCAACCTCTGTGTAACTAACAACGTGTTTTCTTTCAATGGTAATTTTTACAAACAAAAATTTGGCTGTAGCATGGGAAGTCCCCTATCACCCCTTCTAGCAAACTTGTACATGGAATATTTCGAAACAGAACTTTTGTCGTCTATCAAACCCCATAATATGATCTGGCTTAGATACGTAGATGATATCTTTACTTTCTGGGACAATAGCTGGGGGGACTTTAATGAATTTTTTAATAGGCTAAATTCGCTAGTTTCCGACAATAAAATTTAAAACAGAATGGGAAAAGGACGGAAAACTGCCGTTCCTAGATGTACTGATCATAAGAAAACAGAACAGGTATGCATTTACAGTATATAGAAAACCACCTTCGCTGTCTCCTACGTTCATTTGTTAAGCTACCACGGACGTCTCCGTAAAAAATCATGGTAGGGTGCAACCTATTCCTCAGAGGACTTAGGATATGTTCAAATGAGTACCTGGATCAAGAATTTAACACGATCCACCAACACCTAACGCAACTGCTCTATCCACCACACACATTATCGAGAGGGCTATTAATAAAGCAAATAAAATATACTACAGAGGTCCCACTCACAACAGACAAATAGATTTCAACAACAAAATAAAGCTTCCATACGATGAAAACATCCAAAAGGCCACCGAGCAACTCAGTTCTAATAATCCTTTCATTTTCCATTATCCCAAATCCATCGGGAGTTCGCTCGTTAACGTATACTTAAATAACAAAAGGGAAGAAGCCGGAGTTTACAAGATACCGTGTAGTAATTGTCATGACATCTATGTAGGCGAGACAGGTAGATCGCTCTCGCAAAGAATAACAGAGCACAAAAGATCAGTACGTTACGCTTCGGAGAGTTCGGGAATTTTCCTACATATTAGAAATACAGGGCATGTCATTAACTGGAGTTGGGCGGAGTTGGTTTTCAAGAGTAGCTGTCCGTACAAAAGAAAGATGCTGGAATCTGCTATCATCAATCAAACCAACAATATGAACCTGTCAGGAGGACATTGGAAATCGGACGCCATTGACACCTTAATCCTCGGACCCCTTTTGAAGAAGATGACCCCAAGAAACGCGACCGCCAGATCCATCGCCAAACGGGAGCTAATGAGGCCAAAAACCACTAGGGAATTTGGTCAATCTCCTCCTTCTTAAGAAACGCCACCTCCTTAACATCGGAGGCCTAAGGCCACACCTTCATGTTTTTGTATATATACCATTGTAACTTTCCACCTGTCCATATTCTACCAGTGAACAGGGGCACAGAAACAAGTGCCCCGAAATATATGGTTTCAAACGTTTAAATAGTGTTTTTATGGGCCTTCTTATTTTCATATATATATATATATATATATATATATATATATATATATATATATATATATATATATATATATATATATATATATATATATATATATATATATTCACATATTTAGAAATTCGTCCCTTCAGCCCATTCGCCAGGAAATCAAATTTAATGGCAGCTGGAGGAGGCTCCACTAGGGGGGTGGACCTATGCAGCATCCTACCCACATATCGCCTGATTTTGGGGGATTAAGCTAGCATCTTAGCCCCGGCATCATATGATTTTTGTGGGGGAGAAAGCCGTTAGGGACAGAAGGACTAGCCAGGGCTGTAATTGGGCTGCTATGCTGATCCTAGTAGCCTTAGCTATAAGACCTATTTCCCTTCGACCTTTTTGCTGACTGGTATTGCTTTTCAGAATGACCAATGTACTGAGGCCCAATGCTGGAAATCGATTGGGAGGACGCATTGTGCCTTGGCTGGACACGCACCCTCTCCAAGTGGGGACCGAGGTCACACACAGTTAGTGCAATCTAGTTGTCTATGACGCTGGCAAGGTGTCGAAACTTCTGTGGCAGAAATTCGTCTTTGGAAGAGAGCTCCATGCTGAAATGCAATTAGGTATGTCTGAAGTAACAATTTACAGCCATTAATCTTTCTCTTCTCGTGAATTTCTCACTTTTTTCAATATTTACAACTTTTCATTCTCCTAAAAACAAAGCCCCTTTGTTTTCCCACAGCCTAGCACACATTTGCCCTCATGACTTGTTCCAAGCTGAAAATTTAAATAAGTTCAGTGATAATAATTAGAGCATTCCCACCATAATGTTACCATGTGCTAATTACATCTAATTGATAAATTCATCCATAGTGCATAAGTAATTTCATGTGAGAGAAAGTCATTAGATCTGATTGCTAACCTGGAATTCTCTTCCAGAATCCTGTTATCTGGCTCTTCGAGTGGTCTGCCCTTGGCCTTGTGAACCAAATAGCCTTAGATGTTTAACTGCCATCATGCTATGTGCAAGAGTCTTCTGATACTCAGCAGTCCTGGGTCCCTGGACATAGTCCCCTCCTTTGCAATCATGATGCACTACCCAAAATTATTCCACCAGTCTCAACAGCAGTGATTTTCATTTGCGTGTCAAACTATTTCAGGGCTGGCTGTAGCCCTTTCAGATTCAGTTATTTGCTATGCATTGTCTAGCTTTTATTGCAAATTGTATGTGCCCTTGCTTGCTGCTCAATCAGCCCTTTAATATCAACTTCCTGATTACTCAGTTTGTAAATAAATTCAGTTTAAAATTACTAACTGGTTTTTATAGGCGACTTCCACTTCTCTTGTTTATTTAAACGTGATATCAAGGTAAGTCAGTTTATTCATAACATTTATTGCTTATATTCTGAGCGCTAGGTGTTGGCCCCTAAGGTAGTTGACAAAAAAAAATCCAGTTTCTTTTTCCAATTGGCCTCCAAATATAACAGTGGCGAATTTCCCAAAGATCCTAGTCGACTAGTAACACTAGCTTCACTAGTACTAGGCTAGGAAGGAAGAAAAAAATAAGTATACCCATGTTTAACCAGACCACTGAGCTGATTAACAGCTCTCCCTAGGGCTGGCCTGAAGGATTAGATTTATTTTACGTGGCTAAGAACCAATTGGTTACCTAGCAATGGGACCTGTAGCTTATTGTGGAATCTGGACCACATTATAACGAGAAATGAATTTCTATCACCAGAAAACGAACCGGGGAATGATACAATTCATAAATAATTTAATTCCATTATTCGCAAGGCAAAGATATAAGGGTGACAGAACTAAAGCTAAAGACAAGAAGGTAAGGGTTATTAATATAAATTGTTGTAAAATTAAGGATACGTTAGGAACAAATAGGGAAGAATTGTCTTAAAAGAAATGATGTGTAGCTAAAAGTTTAGTTAGAATATCATAAGATAAAGGTGAGAGTGCAACAAAAAAAAGTTCTTAACTTAATGGCGCAGAATAATGCCCGTGAAATTTCGCGTCGTGAGGAGAATAGCAGCTGTGTTGTGATGCCAGAAGACTGATATCTAGGAATTAGAAAGTGCTTTGCCAGGGATTTATTGCATGTGTTAGCTGTAAACAGTTAGCTAAGAGTGTTGTTCGAAAACAGCTAAAGCAGAAGAAGTGTACAATTCCTGTGTTAGTGAAGTGTAGTTGGAAAATTCGTGTTTGTTAAAATATGTGTGATAACCTCTAGCAGCTCGGTGCATGCACCTGCCATCGTCTCACTCCCACAGTTCAAAGACCGTCATATCCAGTTCAGATTTACATTTAATGTTTTAAGTAAAGTAAAGGCATTATCACTTGATTGATGTCACCAGTAGCCATCAGCTGTTTCTCTCCTGCGCACCCAGTTTCACTTCTCATCGTTCACTCGCCGAACGAAATTCCATTTCTTTTCCCCCTGACGTAAAACCTAACGAAATTTTTTTATAGTAATTTGAAAACCCTTTCCACCATATGACTTGTCATGACGGGACATTTTAGAAAAAAAAAGTAACTGCGTAATTTTTCAATACGTAATTTATCATAAGAAGGAATTAGAATAAATTAAATCACGCAATGAATACATTCCAAACAAATGCACTCTCAGAGAGAGAGAGAGAGAGAGAGAGAGATAGAGAGAGAGAGAGCTTTAATATTCTTCCATCATACCAAGGGAAACAGCCATACCAATAACTGAGTATTTGAAAATAAACCCACCAATTCATAAAGCCAAGTGCAATAAATTTTTTTTTCGTTTATACCCAAAGCTTTGATCATTTAAGATCCCCCATCAATTCTTCCTATTACTCATTCACACAGTGTGCGAATTTGTATACGCGCCCTTGTTCACTGAATTATCTCCAATATCTATTTCCATATTAAGTACTTCAGCCAGTGGAGTGAGCTCTCGTGCGTTTCACAGAGAGAACGTACAACCCTTTAATAACAGTTATCAACTGTCGTGCACGATTGGGTTCCATCATCCAAGACTTGCGTATACCACAAGCACCAAATCGCACATTGAGTGCAAACCCCAAAACCTTCCATTCCTCATGTCAGGAAGCAGGCTCCCTTTCCTCATGTCAGGTAGCAGCCACTAGTTCTTAGAACTAGCCATCCACGAGTGCAAGCCCAAGGGTTTTCCCTTCCACAGTGCCACAAATCTGAAGCACTGCCAACGACTAAGTTACTGAAGCGCTTACCTTTTCGTTTTCCCTTTTTACTCATTACTCACACTCTGCCTCAGGCAAAGTGCTATTTCCTTCAGTGCAGTTTGGTTGCACTGCCTCTTAGTGCTGTTCCCCGGAACACACTGGCACCCTAGTGCCACCAAGACATAGTCCTCACATATAAGCCACTGCACCTGTAGCTGAGATACAAAGTGCCAACGACAGTGTATCCGCCCATAAGGACCTTTGCTTCTTCAGGATCACTTCCACTTTACCAGCATATCCACCCATAATGATCATTACTCCTTCAGGATCGCTCCATCAGTGTGACCTTTGCATGGCACACTCAACCACAGTGCCAACTTATTGAAAAGATGTCACACCACTGAAGTGCCACCAAATTACGGGACACTTCCCCACTGGCACAGTCCATCTCCCCTGGTTGTCCTAATAGACTATAACCATGTCATTAGAACAGCACTAAGCCCTCATGAACATGGGCAAGGAGGCAGGTTACATGGGACATGAGCTCACCCAGTGGGTGAAAGAACAGCTGGATGACATACTCCAGCTGGAACGAGAAGAAACAGAAGCTCAGAGGAAGTACGAAGAAGCTAAGACAGAAAGAGACCCAGCTCTCAAGAAAAAGAAGCTCGAGCTGGAGAAGGCTTGAAGGGAAAGTGCTGAGGCTATGGTGATCCAACAAGGCTCCAACCCCACACCTGCTGCACCAAATGCTCCGATCTCAAGCATTAATTCCCTAGTCCCCAAGGAAGTCGGCTGGTCCTGGACTAAATGGGCCTGTAACAAGACCCAGTCTGGTACCCGCTGGTTCGACTCCCTGTTGTGTACTACCTTCGAGGACCTATTCAAGTGGACCATGCTGGAGGATCTTTTCCAATGTGTGCCTGGGACCCTTGCTGTGTATCTCAGTGATAAGCAGCCCACCACACTTACGGATCCCTGCCGTATGGCTGATTCATGGGAAACCTACAACCAGTCCAACAGCACATCTCACTGGTGCATAGTGCCACCCGGGTACCTCTCAGGCTTCACTTGCCTAAAAAACGGACTGCATACCAAGCCTACATGCACCCACTGTAAGAAGGTGGGGCACACTGAATCTCTGTTCTCCAAACCTCACTGAATTGATCACTGCAAATTGTGAACATCCGACCCCCGACGTTTTTTCATTTCAATCACCTTCATCTGCCGAGGATGAACCTCTGGCAGACCTTAATGCTACACCTTCTCTGGTCAACCAGGAACTGTCTGGCCGGGATACAGACGCTGGCTCTACCCTCACGACGGTTGTTGCAGCAGCCGAAGTAAGGAGCCTCCCCGTAGCTCCTAGGGCTACCTCTGATTCTGCTCCTGACAGCGCTTCTGGCCTTTCCCCACAGTTGGTGCCCTCGTCACCTCCTAGGAATGGCATAGCCAGACCTTGGAGGAACCCGAAGAAGAAGAAGAAGAAGAAGAAGAAGAAGAAGAAGAAGAAGAAGAAGAAGAAGGGACAGAAGAGTTCCAATTAACCAATAAGAGCCACAAGCTTTCCTTGGTGCTCGTGTCCCATTGGTACAATGCCTTTTCCATCTCAGAGTGATCCTGGCACCTACCCAGAGAGGGTAGCCTGCATGATCTCTGCCCAAGTAGACTAACATCTAACACCCTAGGCATCTTGTAGTACTAACCCTGTTAATAGCCTTATGATAAAACTATCCATTACTCAAGCTGGTACACCCCTGATTGCTTAACATAATTAACCCTTCATGGTGCTCATGTCCAAAATTATTGCATGTGTTATTCAGTCAAAAATTTTGTAATCCATTATTAACTGCATTTAGTTAGGTCAGTGTCATTTAACTTGGTGCCAGGGCCACAGGATTGTAGACCATGTCAACAAGACACATTTACCATGTACCCGTTGCCTAGGAGTAGAGTTCCTTGTCATCAGAGACAACCATTAGAAGTTTGTAGATACCTTTACATAGGCGTTAGGCCCTGCTGTAGTAAGTTGGCAACACTAGTATTCCTTCCGCAGTTAGGTAGGTCCTTTTAGCTAGCTGTAGTGCAAAAGTACAACTCATTTAGGGAAGCTAG
>JANJGK010000036.1:12340896-12363396 GCA_039081455.1 Macrobrachium rosenbergii | reverse complement strand
CCCATTCCCCCTTCCCTTTGTAACTAATGTGGTCAATAAACTCTACGGGTATCATAACCCATATTGTATACTCGAGACCATAGAAATACATTATTGAAAATGCTTTTCCTTCTTGTGATTAATAATTCTGTGTCAAGGTTTGTGTTTAGGTTTAGTTGGGGGTCCGTTTAGGTTAAGTGGGGATGTGCTTAGGTTTAGCAAGGGGTGTGTTTAGGTTTAGTGGGGCTTGTGTTTAGGTTTAGCGGGGGCCATGTTTAGCTTTAGTGAGGGTGTGTTTAGGTTCAGTGGGGATGTGTTTAGGTTTAGTGGGGGATGTGTTTAGGTTTAGTGGGTGGTGTGTTTAGGTTTGGTGGGGGTGTGTTTAGCTTAAGCAGGGGAGTGCATTTAGGGTCAGTGGTGGCTGCATTTAGGTTTAGTGAGGGGTATGTATTTAGGTTTGGTGAGGTTGTGTTTAAGTTTAGTGAGGGGTGTGTTTAAGTTTAATTGGTGTTGTGTGTTTAGGTTTAGTGGGGATGTGTATTTTTTAGCAGAGGTGTGTTTAGGTTTAGCAGGGGGTGTGTTTAGGTTTAGTGGGGTCTGTGTCTAGATTTACAGTAGTGGGGTTACATTTAGGTTTAGTGAGAGGTTTTTTGGGTTTTGTGGGTGGTGTGTGTTTAGGTTTAGTGGGGTGCATTTAGGTTTAGTGTGGGTGTATTTAGGTTTAGTGGGAGGGTTGTTCAGGTTTAGTGGAGGATGTGTTTAGGTTTGGGTTGGAGGGGTGTTTAGGTTTAGTGGTGGCTGTGTTTTGGTTTAGTGGGGTGTGTTTAGGTTTAGTTGGGGATGTGTTTAGGTTTAGTGGGGGTGTGTTTCGATTTAGGGGGTGTTTAGGTTTAGTGGGGTTGTGTTCAGGTTTAGTTGGGGTGTGTTTAGGTTTAGTGGGAGATGCATTTAGGTTTAATGGGTGGTGTGTGTTTAGGTTTAGTGGGGGGATGTGTTTAGGTTTTGTGGCGGTGTTTTTTGATTGAGTGGGAGTGCGCATAGGATTAGTGGGGGTGTTTCAGTTTAGTTGGGGGGTGTGTTTAGGTTTAATGGGGGTGTATTTAGGTTTAGGGTCGATGTGTTTCGATTTACGGGTGTTAGGTTTAGTGAGGGGGATGTGTGTTTCGATTTAGGTGGTGCTTAGGCTTAGCGGGGGCATGTGAATCAGAACCAGACCATCTGTTACTTCCTATCTAACGTACTGTAGATGATCGTCTGCCATTCACAGTATTCCTAGACGGCTAGAAGTATTACAAACGCGTTATTGCCGAAGCCTGTTTATATATGGAAAACATAAAATAAAAATGTTCGATACATTCACTGTAATTTAAATGAAAATAGTTGATTAATAATCAAATGAATATATTGACATAGGTTATAGAAATACATAAACTGATATTAAATTCAAGTGCCAAAGTACGTTAACAAAGAAGTTATTACACTAATCCCAAATCTCCTATGGCATTTTCCAATCCTTCACCTAAGGATATCAAAGGAGGAGTCTTTGATGATGCCATCAAGACATCAGACCCTTTCGGATGGTTTCTATATTAGACTATTGAAACCAACTTTGCGCTCAAGACTCCCTAATGTATGTATTACAAGACATCCCGATAACGAACATCATTAATGGACACGAAATTAAGAGTCATGTCACTGTTGAGCTCTCTATATAAATTCGTCTCTCCTTTCGGGAAAATGAATGGGCATTAAGGGTGAAATTACCAAGAAGGGGCTCATTTTGCAAAGTGAATAGATGATACACAATTGATAGTTATAAAATTATATCCAGCAGGGAAAAAATAGTGACTCTCGCTCGTAACAATTTTTTCTCTGTTGTGTGGATGTTCAGTACAATAGCTTGTTTGCGAATGCCTTTGAGTAAGAGCAAAAGACCTTGCACTCCGTTGTTTCTCTTTCCTCATGGTCATATACTCTGTTTATCTACTATTTCTCTGTTTATTTCTCGTGTTAGAAGTTTTACGTACACACACACACACACACACACATATATGAAATTTCTAAAACATCTGATATCAATACAATGACCTGTCCTTGACTAATAAAGTCTCCACAATTTTTTCATCAAATCCACCAGAGTTACGTTTTCCCCTCATCATTAATTCTTGAAATGTTTAGAAAACCGAAGTCAGCATTTCAGTTTCCTAGTTATTATTTCAAGGCACGTGTAACTCTCCAAGGCACATATTTTTATGTGCCAAACCTCACGGATACTCGTCATCCTCGTGTCTTTCTCCCTTTCTCCGCGAGTTTTTTTTTTTTTTTTTAATATATGTTCCTCGTAGCAACTCCCAGATTCCTCTCTTGCCTACTTACTCCTGGAGCAACCTAAGCTTCTCTTCCTGGCTTCCTTCAGGGGGTTTCACAAAGCTTTGATTAATTTTTTGCGGATTATTTTTTTTATGATTGTGTACCCCCCCCCCTCTCTCTCTCTCTCTCTCTCTCTCCCCCCACCAAATAGATATCTATTGACCTATGCGACTCTGCCTGTCTCACACCCCCAGATAGTCTGTCTGGCTGGCTAGCTTGTCTTATTATAAATTACTTTTTCTTCTCTAAAGATTCAACCTCAACCACTATATAATAATTTCCAACGTAGGTGGAGCTCAAAGCAAATCCCTTATCTGAGTCTGTTACAGAGAGATCTGCATAGCATCATAGGACAAACCTTTACTTAACTGTAACCACGACTGTATCCTTCCTTGATGCACGCTATGCATTTCTGAAGTCTAGCATTTGTTTGCTTTTTTTTTTTTAGGTTTATATTGTTTAGGATGACATGAATGCACTAGAGTTTGCGTTCGCTTGTTCACTCTTGGTGCGTGAAGCTTATTTTATGAACGGTTTGTTCAAAGAATACGTAATTGATTGTAGTTCTTCCAGTCCTTCAGGTACGGCCATGTCGTAAACACATGTCGGCCGCTTATCACAAACAGGCTGAAAACAAGTCAACGACCATAAGTGGAGAACGATTCTTTGGCCAATGCTGAATAATCATACGAGGCACTGGTTAGAACCACCAACAAGTTGTTAGCTTGTATTCATCTCGTTTGTGATGTAAAAGCGATATGCTGCTGACATGTGTTTATAACATGCTTTACTGTAGCGTGAACGCACCCCTAAGCAAAACATTTCTTTTGGGAAAAACAACATTAGTGCAAAAGCACATCCATTAAATCAGTGACTTTTGATGATGTTAGAAGCATTTTCCGATAGTTATGAACTTTTGGAATAACGAAAACCTCACGGCAGTCATGAATCACTACTGTAAAAAGCGCCTTCATGCATGATCGTTTCCGCGCAATATCATACGTCAGGTAATTCTCAGGAAATCTCTCTCCATGCGCCTGTGTCAAAAGGGACCAGAATGGTAACTGATGTGGTATGACGTCTCTGACTAAACAATTAATGCTAGTAGGATTTTACACGTGTCAGCTATACTTACAAAGTAAATCCACAAATATTCAGGCACAAATATTGTTTAATGTCCAATTCCCTAAACCACTATCAGTTTAAATTCCCCTTGCGTGTACGTTATTTCCAAGCTTTTCAACTATCTTTGTGCTTAATATCTATGAAAATCTATGAAAACAAAAAAGTCACGTTTATACAAATGACAAAAAAACATTATATATATATATATATATATATATATATATATATATATATATATATATATATATATATATATGTGTGTGTGTGTGTGTGTGTGTGTGTGTGTGTGTGTGTGTGTATGCATACATATGGGTATATGTATATGTATATATATGTATATGTATATATATATATATATATATATATATATATATATATATATATATATATATATATATATATATATATATATATATATATATATATATATATGCGTACTTTCTCTCTCTGTTTAATTTTACTCACCCCTCCATTTACTTTACCAATTCGATTCCCTACATAAACTTAACAACGAAAACCCACGTGTAAATTAAAAACTCTTCGTTGTGCGCGAATGGCACTGTACGGAGTGAAACCAGCTGGGTTTTATTATTGTTTATATTAGTTAGTCTTCATCTTCGTCTGAACTTCATTAAAACTTTGCTCATTTTCTTAACAGATATTGACTCTTTGTTTACGCAACTGCAGAAATAGAGAATGAAATTCTTATATATCTCATGCATTCGGTCACTTTACACATTTATTGGTTAATATATATCTGTTACATTCACACTGAATGGAGATAGTTTCGTGTGAAGTTTTTGGTGGTATTCTAATGATCCTTTGTAAAGACTCTTAATCTCTCAAATGTTTGTTTATATTTCTCTTTTGTTAATTTGTGTTGCGTATTGTTAATTTGATTCGCACGTCGCTATATCTCCATTTCTTATGTTTTCTTCTCCTTCCATTTTCCAGGAAACTTGCTCAGCACGTTAATGCTCCTTTAGTCTTGAATGGGTGCACACTTGATAATTGTAGGAATAATAACCGTTGATACTATTTCTTGGCAAAATATCATTCAAAAATGACTAGGAACTTTTAGTGTTAATGAGAAAGCATTGCACGTAGGGCAGAAAAATAGAGAAAATCTCACCGAAAACGCTTTTTAATGTGTTTGTTTTTACGATGTTCGACAAAGTCTCTCAAACTTTCACTTATATTATTTTCTTATTTATTTACTTATATGTCTATTCATTAATCTATTTATTTACTCATACTGTCCGGTCTGTCTCTGTCTCGGAGCACCGCGTCCAATGTCTTTATTTTCGATGAAACTTTCAGTAAGTGCGTTGGAAAGAGGATGGATGTCTATTTGTATTTTTCGAAAATGTAATGATATGCGCAACTCGGAAAAAAATCTCTTTCTACTACTACTCTTACTTTGATAATAATAATAATAATAATAATAATAATAATAATAATAATAATAATAATAATAATAATAATAATAATAATAATAATAAATAAATAAATAATAATAATAATGTCGACGAACATTCACGATCCATTTAACACAAGAAAGAGACTCGCTAAGGATATATATATATATATATATAAATATATATATATATATATATATATATATATATATATATATATATATATATATATATATTGTATTTTCTCCTTGTTACGTACTCATTTCCACAGATTAAAAATTTTCAAAATACTCCTATCATTACCCTCATTTTCAGCGTACGGTGATATCACAAGGACACTGAAGATCAGAGCAGGAACTATCGTAAGCTACGAGCACTATTTTGTAAATAATTCATCTGTAAAAATGTGTACATAAACGCAGAAACAAATTACACCTAATGTATCTTCTTTTTTTCTTATTAAAAGTAAATATATTGACGCTAAAATCAAAAGCTGAATTTAAGAACCAAAAAAGAATACCTCATTTTTTATTGTCTCTATATATTCTAACGCCTTTTCACCCCTTTTCGACACTACATTATTCTGTGAATCCTCAGAGGAATATGAGAGCAATCTTTTTAGCGATCTTCCAAGGTTCTGAAATTATCTTAATGCTAAGCGTCAGTAAAACAATCGGTGACATTTAAAAGAGAAAAGGCAAATAAATATAATCACTTGAACACAGTGACTAAAATCTTAACCCATTGATCTGCTATTCAAAATTTATATACCATAATCGACGAACCTATTTTACCAGTTTTTTTTTAACTGTTTATTTTTTATTTACAACTACAATATTTACAATATGGTTACAGTATACATCAACATGGAATACATAAGCATTTCTCTACAAATCCTCTAAACTGACAATTTACACATCTTGCTTTAGTTATTGGCTACTCAAAAAATAGTAGTTAATATGCTCTTTTGGGACAATAAGAAATAAACCATGTTTATCACTCGGTAAACTAGAGGACCACGGAAGGGGGAGATCTAGCAGGTATGAAGTTAACTACCGAAAATGTATCAAAAAGTGATCGTTAAAGACACCTAGTACTTCCCAATTCCACTCGCTTCCAGTGCACACCATTTCAATCATTCCTAATCTATCATGTCGCATTTACGCTAGCTTTTCTTTTTCGTCAGTTACGCTTTTCATTGCCTATTTCTAAAGTCAATGAAATGAATCAGAATACAAGAAAAGATTTGATTGTTTCTCCTACAAATTATTTCCCGTTTATTCAATATGTGGATCTGGTTTAATGACATGCGTCACTAAACTACAAGTAAAGGCGACTACTTATACGTTCACTAGGAAACTGACTGTCATATTTGCGATATACTTGTCACGAGGATAAAACCCAAAGGCCAAGCGATACTATTCTACTGCAAAACCAACAAAACTCTGTGCTGAGAATGTCTAAGTTACTGAACACCGGTGAGGCATTAAAACATAAGAATGATATGTTGGTTTAAAGTAAAATCTAATCAAAATCAATTTTAGATATGCACCCAGAATAGTACAAGGAACAAGAGTCGCACATCTGAACGCTTAATGAACCATGGCTATGAACTGGAACCTATTTTTTTTAAGCAACCAGTGAATTCCACAATCCAAGTTGTTGAACATTAAAACTAAAGAACCAGTCAGCTTTAAGCATTGTCTACGCACTCACTTTTCAAGATGAAAATACTTACCAAAGAAGTAAGCCATTCGTACACTACTGTGGGACAAAAGATCGGATCGAGGGCCCCACTCGCGTGAATGTCCAAACAAATTTGGAAAAATTGTAAGAGGTAAAGAACCTGGTTTGCTAAGTCTTCAAATTTACTATAGATTTTAATGGTTTTTGCATTAAGCATAAAGGAAAACTGAAAACAGTGCCAAAAAACGCTAAATTTGAGAACTGGTGTTAAATACCCATATCACGTGTTCTTAAAAGACCCATTTAGCACAGAATACCTGTGCTTTTCTAAAGACCTACTGCTGGAGGGAGTAGTTCTATAAAACAGAATTGCATACGAAGTTCTGACAAACAGTTTGCTAGATTAAAGAATAAAAGATCACACAAACTAATAACTCAAAAACTTACCAATGCAAACAACAAGCCAGTTTTGGAGCTCTCAAACTGGCAATCTTGAAACAAGAAAGCGTCGAGTCCAGGGTACCCACTTCATCGAACAGGGAAACCGATGTGTATACATTCCACACAACGCGATTATCAAATATCGAACGGATCGGTTTCAAGCCTTAACGTCATAGTGTTTTTTTTTTTTCCCCACCGAAATGAAAAAGGTCATTTACCAACGCCAAACGAGTTAGATCTTACGGGATAGCACCAAAAAGAGAGACTGAACTAGATAGTTGCAAGTTGCTACTTCCCCAACAGGTCTAGTGACTGGGCGGCCAAGGATAACTGACGACAAGAACGCCACCTCCTGCTACATGCGGTATTCATCGTCACTTCAAATTTGTGATGGTGGCAGCTATACACTACTACACACCTACAGACTTTCTTAGAATTTCGGCGATTTATATATATATATATATATATATATATATATATATATATATATATATATATATATATATATATATATATATATATATATATATATATATATATATGTGTGTGTGTGTGTATATATATATATATATATATATATATATATATATATATATATATATATGTATATATTTATATATATATATATATATATATATATATATATATATATATATATATATATATATATATAATGTGTGTGTGTGCTTGTCTGTGGGCGCGTGTGTGCACAGCTGTCCATATTCTCGCCAGTGTTACAGTTTAAAGGCCGCCACTAACGCTCAGTTATACCTGCACAGTTATGTCTGTGCCTGAGCCGTAGGCCTTTGCGGGCAAAATTGAACGTTAGTGGGTTCAGTTTTGCCTGCACAGTCATGACTGCGCAGGTATAACTGAACGTTAGTGGAGGCCTTTAGCAGTGCAACTATTCCTTCTCTATTCTTTTTAAGAATTCACGGCATGCAATTTGGACTTGACCCAAAAACATTGCTGAACCACTTTGAGAGTTAAATGCTTATTCTTTTCCTCCAGATGTTATGCTTTGGAAATTAATAATAAGAAAAAAAATGCTTCTTATTAAACACGTGTTAACGAAAACCCAGTGCTCTTTCTGTCGCTGATATTCGATTTTTATTCCTCCCAATTACACTTTTCTCTACCCATCTATTTGCCTTGTGACTTGTATTTCTCAAAACATTCCACCAATTCTATAACGGTGACAAAAGTGAAGTAGTAGTTTGGTTTTTCAGGAAGAGCAACCATATTTTTATTGCAAAGGGACATACGGAAGCAGCCCGTAGGGACATAAAGGCCATGTCAAATCTGCTCTTTTTTGGAGCACCGGACAGTTATGTGCCAGCTGCCACTTACAGTCTCTGCCTCTAAAGCCACTTTGAAAATAAAAGATATACAAAAACACCATGGAAAGTGGACGAGGCTATTTGGGAATAAAGGTTCTATGTGGGCCTTTTCCGCCAACGTCAAACTTTATAGGGACCTATATTTTGGATTTCTCATAGACACACAAACACACACACACACACACACACACACTTACACGTGAGGACACGCACACGCTAGAGAGTCAGTTTATCTATGTAGATATTTAAAAGCTCCACTTTCATTTTACTTTACTTAGGCAACTACAAAAGTAAAAACATTTCCAAGGAATACTTTTTTCATTCATCTTGTAATGGGCATTTCTAGACCTCTAATTGCTGCAAAATATTTTTCAATATTTCGACAGTTGTTACATAAATTTTCCAAAAATACTCCCATCAGCACATAGGAAGACCATTTAACAGCAAAAAAAAAAAAAAAAAAATTTTTGGTAATGCTGCTTCGACCGAAAGCCCTTACGAAAGAATAATCATTCATGAGAAAAGCAGAGACTTCAAGTAGCTTAAAATGAAAGAAGTTTTTCGGGCTCAGCTGCCTCGTATCCGGCTCAGGAGACTTGCTTCCTAATCCTGAGAATTTACCAAGCGAAGGGTGAAGAGAATCGGTAGAGAATTTTCAGAGTAAAAGGTAAAGGAATTACGAAGCGAAATTTAGATAGGTGAAGATAAAATCATAGAGCATCATACTACGATTCTTCCAAGAAAAAAACAAATGCTCATGCTGGTCCAAACAATAGATGAAGAAGACTTTCAAAACGGAGGGTTGAGCGAAGTGTTAATCTGTTATATACATTCGAATCACATCGGCAAGTGTTATTAAAACAAATCTTAAAGGGGGCGAAAAAAATAATTCTTCGGGTATATACGTATAGGTCAACTCAGCATAAGAGTTCAACACAAAGACAAAATATTCGCTAATTAAGGATAACAATGACGTTCGAAATCTTATTAGACGGCCAGTATCGGGATCGGAATTTCGAACTGAATTTCTCTAACCAACCTTCTCTCTTATCCTCATCCTTCCTCATTCAAGCTGTTTTATCTCCCGTCGGCCCTTACCCTCTCCCAGCTAGTCAAGAAACCCAAATTGGAGTCAGAATAAAAAAAGTGTTTTCGGCGCAATCGAGTTTTCTGTACACCGTATAATAATGACCACCGAAAATAGATCTATCTTTCGGTGGTCTTGGTATAATGCTGTATGAGTTGCGGCCCATGAAACTTTAACCACGGCCCGTTGGTGGCCTGGCCTATATCGTTGCCAGGCGCACGATTATGGCTGCTTTAACCTTGAATAAAATAAAAACTACGGAAGCAAGAGGGCTGCAATTTGGTATGTTTGATAATTTGAATATGGATGATCAACATACCAATTTGCAGCCCTCTAGCCTCAGTAGTTTTTAAGATCTGAGGGCGGATAGAAAAAGTGCGGACAGAAAAGTGCTGATGGACAGACAAAACCGGCACAGTAGTTTTCTTTTCAGAAAAAAAAAGAGGTCCGGGCGGGTTGGGGAGGGGGTGGGGGGGGGGAGGAACTTCTTAGAAAGGACGCTGGAAATAATAAAAAAATCATGAAATCTCTAAAGTCTTGAAGTACTTCAGGTCACTAGGACGTAGGGGAAACAGTTTTGGAGTAGCATCAAAGCTTTTTCACCCGTCCTGACAGACATACACAAATGAGAATTTATAACACTACTAGTACGTAACAGTAGTCATTTTCAAGCTCAATATTTATCAAGCTTCCCTCACAAGTGCTTGTATGTGTGTGTGTATGTGTTTGTGTGTGTGTGTGTGTATAAGATTCGACTACATCTCGTCCATAATATATATATATATATATATATATATATATATATATATATATATATATATATATATATATATATATATATATATATATATATATATATATATATAGATACATGGTGTTTCCAAAGATCGCTGAAGAAGACTCAGACCAAGTAAAACATTTCCGAAAGTTTCGACAGGTGTCTCTCTCCCAGAGCGGCATTTTGACCGACTCATAAAATTCTCTTTTGATTTATGGGGAAGAAGAAGCCATGAAACGATGGCCCCCATGAATTCCAGTCGACGGTTACTTATTAAACTCTTACAGAGAGATGTGAAATTTTGTATTTCGTTATACACAGAGAAACAAACAATATTGAGGTGAATAACCCAGTGTCCTTATCTGTCTCTTGTGGGTTAGTGTTAAAAGCAATCGGTAATAAGGAACATAATCCATCGGTCGATCATCAAGGAAGCGACAGAATTCACTCGAGAAAATATTTCAGGAAACAAAAAATAAAGAGAAAAGTTTGAGCTCAGTTTCCAGAGAAGCGTTGGAACATTTCATCTGAAAAAGGGAGATCATGGAAAAGAATGAATTCGGGAATGGTCCAGAACGCCACAGCGTGCAGTAGGAATCAAATAGAATATAGAGTTTAGGCCAATGGCCAAGCACTGGGACCTTTAAGGTCATTCAGCGCTGGAAAGGAAATTGAGAGTAGGTCGGTTTGAAAGGTGTAACAGGAGGAAAACCTCAAAGCAGTTGCACGATGAAATAATCGTTAGGGGAGGGTGGATAGCAAGATGGAAGAAATATAATATGAATGGAGGTACAGTAAAAGGAATGAAAGGGGTTGCGGCTAGGGACCAATGAGACCCTACAAAGAACTTTAGTAATGCCTGTAGTGCATCGCGTGAGGTGCAGTGACGGCACTAACCCCCTACGGGGCGCGCGTGCAACAACCGGGAGGAGACAACAATCGACAATCGACTGACCGCAGCAAGAACAATTCGAGGATCGCAAATTGTCACTGCTTGAATGCAGGACCCAAGGCCTGTGAATGCATAGTATATACATAGTGGCTGAGTAAGTTTCGTAAGAGCATGTACGAGTATACTATATATAATCTTCCTCTTAGCTTAATCCCTGGTCAGAGTTGCCGTTTATAATGAGCCTTTCCATCGCCTCGGCTCATTTCATCATTTATCGTGTCAGATGTTTTACAGACGGATGCCCTCGCTGACTCCAACCCTCCGACAAGAGACGCATCAAGGTCCCGTAATTTGTCTCTCGTGGAAGAAATGCTGCTGCTGTCAGGGTCAGTACATTTTTCATTTTCATTGGACCATAATCTCATGTCTTTTTAGTAGATTCTATTAGATTACCCAGTGTAATCCTTTTGCATTTAGCTTCGTTACATGATGTACTTTTATCTCATGTAATTACAATAGGAAACATAATGAAAGAGAATTGTTAAGTTTAACAATGCTTTTATTAAAGAACACCTAAAAAAGAGAGACTGGTTAAAACTGACCGAAAATACAGCAGACTTGAAACTTAGCAATAACTTCAGTGGTCATGAACAAACAAATTATGTTCGAAACTTTTCCTAGCTGTCACCTCCTGGCGTTCTTCACTTGTTCTAAAATCGTTATAATTCATAATAGGATTCAGTAAAATATCAGATAAGGTGTTTATGTTTTTGCAACAGCTAAGGAAATCAATTAAGTTACCTGATCGCTTTTTAATATTTTACAATATTTTCTGAGTAATGCAGTGCTATATAGAGAGGCATGTGACATTCACTTCTTCCTCCTTTTGTGTTTGTAATAGTTTATGTAATCGTTTATGAATGGAAATATTTAAATTGTATCATAAATTTTAGTATCGAACAAATTATCAGTGTATAGAATGGCAGATGAAGGGAAACCAAATTTCTTTTTTGCACATTTTGATTCGATGTACCATTACCCGATTTTGTCATGAGCTCACTGATAAGCCATCAATAGTTTCCGAACTATTCTCATCCTTTCTGAGACGGACTGAAAGGTCCAATTAAAAGTTCTGCCGTTTGAGAGTCATTCTGGTCATGAGTCAGTATTGGAAGGTTAACCCAATACTCACCACGTCCAGGTAATAGAACTGAGGAAGTACAATGTATGTGAAAATCAAATTACTATTTATGATAATGAATCCTATTTTCGCGTCAAGATCCTAATTAGTGTTAAGGGCCCCATAGACGACACGACCGGCGGATCAGGTTCCGTTCCAACTCCGGTATCCGCGGTGCCCATAGACCAGGATCCACCAGTCGTATCGTCTACGGGGCCCTTTAGGAATCTGTAATGGTATTTTTTTTTATTTTTGCACAGGAAAAATTATGAGACTTTTCTGCAACCTCCCCCCCTTGCTTGAGATGGGTAGAGGAAAATGCTGAAACAAGCAGCAAAAAATAAAGAAGCAAATTGTTAAAAATAAAGATTTTGCATTCAGGAAAAACTCTCAAGAAGTGAGGGGAAATGCATCCCACAAACTTTCTCCTTTAATCTCATTTTATTTTGTAAAAGTTATACTTGAATAATTTCTCTTTTTATTTTTTCCTCTCTCTCTCTCTCTCTCTCTCTCTCTCTCTCTCTCTCTCTCTCTCTCTCTCTCTCTCTCCATAACATCCGTCTTCACGAAAACAAACATATTCTGTTTACCCTCTTCTTCTTCGTCTCGATTTCAGATCAGACGCTGGAAACGGAATCAAGGATCGTTTCTCTCTCCTTTTGCTGCTTCCCACCTTGTGTTTGCTCTTCTCTCGAGTTGAAATCTTCGTCTGCTTTTACCGGTGGCCCGTTTGCCAGTGTAAAAGAAGCGGTATCACAGCTCAATTTTTTTTCTGGATATAATTATTTTTGAATAAAATTTTATCCATATTTCCTTTTTTATAACAGATTATCTTTGACCGAAATCATATTCCCGGTGTCTATGAATGCAGCTGCTGCTCCGCCAGATAAGAAAAGAAATTAAACAATCAACAGTGTATTCACTGATATGTGATTTATTTTTTTTCGTAAATACAGAACGGTGCGTTATGACAAAACTCGGTCATTTCAAGAAACTTGCAAGTGACCGAATTTTTTTACCTGTAAAGGCCCAGCGTTAAGTGAAGTGTATGAAACCTGTCCGAGATTCACCAGTTAAAAAAAAAAATTTCAGTTTTACATAGCAGCAAGCGTGGCTGTAACGATGCCTCGACTGCTAAAACCGTACGATTAATAAGAGTTTGCACTGAATCTAAAAACCTGTGTAAAGGGAAAGATTGAAGGTGGCCGGAAATAAAGTCACAGGAAAAAAAAAGTCAATTTTGGCTAGGAAAAAAGTCACAGGAAAAAAGTTACATTAATTTATGGTGGCTGGTAATAAAGTCACGGGGAAAAATTCACAATATGTCTTGGGGGTCATTATCTTTATGATATTTACAGTCTCTTGTTTATGTTTTTACGGTCATCCCCAACGGGCTTGTACTAAATATGCCGCAAAGGTGGATACATACCAAGTCAATACAAAAAACAAAAATCCGCAACGGGATTGTACTAAACACGCCGCAAAGGTGGATACATGGATACTTACCGGGTTAAAACACTTGGGAGTCACTAACTATGAAAGAGTAATGTGACTTTTGTTTTCCTGTGACTTTTTTCTGTGATATTTTTTACCCGTGACTTTATTTTTTTAAGTGGATTCAGGTTTAAAATCCTTGGAAAATGGGCTGTACCCGATAAACATTTTTCGCCTTAACATCGTTGTTAGATATGAAGTAATTTCAGTGTCTTTAACGTGAGCTAGATTCCCAGGATTACTGAAAACTGAACATCCACTGAGCTCTATTTTCCGTTTTTACCTTTTGTTTTCGTTTGCGGTCTTATTTTCAAATTTGCTTCGAATGTGTTTGTACTCACCTTTTCTTGCGAAAGGTGTTTGAATACGTCTGTGCCTTTACTCACATTCAGCAATTTATAGGTCACTAACCCAGAAAACTTTATAAATATCGTCGGGGCTAACTTCGAGTATCGGTCCATTATTTTGCTGACACTGATAGGCATTGTGAATGGGCAAAGTGATGTGAGGTAAAATCAGTATAGGCCTACGTACAAGAAATGCATCCCCCCTTCTCTGGTACTGAATCCAGCAATAGCTTATCATCTTTGAAAAGTATTTGTTAGTCCAAATTGGGAAATTAAATAAAAAATATATATTATTGGAGGCGCATTTAGAGGTGTGTTTTTCTACGGTGTGGTGATTTTACCTCAAACTGGATTACAGTAATGAAGGGTAGATTATGAGTGATACGGAAAAGCTTAACCCAACCGAAAACCTTACGTACTTTTCGTTCAGCATTGTCTTGTGAAAGTGTAGGTTACATCATTCAGTGTAAAACTTTTATATTAAAAGTACTGAATTTCGTCAATTAATCAACAGGTTAAAAAGAGTCCAATTTCTCCCTCCCTCTCATCCTCACCCTCTGTCTGCGGCAGCACATCCCACAGAGTTGCCATAACGAGAAGTCAATGAAGGTTAATTTTTCGGGGACATGAGTTGAAACGACAAAGGGTAAATTGACTCTCTATAGTTGCAACAGATTATATTTAGAGATGAAGTTTCAAACAACCAGACGAACAACTGCCATGACGAAAAATCGAATGGCTTTGATTTGGGGCTCATGAAACTTTTTTCATATTATTAGTCGTATACCTGTGGCTTCCATTTAGGCGTTTTTCATCGTCTAGATCATGGTCTTTTAATCGATCGGAAAAAAAAGCAGTCTCTTGAAGGTCGAGAGCGAAATTGCCCTCGTTCAGTTATTATAATTGAAATAGTCGAAATATAACAGTTTTTATTGTATAGTTTAAAGTGAAAGTGATATCGAGGTATTGGCAACACTGTAGCGAGCGTTGTAACGATGCTCATGTTTCCCACCGTCTCACGTCACTGACTGCTTCAGTTTGTGATTGAACAGTGCCGCACGTCGCACGTTGTGATACTTCTCGCGCCTTTAACCCACATTTCACCTTGTGTGTGGTCTTCTAATGGGCAAGGTAAAGGATTTTTCATCCGAACTGATTGTTCAGATGGTTGCTATACAGAAATCTGGCCAGGCAACAAAGCAAGTAGCCGATCAACTAGACATAGGCCTAACTGCACTCTGTGCGCGGCGAGGGATGAAAAAGGCTTTTGAGTTGCCCAAAGCAAAACAAAGTCTGGCTGCCCGAGAAAAACCTCAGAATATGCTACAAGTGTTTGAAAATGTGAAATTGTGAAGAATCCTCTTCTACTAAGAGAAAATTCTGGACTTTTTTCTAGTGTCTGTTCGAACCGGCGAACGAAGGATTCAGAGCTGGTGTATACAAGCCGCCCCCCCCCCCCCCATGCCCAATTTTTATTTTTGTACAGTGGGGTTATAGAGTACAATTTCTTAAGAAATATTTAGCATGGGATAAAGGCAAGTGGCTAGATGGGCAAGGGTCAGACGATGTCATCTTGATTTCAATTCGATGAGGTTATTAGGACCCCCTGATACATCTGTTACTGTTGGTAGTGGATTGAAGACAGTTTTGCGTATACTACTTGTGAATGAGTATTTTTCTGACTGCTGTGACATTCCGCAAGCCACTAATTTTCAACTTGACGTAGGCAGCAACAGTCTTGAGATCATCCGGATAGGATACTTTTGGTATATCAACTAGAAGCAGTAGGCGGGAAAGACGTCGGCTCTACTCCCAGGTTTAAGGCAGCCATAATTTTGGACACTGGGAATAATATTCGACTTGAAACCCCCAGAAACCTACCTCCTCGCTCTTTCAGTAACGCCTGTGGAGGCTTAATTAAGGGATATAATCTGAAGCTGGAGGTAAGCTCAACATTAGAAAAGTGTTTATTCACTATTTTTACCAGATGTTACGTAAACGTGTCTGGCGGGATGCAGATTACTTTTATGACTGAAAAGTATTTCAAATTATTGGTACCGAAAAACTCATGGTAACACTATTGGTTGCACTCTCTTGCTGTGCAAGATAGGATAAAAAAAAATGCAAGGGGAAAGACACGAGAGAGAATAACTAAAGAATCGTGTGTGTGAGAGAGAGAGAGAGAGAGAGAGAGAGAGAGAGAGAGAGAGAGAGAGAGAGAGGGTGGGGAGTAATATACAGTAGGTAAAGACTTATGTCTAGCGTTGAGAAGTCCGGCGTATTCCATATGAAAATTGTAATTTTGAATTGCATACCTTGTCCCATTATAAATTAGTGCTCATCGAGAAGTGCATGAGATTTTCAGTTAGGCTTAGCTTTTCCTTATTAATTAGGCGTTGTTATTATCACCCGGTTTGAGGTAGAATTACCGCACCGTAGAAAAACACATCTAAATGCGCCTGGAAACGCACTTTCCAATGGAATTTATTTCGATTAACAAATACAAACTCAATTATGATGAACTGTTGTTGTGCTGAGTAAGAGAGAAGCGGGAAGAATTCTTGCTCATAAGCCTATACTGATATTACTTCAAACCAGCCTTGCCCACGCATACTATCCATTATCGTCAACAAAATAATAGATCAGTACTCAGGGTTTGTTGTCAATAAATTGCTGAAGGTCAGAAAAGGCGCAAACTTATTTAAAAAACCGTTAGAAGTGAGGTGCTGCTTTTTAGTATATGGGAAACTAAAATCATTAGACTACGTTCTTGAATGCCTAGCTTGATTAGGTTAACCTAACGTATTCTTTCTATTCTGAAACAGATGAAGGACATTCATAATACACCTTTTTTTAAATTATATCTTTTTCCAACATTTTTTTTATATCGACACGCACACGGTTTAATACAATATAGCCCGGCCAGGTTTAAAAACGAGTTCTCGAATGTTCTCCCTCCGGAATTTTAAAGAGCTATCTGTTGCATTACACTTCCCGCCAAGTGCTCCGTAGGCCTAACCAACGTGATTTCTACTTACTTTCATAAACGAAACAATATAAGGAAGATTATTACTGAGATCACTATGAAAGAAAGACAATGGCAAGTATGTACCATGCGGACTAGAAAGGATTGTCGTGAGTTCTGACCGAGTCAGTCGTGTATTTTTTTTTTTTTTTTAAGTACCGATGTGAAGGCTTTTGACACAAAGTCATGAAGAATAAGGCGTAACTGGAACATGTATGTTAGACGCTGGAAGTAAGAACGGGGTTTATACTTTTGAGAAATCGTAACAAACCTATGACTGACCAGTTTGTAGTACTGTGTCCTTTAATGTTGTCAGTTATACTGTGTCCTACATGTTGTCAGTATAGCACTGTGTTCTATATGTTGTCAGTGTAGCACTATGCCCTATATGTTGTCAATGTAGTGCTGTCCTATATGTTGTCAGTATAGTACTGTGTCCTACTGTATATGTTGTCAGTTGTAAACTGCTAAAAACGTTCGTTATTAAAACAAATATTGTGCAAGTATTGTGGCGTATAAACAGTTAGTCTCATGCATTTCAAAGCACTTTGCCCTATATGTTGTCAATGTAGTGCTGTCCTATATGTTGTCAGTATAGTACTGTGTCCTACTTTATATGTTGTCAGTTGTAAACTGCTAAAAACGTTCGTTATTAAAACAAATATTGTGCAAATATTGTGGCGTATAAAACAGTTAGTCTCATGCATTTCAAAGCATGCTTGCGTAACATTTATTACCCACAAAAAATAAGAAATCTGCCATTTGACGACTGCAGACTACTACGTACTGACGGCGTTAGCAGGTCAATTTCAGTTGAAGCTCTGGATCCAGATAGAAAACTAGTTTCCTCGTTTCCGCCTCTTGCTCCGCTTGTTCGGTAAAGTTTATTTACTAATATTTCTTACCGTTACTTAGTTTTCACACAATTGTAGCTCGGCATTGAAGTTATTATTATTATTATTTTTTTTTGCATATAATCCCGTATCTTAACGTACAAATAAATGCTTCAGTAGAAATTCAAGTCTATTTGTTGACATGCGAATCAGCAGTGTTGCCATGACAGATCGTTTATTTAACGAAATATTTCGATGGCACCGTTCAAAGTATTAGGCTACATTGTATGTAGCTATGTATATATGTATATGTGTGTCTGTGTGTGTGCAAGTATGTGTATGATTGCGTGTGTGTGTGTGTGAGAGAGAGTGCGCTCGCTATAACTTAATGAAATATGGAAAGTTTAAATGCAAAATTTGATACATAGAAACGCAACAGAGGACGAGTATTTTTTAATGCAATTTTCCAAAGGAAATATCTCCATTAGCGAAACTAGTATAATTTCCCCTGGCAGTATGATTAATAGGCCCCATACATACATACATACATACATGTATATATGTATGTATGTACGTATGCATGTATGTATGTATGTATTTATATACACACATACACACACACACACACATATATATATATATATATATATATATATATATATATATATATATTGTGTGTGTATCTATTTATGTATAAATGTGTGTATGTTCGTATAAGTATATATATATATATATACATGTATGTGTATTTATGTGTACACAAATATACACACATATCTATATATATATATATATATATATATATATATATATATATATATATATTGGAAATGAACATATGGAGACGTGTTTCACAGAAATAAATTTCTGACTCACCACGGCACCGAACCACGTTTCCATGTGATCATTGTCATCATATCTCACGGTGAAAGGGGTAAGTTGAATGAAATGTTAGCAATTCGAGCGCTGATGGGTCGGAGAGTTGGGAAAATTCGCTGGTATGTTGGGCGCTAGGCGCATGCCCGGGAAAAACCTCAGGTACGTAGTACTTAGGTTCCAACTTCATTTATGGCCTTTGCGTCCTAGTTGCTAATGGCCTGGGATCTCACTTGAAAGTATATACAGTAGGCTATATATATATATATATATATATATATATATATATATATATATATATATATATATATATATACATATATATATATATAAAGATAAAATCCACGAAGGAAAGGGAAACACTGGAGTGCTGCGAGGCCTTTCGACTGTCTGTCGTCCTTTACTTAGCAGACTGCTAAGTAAATGGCGACAGACAGTCGAAAGGCCTCGCAGCATTCCAGTGTTTCCCTTTCCTTCGTGGGTTTTATCTTTATACATATGTTGATCAAGTTCCATATATTCGTGATTCAGTTGTACATATATATTTATATATATGTGTGTGTATATATATATATATTATATATATATATATATATATATATATATATATATATATATATATATATATATATATATATATATATATATATATAATATGTACACATGTATATGTATGTATGTGCACTATATACATGAAGTTGCAGAATGACAGTCCTTTCCAACTACGTTTCTAATAATAGATTCTAGTTCTCCTCTTCGTTGATCATATTTGATTTGACGATAATTCCTGTTTACGGAAGCATTATATAGTGAAGTCGCTTCAAAGGCAGCTGAATACTTGATTGCTAACAAACATCATTTGTGTATTGAAAATCATCCGTCGTAGACATTATGTAATCACAGTTCCCATATTCCTTTTAACGTTCACATTCGGTTTGCTTAAGAATACGTTTTTGCATTTCTGTAAACCCATGATCTGTCCCATATAAACTTAAATATTATTTTTTTTCTTAGGTTTCCTGATACATCATATATCTAATATGTAACTTAAACTAAAAAGCTGAATACTTTTTTTCCAAAGGAATTATTGAAAGAAACCACATTATACCTAATAAGCCTATCATCATCCCTTTGTGAAAATTTTCCCCGTATCTTTTTGTTTCTTTTTCCTACTTTTTATCGTGTAATGTTTTAAAACCTGCATCTTGCTTAAAAATTATTTCTGTGTCTGAATGCGGATTCTATATATTTATCCTCTCTCTCTCTCTCTCTCTCTCTCTCTCTCTCTCTCTCTCTCTCTCTCTCTCTCTCTCTCTCTCTCTCTCACATGAACAGCCATCCCTGTAAGCTGTTCCTTCTTCCGCAGAACTTGTCATCGTTATTTAATACCTTATGAACTCCAGCCGACTCCTGATGTAGTAATTACATATGAAAGTGGAGCTATTGTTGCGGGATAATGTTTGATTACTGCCCTTGGACTTACAGTATGCCTTTATCATTAATTTCGCTCTCACATCTTTTGCTGCTCTGGAATATGTGGCATTTGTTAGGTTTTACTGGCAATACAGATGCATGCACAAAAACGTGCACTTATACGTACATTTTTTTTTTATGTGGGTGCGTGTCTGCGTGTGTATGGAACTCATACAAGTATATACGAGTATATACTGTGTTTGGGACGTTTGCCTGACAACGAAGGTTCCAGGCTCAAATTCAGAAAAAAGAAGAACGCTTGCAGCATTTATTGTTAAATGGTGTTGTGCTTCTTTTTATGTATGCAGTTAAAGTTAAGTATACCTTAGTTTAACCAGACCACTGAGCTGATTAACAGCTCTCCTAGGGCTGGCCCGAAGGATTAGACTTGTTTTACATGGCTAAGAACCAATTGGTTACCTAGCAACGGGACCTACAGCTTATTGTGGAATCCGAACCACATTATACCAAGAAATGAATTTCTATCAACCGGAAATAAATTCCTCTAATTCTTCATTGGCCGGCCGGAGACTCGAACGCGGGCCCAGCAGAGTGCTAGCCGAGAACTACACCGACCTGTCCAACGAGGAACTTATGTATGCAGTGAGTTCTGTACTTAATATTTAGTCGACTGTGGTGGGTATCAACAACGTGAAGAAAGGGCATAAGGCTAGGAACCCCATCCTAAACACTTGCCGAAAATCGGGTTGATATGGTTAAAAATCTTCTGCAACCATCGAAAATCATGTTGAAATGGTAAAAATCTCCCGCAACCACCTGCTTTGGAGAAAAACTATTGATTTTATATAATATATATATATATACACACACACACACACACACACACACACACACATATATATATATATATATATATATATATATATATATATATATATATATATATATATATATATATATATATATATTGATATGTGCGTTATGCACACTAATATTGTCAGTGCGTTATGCACACTAATATTGTCAGTGGTGTGGTTAAACTACTCTAATATTACTCATATTTCAAAACTCATCCTGCACCTACATCCTCCATTCAGAATATTTATAAGTCAAGTAATAACACTGAACTGGGTCTTCGGTAATTATATATTTTATTCTATAAGCATTAGGCCTAAAACCTTTATTTTCGCTAAAACCTATGTACATCATCTGTAATTTAATGTCAAGTACATAACGTTACTGCAACTTTTGTAATGCAAACACTTTGAGATTCGCTGTAGGCTCAATTTCGTTTTGATTATCCGCAAAGGTCCAAATGCTTTTTGACATAGACCCAATATCGTTTATGGTTTAAGGAAAGATTGGACAGGGAATTATAATGGCCTAAATGTGATTGATGTTGGCTGCCTGAGAGAGCCTGAGTGCCTCAGATCAGGTCAAGTTTATTGCCATGGTCTAATTAGCTTTTTGTCCAGTATGTCTTCTATTGTCCGGAAGCTTCCAAGAGAACCACAAAAAGCATGACAAGAGAAGGGACAATAAGAAACAGGTAAATAATTGCACACACTGAGGCCGAATTAGCCCTGAGTCTCGCAGATATAGTAAATTACCTTCCTTGGGGAAACTGTTTCGGCGATATCGAGATTCTGGCTTTGTTCAGGAAAGGAATGCCAAGGAGGCTTATATTGCTATTGGTGACTTGGCAGCTATTGGGGTTTAGTCATTGCCCTTTCTGTTTTTCCACAGGAAAATGTGAATATGATAAGGGGCTTTCTGCGTAAATCTTTAGAAAAATTACTTATCTCTGTGGTCTTGATAATCTGATCCCACCTCCACCTTCATGCAAAGTGTAAGTTTTAACAGGGAGAGACTGTATCGGGGCTATTTTCATTCAGTAATACGAATAAAACTAATCTAATAACATTCAAACAGGCAAAAAGATATATATATATATATATATATATATATATATATATATATATATATATATATATATATATATATATATATATATATATAGATCAGCTTATATATAAACATAGATCAAGCTAAAGATATATATGTATGTATGTATGTATGTATGAATACATGTACGGTTTCATCCCCACTCCTACAGCTGGCAGTTAATTTTAGTGTTCTATTAAAAGGATAATGAGACAATGACAATGTTGTAAACTGTTTTGAGTAATGCTTTT
>JANJGK010000036.1:12333396-12335896 GCA_039081455.1 Macrobrachium rosenbergii | reverse complement strand
TTGCTATTATGGAGATTATTTTCGTTGATATTTTTGGCGTATCTCTTTTGTTCTCCATCAGTGTGTTTCTTATATTTCTGATCCTTAGCTTAATGACTTTTATCTTATATGAGATATTGGATCTTCCTTATTTTACTTATCTTGAAAATGATTGGCAGTGTGCAATTTTATATTGCAGGGTAGAGTGTGTATGGGATTTGTTTTGACATCTTTGGTCTGGTTAAGCTAACAAAAGAAAATATCATAAGAAATGATACTCGAAGGAAATTCTCTACTATGTTATGACTGCGCCTTCTTTCGAAATGAAACTAGTAACTATATTACTATAAATACAATGATTATGATATTACGGTCTAACCAAAAGATAGGCTATTCGCCTTATTTGCACATTCGTATGTACATTCATGTATGAAAATCTTAGAGAATACCCTGATCACTGAAAATGGCATGATTTTCGTGTGATCTTTGCATAAGCAACCTCCAATACCCAGGCAGTTGACTGTAAACATTTACAAAGGAGTTTATCAACATGAAACCTGACTCGTTTGTTTGAAAAACAAACTGAAAAGTTTTTGCTGCTGGTTGGGTTTGTTTAGAACGGCTCTTCACTAACGACGTTTCCTTTGCTTTCCGTTTTAGAAAAATATTAACCACGGCTCGACAACAGTTGTATCTTTAGCTATTACATTGACTTCGTCTGCAGATAAAATTAAGGAAAGCATTAGGTCAGAGTTACTAATATTATTGTGTTTTATGATCACGAAGACCTTCGGTTTCTGTGGTATTCCCACATAAAATTATTATAAATTTCATTAGTAGTTTAAAGGAAAAAAAATCATAATTAATTTTTTAAGAGCATATACATACTTTGTTTAGAATACTGAGATCCGTTGATTTATAAATATTTTTCAATGAACTTTAGGATGTGTTGTAACGTTTCTATTTCGGATAAAAATTCACAGTTTAGGAAACAGAATATATTTTGTTTCAGACATAAAATGTGTGGCTAAAATCACTTCTTAATGGAATGTTTAAAAATGACTTGGCCTGAATACATCATTTCAGCAGTTCTATGCCTCATCTGAAATATTATCGATAACATTAGAAGTTTTTCGTTCATTTTGTTCTGAATCGTTAATATGACACTTGCAAAGTATTCTGGTATTTTCTTCATTTCTGATAACTGTATGCTTATCCTGCTTGCGATAACAATAAATTCCCTGCATTCAAAGCTGTAGTCAGTTTTTACTGTAGTGAAAGTATGGTGTTTGCTCAAGTTTACCTTCGTTTTTCCTTGCATTATGTTATATTACTTCAGAAATTTGTTTCAGTATGGACAAAATTTATATGTACTGTATATATATGGATATCTAATGGTGCATAGGCTATATATATATATATATATATATATATATATATATATATATATTTATATATATATATATATATATATATATATATATATATATATATATATTATATATATGAAATTATATATATATATATATATATATATATATATATATATATATATATATATATATATATATATATGCGCACATAAGATATACATATGAATTTTGTCAATAATGAAACAAATTCCGGATGTAATGTAATATAATATAATGCAAGGAAAAACGAAGGTAAACTTGAGCAAACACCATACTTTTACTACAGTAAAAACTGACAATAGATACCAGCAATACGTCTTTGAATGCAGGGAATTTATTGTTATCGCAAAGCAGGATAAAAATACAGATATCAGAAATGCAGAAAATACCAGAATACTTTGCAAGTGTCAGATTACGATTCAGAACAAAATGAGCGAGAAACTAATGTTATCGATAATATTTCAGATGAGGCATAGAACTGTTGAAATGATGAATATGTTTTTTCAATATATAGTCGAACTATTTATGCTGTAGATACGGATGCCATTAACTTTCAGAATGTGGGATTCGCTACCTTATATACTGTATAATCTCCAAGTCGCTTGCTGTTGGTGGTTTAATGCTGCACTGCCAATGTTCTTAATGCAGGTTGGAATGCCTGCATTAAGAAGTTATGAACTTCATTCCTGTATTTAATATATATATATATATATATATATATATATATATATATATATATATATATATATATATATATATATATATATATTACTAAAAGGACCTCATTCAAACTGGATGGTATCTAATGGAGTTTTTATTCATTAGATACCATCCAGTTTGAATGAGGTCCTTTTAGTAATTCTACTAATGCACAGAACAATTGTGTATGTGATATAGTTAATATATATATATACGAGTATATATATATATATATATATATATATATATATATATATATATATATATATATATATATATATATATATATAACAGTTTAAGGTACAGAAAAGCATATGTCACCCGAACTTCAGTTTAGTGTATCGCAATATATCGATATGATTATATGACAAAAGATCATCAACTTTGAATGCGTCTGAGGAGTCCCATTC
>JANJGK010000036.1:12258396-12330896 GCA_039081455.1 Macrobrachium rosenbergii | reverse complement strand
CGTAAAATGTTTGTGTTGTCATTGATTTTAAACTTAGCTCTTGAGATCTGGGTGTAGGAAAAGTGTTTAATGGCACCTATCAGAAGTGTGTTTTGTGAATCTCATGCAGCTGCATTTCGAGTATATTTTGCGAAAGTTTTCACAAGCTTGTGCAAGGTAAAGTGAATTTTACGTATTATTACCTTGGTATAATAACGATTAAAGGATTTTTGCCTTAGTGAAATTGTTTTGGTAAATCTTTTGTGGATTTTTGTATGTTCTTGTGTTTGCAATCTCTGGATTTTTCACATTTTATATAGTGGTGATTTAACATTTATTTATTTAGCAATTTAAGTATTTCTTAATAATTTAACATTGCATACTTGATTTAATTTTCATTTGCTAAGATTTTCTTTTCAAATCTTGAGTAATTCTTAATAGTTTAAATTTTGCTTGATTAATTTAAATTCTTGATAAAGGTTTTGTGATTTAGTTCATTCTAAAGTTTACAGAAGAAGTTCCAGATGAGTTTTTTTATCACTTTGAAAAACAGGCTTCACGTATAGGGTGGCCAGAAGATAAATGGTCAGTCTGATTACAGAATGTTCTCACTGGTAAAGGAAGAAGTGCCTATTTAGCCTTATCAGCTAATCAGTGTAAAGAGTATAAGGTACCCAAACACAATATGCTACAAGTTTACCAGATGACCCCTGAATATTACAATGAAAGATTCAGATCTTTGGGAAAGGATGACAAGATGACTTTCTTGGATTATGCCTACAAAGTAAGGAGATGTTTCAAAAGATTGTTGGACGAACTTGAGGAGTTAGTAGTAGTCCTAGAGTAATATCTTAGAGGAATTCCTTAACATATAAGAGCCTATTTAAGAGAGAGAGAGAGGTTAAGAAACTTGACAAAGCAGCTACACTGAGTGAAGATTTTAACATAATTTGTAGCAAAATGAATTATAATGTCAAGTACCAGAACCAACAACACACAGGTTTTAGGTCTCATCCAATTTTCAGAAACATTACAACTGGGAATCCCTTTAATGGCAATGCCAGTACAAAGCAAGATAATACCCCTCAGCAATTGAATGTCAAATCCTCATCATCCAGTTTCTCAAGATAGATACAGAAGACTAATGTTGTCTGCTTCAAGTGTGGAAGAGCAGGACTACTATAGTCGAGATTGTTATCAGACACAACAGCAGGCCATGCAAGTTGGCCAGGTGGTTAAAGGTAACCTGGTGAAGCAAACTATGAAGAGCAGTGTGGGGAAGACTGAGGCAGTTGGGAATACTGAGACTAAACAAGCTGAGTGTTTAGCAACCAGTGGAAATGTAACCTCGAGCAGTGAGTGACTGAGCAGCTTGGAGGCTTTTAAGCCATATATCTATGAAGGTACACTGGCAAATCAAGGAAGGAGTGTGCAGGTACCAATCAAGGTATTACGTGATACAGGGAGTAACCATAATGTGGTAGTTCGTGGTGCTCACCCACAGTTGGAGAAAAATGTGACCGGGGATTCAGTTATTTTGAAGGGTATAGGAGATGAAAAGGTAACTCCTATATACTGCTTGCACCTGCTGTGTGAATTGGTGACAGGGAATGTTGATTTTACTGTAAAGGACTCACTAGCGGTTGAAGGTGTGCATGTTTTACTGGGTAATGAAGTAGGTGGTGTACCATTTGTTCCTTGTCCTATAGTGACAGACAAGCCGTTGAGGATTAGTCCTACAGTAGATTTAGAGAAGAATAACCCCCACCTGTTTCCAAGTTGTGGAACTACCAGGCGTATGAAGAAAACTATGTCTGCAAGTGAAGAAACTGAGGATTTACCTGCACAAGAAGGATCAAGTGAAGGATCTTTGAGCTTAGAAGAGCTGTTCCAGGAAAATGAAGTTTCCACAAGTGATAACAACAAAGAGGATTTCCCAAGAGGAAGAAGATCCTGTTGTTCTTGAAGAAACTCAGTAGTCAGAGCGTTCCTGATGATAATAGTGAAACAACAGTAGCAGAGTTAGCAGATATGGAGAGTTCAACCCTTGAAGTTGGTCAAGTGACTAGAGAGAAGCTAATGGAACTGCCGTAGAAGGATACATGTTGGCTAATTTGTTCTTCAGAGTTGTTGATCAAGAAGAAATGCAACAAACTCCTTCCTGTTACTATCTAAAGGAAGGATTGCTAATGAGGAAGGATCGACCTGCAGATATACTAGGAAATGCTGAATGGGGTGAATATCATCAAATTTTGATTCCATATCCATTGAGGAAGCAAGTGGTAGCAATAGCACACGAGTCTGGACACATGGGAATCGAGAAGACTGTTGAGAAGATTATGAAGTATTTTTTCTGGCCTAGACTTCACAAGGATGCTAGTAGGTTCTGTCGGGTGTTGACAGATAGCTGGAAAACCGAATGAAACCGTTCAGAAAGCCCCCTACAACCTATAGAAGTTAGAGGAGAACCATTTAGCAAGGTGATTATAGATGTGGTTGGGCAGCTTCGGAAAACAAAGGAAGGAAATGAATATCTGTTAACATTAATGTGTCCAATGAAAAGGTATCCTGAGGCGATTCCTGTAAGAAGCATAAGTGCAAAGGTAATAGCTGAGAAGTTGGTGGAGTTTTTCTCCAAGTTTGGAATACCAGAAATTGTGCAAAGTGATAGAGGAACGAACTTTACTTCAAAATTGTACCAGGATGTGATGAACTTGTTAGGAGTGAAACAACAGTTATCAACTGCTTATCATCCAGAGACTCAAGGAGCCTTGGAAAGGTTCCACCAGACATTAAAAAGTATATTAATTAAATATTGTTATGAGTCAGGAAGAGAATGGTTTGCTGGTTTACCCATGATGTTGTTTGAAGTTAGGAATGCTTATCAAGAAAGTATGGGATGTTCACCAAATGAGATGATTTTTGGTCAAGACGTGAGAGGTCTATTGAAGATTCTTGCAGAGAATTGGGAAGAAAATCAAGAGGAAATTCAAGGAGAATATGTGAAGAACATGAGGAAAAGGTTAAGAGAAATTAGAGAATTCTCTTTAGAAAATCGAAAAATAAGTCAAGAGAAAATGAAAAGGAGATATGATACTAAGACTAAATAAGAAGTTTTAGTGTGGGTCAGCAAGTTCTGGTATTCTTACCAGTGAAAAGATTTCCCCTTACCAATAAATTTCAAGGTCCTTATAGGATACTAGAGAAGTTAAGTGATCGAACTTGTGTGATTGAAACACCAGGAAGAAGGAAACGACAGAGGAAAGTACATGTGAATCTTTTGAAACCTTACCTCTCAGAGACTAAAACTGAAACAACGTCAGTAACACAGACAACTTCATCTACAGAGGACGATGATGGCTACGAATTGGGAGCTAAAAGCAAGATGAACAATTCTTCCATACTGGAAAATTTGGAGGATAAACTTAAACATCTGAGTGTTGGGCAAAGTAGTGAATTAAATGAAGTGATCAGAAGTGTCCCTGAAATTTTTGCAGGTGCACCTAGAAGTACCGATCTGACAAAGCATGAGATAAAGATCAGAGAAGATGGGAAACCTTTTAAACAGAGAGCTTATCACTTATCATCTTTTCATCGAGATGTTTTGAAGATGGAAGTGGAGTATTTGTTGCAGCATGGATTAGCAGAAACCAGTTCAAGTCTTTATATTTCTATTTGTGTGTTAGTGAAGAAACCAGGTGGCTCATTTAGGATGTGCACTGATTATAGGAAACTGTATTCCATCAGTGTGGCTGACAATTATCCCTTGCCTCTTATTGATCAATTACTTGATAATATTGGGCAAGCCAAATTTGTTTCCAAGATAGACTTGTTGAAAGGATATTATCAAATTCCCTTAGATGAGGATGCTAAGTTGCTGTCAGCTTTCATTACTCCTTTTGGGCTGTATCAATACACTGTTTTGCCATATGGTCTGATGAATGCACATGCAACATTCCAGCAAGTGATGGATCAACTGCTAGGATCCATAGAAGGAGTGGGTGTACATCTTGATGATATTGTGATTTATTCTAATACATGGGAAGAACATCTGAAGATTTTAAGGAAAGTGTTCAAGAAACTATGGGATGCCGGACTAACAATCAACTTACAAAAAAGTGAATTTGGAAAGGCAACTGTTCAGTATCTGGGATTTGAAGTTGGAAAAGGCCTTCTTCCTCATGTTGATGCTAATGTAGAAGGTATCCGTAAGGCTACCCCCCTACTACCAGGAAACAGCTACAAAGATTTTTGGGCATGACTGGATTTTATTGTTGATTCTGTCCAAATTTCCCAGCCGTAGTAGCCCCCTTAACTGACTTAACCAGTCTGAAAAGAAAGTTTGTTTGGACTCCAGAATGTCAAGAATCATTTGAGAAGGTTAAAGCCATTTTAACTTCAAAACCAGTGCTTTAAGCTCCAGACTTCAATAAGAAGTTTGTAATACAAGTTGATGCACCTGACTGTGGAATTGGGGCTGTCCTACTTCAAGAAGATGACAGCAGTATTCTACATCCAGTGTGTTTCATATCTTAAAAGTTGAAAAAGCATCAGAAAACATACTCCACCATCGAAAAAGAAACGTTAGCATTAATCACAGCATTGAAAAAGTTTTGAAGTATGTGAACCGACCTAGGAATGAATAAATTTTAGTATTGTCTGACCACAACCCTATCTCATTCATCAATTAGATGAAAAATAACAATCAGAGACTGACCAGGTGGTCTTTATGCCTGCAACCGTATAATGTAAAAGTGAAACACATTTCAGGAAAAGATAATGTCATAGCAGATTATTTATCCCGCTGTGAATCATTGGATTTAAACTCGGGATAATTGATCTTTCGGGGGGAGGAATTTCATGATATTGCTTTGTAATATGTGTATCTTTCCATGATATTGATATATTTACTGTTGTAGTTGTCATGTGTTCTGTGTAATGATAATAATTGTTGAAATATATATAGTGTAATGTCAGATCTCAAATGATTTAATGATTTAGATAACTTAACAGCGTGATTTAGAATTAATAATACACTTTTAATAATACATAGTAGGAGAAAGAGAGTTTTGAGTTAGACCAGATGTGTTTTGGTTCAGTTGTTATTGTGAAAGACAGTGTTGACAGCTCGGCGTAGCAGTCAAGTCTTGTAAGATTTTGTCTCATACAAGAAAAAGACGAATAATTTCACAATGTTTCATATATTGTTCTGATTGTGTCCCATTCGATTTTCTGGTAAAAACGTGTAGCCTACTTTTTGAGAAATGCGAACAAATGTTTTACTGAAGCACTTGGCAATTGTGTCATGTTTAAGAGTACATTGCTCTGATCACATATTGTTCTAACTTGCTAGTTTTGGCACCAAAACGTTTTGCTCAGGAATTTACGTCATCTTCCTCTTCTAGAATTTTCTCTTGTATCTTGTTCCCAAAATGCCTTAATAATGACGTCATCTGATTGTATCATTTCTTTCTGGAATACTATATACATCTTTATCCTTTCCTAACTTTTTTTTTTGTCACAGTGTAATCAACAACGATGAAATCAAGGTATCCACTACGTTCCATCAGTATTATCATATGTATTGAAAAATTGGAGGAATATGTTGCCATATCGGATCAACTGCAATTTTATATAAATATAATAATCAATTACTTGTCAAAACTAGATCTATTTATAGATATAGCATTGTGATTTACAGTTGGTTCGTTTCATATATACCCATATCGGATAAATGGCAGTTCTATAGATATAATGGCCAATTACTAATCAAAATGAAATGTAAACCAGTCATTGTCCCTTCCATATTGCAGAACAATATCAGTGATCAACCAATATTAGGCTTAAAGTTGTTTGGTCTGTATTTTTCCTCGCTAATCCTGATTCTCAAAAGGAGAGATGCGCAAATAAATTGATATTAGTAATGAAAATTTAAATGAGAGAGAGAGAGAGAGAGAGAGAGAGAGAGAGAGAGAGAGAGAGAGAGAGAGAGAGAGAGAGAGAGAGAGAGACTCACGCTACTGGAAAGACACCATTTATTGTGAGCATTAATGCAAATTATTTTTAATACCATTAATTGCCTGACCATTCTTCACCATGGGGATTAGTTAACTACTCCACTGACATCAGCATTATCGCTTTTTTGTTATTATTATTATTATTATTATTATTATTATTATTATTATTATTATTATTATTATTCCAAATGTGCAGTCTTCCACTCGGAATATTTAGAGACCATTACTTTGCCATGACAGCTTCCACAGATCAAACTGTCCCTATGTAAAAGAAAAATAGATAAAATAAAAAAAAGGTACAGAGTTGTATTTTTAAGTATTTATAAAATCATCAAAAAAATAAAAGTCTGGACGACACTAAATTGATCCCGTAGAAAACCCCGATTCAAGTGAACAGCGGCCTGACCTCCACAAAGTCAAAACTCACTTCGTTGGAGCATTTTTATGAACTTTGTTATTACAGTTCACTTTGGATTTTAAATAATTTAAATAATTTAAAACTAAAACTGAAAGAAAGAACATTTGCCATGTAACGTTTTAACTTCAAAATTAAAAGCAACAAAAATTTGTATATATAAAAATAAGAACGATAAACGATATCTTGTCATTTATTGAAAAGAAATACAGTGAATTTGAGAATTTCTCTTTCAGTCTTTGCTTCGCGCTGGTTTTTTTCCGAATCGTTGATGGTTTTCTTTTCCTTTGCACAAATCCTGAAATACTCCTGTGCCTGAATGATTTTTATTGTAATTCTACACAGGAAGCTTTGTCTTTTATTGCAAATAATTCAGCTAGTTTTAGCTGCTAGAAAGGGGACGCCATAGACTGGACTTTTTATACATCAAAAATGAAGCTAACACGGACATGAGCAGCACGAATACTTTACTTCTGTATGATGTTGTTCAATAATATAGCATTTTCTCAGAGAGAACGGTAGCAGGCAGGAGTAATGCAATTTACTTCTAATGTCTACGTACTTATCTTTTTCGTAATGTTTAATGAACCATTTCAATTTGACAACGCATGAAAAACGGCAACACTATGAACTTGAAGAGAGGTTTCAAACTAAGAATTTAATTTATATTGATTAAGCGAGCATGTATTTTAAACTGAGCTTGGAAAATTGCATTTACCACATATTTACAGTTAAGTAACAAAGACATTCTACCGAATGTGCAGCTGGTATAAATCATGTTCACACACACTGAACATAATGTTACATTAAAATGTGTTCCGTAGAAGGAAAGTCCAGCTACCTTCTATTCGAATTCGTCTAGATACAAAATTTTAATAACCTAATTACAAACTGCATTCAAATATCTCTAGTCACACATCAACAACGGAATAACAAAAGGTGAGAACCACTCATTCTTGCATCATATGGAGACAAAACAGGCACGATAGAAGTGTATAACATTCAAGATGAAACAGTTTCTCAAGCCCTCATTTAGGATGACTATAGTCACAACCAATTTCCTACAAGGACCTAACAAGTCTTAACTAGTTTGCTATACTGTCTCTTCATACGTGCAGCCAAAATTGGTGTTGATTCTTCTCTCTGATTATTGGTCTCTTATCCAGACGTCCACACTAAACAAACATCTTACCATTTTTTGGCAAACCAATAAAGCAGTCGTAATCTAAATCAGTCACCGGCTCTGTTAATATCGTCTTATAAACTGGAATTTATCTCAGTGCTGTTCAGAGAGTTGTAATGAAACTTTAAAATGTCTCACTTCTGCAATTTGTTTTTATTTTTATATCTCTTGTCACACATTGCAATTCTCCTCTGTTGATGGGATAACTTTGAGCTGTAGTCAGTACCAACTGGAAGACAAACGTGTGTGGTAAATGAGACGGTAAACTTTACCAGCATAAAAAGACTTAAAAATTAATCAGATAATTGGGATCAGTTACTCTTTTATAAAAAAAAAAACCAGGGGGGAGGAATAAAGACAAAATATAGATAAAAAATTAAAAACATGCGTAAACGGAGCGACATATCGAGAGAGAGAGAGAGAGAGAGAGAGAGAGAGAGAGAGAGAGAGAGAGAGAGAGAAAGTTACCTATCTGGAGCGATAAAATTCCAGACAGAGTGACTTACATGTTACCGAACAGATTCCCATATGACTCCAAACGCAATTTGGTAGGGTCCCAAGGGAGAGTCAAATCACCGAATGTTTTTAAGGTTACAGTACATTGGTATGGACTGACTGCCAAGAAGAAAATGAAAAAGCCAATAACGGGGAAGTTTTACGTCAGTTGCAATGGGGATGTCAAAGAGGAGGGGGGATCCTGTGTGTCAGTCGAAGTTGACGCGTAGACAAACCTTTACTGTGACAGATTATTGAGAAATGATACGATCTTACATCTGTGATCTCTTTGTTCAATCAGTTCCCTTGAGCGGCCCACTTTCTCCCCAAGTCAAAGTTCTCCGTTATGTATTCACCCGAGTGTCGCTATCCGCTTGTGTTTCTCTCCAGTCACAAGATATCCAAAAATCTGTTGATAGAAATTCAATGATCGGTTGTGGCGGGGCAGACATTGGCCCAATGAAAAGTTCACTAGATTTTGATGTGGATTTGGGATTTTTTTTTTATTTATCACTGTGAGCCTATGGATTTTTTATGGATCTTTTTTTTTATCATCTAGTTACATGCGTGCGTGCACGTATAAACCGGAACGTAACAGACGTAACCTTTAAGCATAAAACTAAAACTAAAGTAACCCCGAATATTTATGGAGTGGATATATACATATATATATATATATATATATATATATATATATATATATATATATATATATATATATAATAATAATAAAATGAATTGTCATAATAAATCTTCAGCAAAAATACTAACGAAATATATAAAATGAACAAGTAAATACAAACTAAAAGGGTGAGACGTAAAATAACGAAAAATTAAAAACACAAACATAAAAATATGAAAATAAAACTAAAGTGAAATGTAAACAAACTACCACTCACAAAGTAAAATATTTAACGACCTAATTGAGTACCTACTATGAAATTACACGATAGCTAGTTGAATACCAGACGAGTTGTTGTTCAATTCCGGCTTCATCTTTTTAATAGTCAGCGACTCTGAAGCTTTCGAGGTATAAAACCTCATCATCAGGCTGAAAAAACCGACAAGGATGAGAATCAATAAAATTACAATAAAATGAATTGTCATAATAAATCTTCAGCAAAAATACTAACGAAATATATAAAATGAACAAGTAAATACAAACTAAAAGGGCGAGACGTAAAATAACGAAAAATTAAAAACACAAACATAAAAATATGAAAATAAAACTAAAGTGAAATGTAAACAAACTACCACTCACAAAGTAAAATATTTAACGACCTAATTGAGTACCTACTATGAAATTACACGATAGCTAGTTGAATACCAGACGAGTTGTTGTTCAATTCCGGCTTCATCTTTTTAATAGTCAGCGACTCTGAAGCTTTCGAGGTATAAAACCTCATCATCAGGCTGAAAAAACCGACAAGGATGAGAATCAATAAAATTACAATAAAATGAATTGTCATAATAAATCTTCAGCAAAAATACTAACGAAATATATAAAATGAACAAGTAAATACAAACTAAAAGGGCGAGACGTAAAATAACGAAAAATTAAAAACACAAACATAAAAATATGAAAATAAAACTAAAGTGAAATGTAAACAAACTACCACTCACAAAGTAAAATATTTAACGACCTAATTGAGTACCTACTATGAAATTACACGATAGCTAGTTGAATACCAGACGAGTTGTTGTTCAATTCCGGCTTCATCTTTTTAATAGTCAGCGACTCTGAAGCTTTCGAGGTATAAAACCTCATCATCAGGCTGAAAAAACCGACAAGGATGAGAATCAATAAAATTACAATAAAATGAATTGTCATAATAAATCTTCAGCAAAAATACTAACGAAATATATAAAATGAACAAATAAATACAAACTAAAAGGGTGAGACGTAAAATAACGAAAAATTAAAAACACAAACATAAAAATATGAAAATAAAACTAAAGTGAAATGTAAACAAACTACCACTCACAAAGTAAAATATTTAACGACCTAATTGAGTACCTACTATGAAATTACACGATAGCTATATATATATATATATATATATATATATATATATATATATATATATATATATATATATATATATATATATATATATATATATATATGTATGTATATGTATATATATATATATATATATATATATATATATATATATATATATATATGTATGTATATGTATATATATATATATATATATATATATATATATATATATATATATATATATATATATATATATATATATATATATATATATATATATATATATATATACACACACACACAACCAAGGTGCAGGTAGGTGAAGACCAAGGACGAAATCAAATCATAGGCGACTAAGGAAACAGGCCATTTTCCATAATTTTCATTTTTATTCCGACGTTTCGTAATACCTTTATTACATCTTCTGGGAATCTGTCAATAAACATCATAAAATTATAAAACAATCTTTCAAAGATATATTTAAAAGCTAAGACCGCCGACCAACCTTCAGTTTAGAGAGAGGAACACTGAATGGCACGAGAGAAAACAGAGAGAGACACGTCAACTAAGATACAATTGGATCGAAGAGGTTTGGTTATTCAACTGGGGAACAAGCTGCTTGATGAGCAGTGACTCTAGAATGCGCTCCTCCAGGGAGGACATGAAGATGTTTGCAAATGTCGGACCCAAAGGAGAGCCCCCGGTGTAGCCATGGGCTCTCCTTTGGGTCCGACATTTGCAAACATCTTCATGTCCTCCCTGGAGGAGCGCATGCTTGATGAGTGTCCTCTTAGGTTTCACCCTATTTTTTATGTGAGGTATGTTGATGACACATTTGCATTATTCAGAACAGACTCGGATATTGATTCCTTTTTAGCATACGCTAATTCTCAACATAACAATATTAAATTCACAGTAGAAAGAGAGGAAAATGGTCAACTACCTTTTTTAGATGTACTTGTAACAAGAGAGAATGGTTCTTTTAACACCTCTGTTCTTAGAAAGAAAACTTTTACGGGTTTAGGATCTAATTATTACAGCTCATGTTTTTATAATTTTAAGCTTAATTCAGTGTCAACTTTACTCCATAGGGCATTTTTATTACATCAAATTGGCATTCCTTCAATCAGGAAATAAATTACCTTTTGGAATATTTTAAGAACAATTGCTTCCCTCAAAAACTTTTTTGTAGGATGCTTCGTAGTTTCCTTAATAATCAGTTTTGCAAGGACACTAAAGCAGTTATCACGGTGCCGAAGTTAATCATTTATACTAAGTTTCCATTCTTATATGATGACTCCTTCAGAAAAAGGTTTATCCAGATCATACAAAATCATTATAATGCAGTCAGTAGTAATTTAATACCAAAAATTCCCTTAACCATTGGGTCTTTCTTTAAGTATAAAAATCGGTTAAGTCCCTTCTTGATCTCTAATGTAGTATATAAATATACTTGCCCAAAGTGTAACTCTGGGACTTATGTGGGATCTACGAAGAGGTTACTGAGGGTCAGAATCGATTCTCATCGCGGAATAAGTTTTCGAACAGGAAGTAGGCTCTCCAACCCTGAGCATTCGAATATCAGGAATCATGCAAAAGTTTGCAAAACTCATATCGAGAGAGACAATTTCTGCATCATAGGGCAAACGCAAAATCCTCACGAACTACCCATTCTAGAGTCGTTGCTCATCAAGCAACTTGTTCCCCAGTTGAATACCCAAACCTCTTCGATCCAATTGAATCTTAGTTGACGTGTCTCTCTCTGTTTTCTCTCGTGTCATTCAGTCTTCCTCTCTCTAAACAGAAGGTTGGTCGGCGGTCTTAGCTTTTAAATATATCTTACTAATTGTAAATTTTAGTCTTTTTACTGCTCTTTTATTTTTTTAAGATTGTTTTATAATTTTATGATGTTTATTGACAGATTCCCAGAAGATGTAATAAAGGTAATATTACGAAACGTCGGAATAAAGATGAAAATTATAGAAAATGGCCTGTTTCCTTAGTAGCCTATGATTCGATATATATATATATATATATATATATATATATATAGCCTATATATATATATATATATATATATATATATATATATATATATATATATATATATATATATATATATATATATATATATATATATATATATATATATATATATATATATATTTCTTCTTCTTCTTCGTTTTAACGTGCTTTTATTCCCATTTTTATATGGGGTAAGCACGGTGCCTTCTTTGAAGGACTTTGATTTGGCGGTGGGGTAGGCCGTAACCTCGATCGGCTGCCCTGCCTGACATCGGTAATATATGTACGAATGTGTACATATATTACCGAATTCCCCGCGCTACCAACCGAGCCATCGAGGCTCCATATATATATATATATATATATATATATATATATATATATATATATATATATATATATATATATATATATATATATATATATATATATATATATGGAGTGGCTAAGAACAATCTGCTCAAGCGATGTGAAGGTTTGAAAATGAGTGAAGTCCCCTCAACCATCACTGCTTTAGGGAGGTTCCGGCTCTTTGTCCTTGCAGATATTGAACCGGAATATCTTTCGAGGGGGGCGTCGGAGGGGGGGAGTAATAGACTTTCTCGAGAGACAAAAAGAGACCAATAAGATATTGTTATCCTTGTTTCACGGGTTTTCAACAAAAGAAAACTGTAGATTATAATGAGATTTTAAGATAAAATGTAAATGTATCCTTTGACGACTTTCCAATATTTAGCTGAAGAAAAACTATGCCATTATTGTTACTAATAACGTCTTCGCTTCTGACACCACAGTGGATTAAAAGATGAGAGATTAAAGATATGTGTCATATCATAATTACTTCCCGATACTTTAACGCAACATAAACTATACCGTCAGTGCAATATATCTCAATTACGAAGGGGAGGTGTTTATTTTGATATTCAGCTCTGAGTATAATCTGTCGCTTTGAATAGAAGAGAATAATCTTGCATTTTTCAGATTTATTTTAACATACCAACGACATACAATAATCCACAGTTTTAATAATGTATTAATTGTAAATGAAACCTTGTAGAAAATCATTTTCTCTCTCACTCTCTTTCGGCAAGCACCAACGTGGGCAGGCACCGAGGCTCACAGATGATTCATGTTTACATACTGCGCAATGCATTGTGGGTATAACAGATGCTCAGTGACTTAACAATGTGCTATTCCTGTTCCTTGCGTTTAAATCGAGTCGTTAGTTAGAATTTAAGTAGTCGGTCTCCCACAGCCGTCGTTACAAAAAGCTGTTATTTTTTTATTATTATTAGTAGCTGTAGTATGGTCGTTGCTCTTTTTCTAATTGATGTAGTTGTAAGTGTGTATTTTTCAAAGAAAAGAATACCCATATAATCGTGATAATGAACTATAGGGGAAACGAAGGAAAACAGGGCAAAATGCAGAAGAAAATAGCAAAGAAACAGATATGTATTTGCAGCCAGGTAATACGAGTACATGGATAAATAAAATTAATGTCTAATTTTCTTAATATTATGAATTAGCAAGATATTATGAATCACAAACATTCACAGTCACTGACAAGCTGTGTCATGAATTGACATCCCTAAAGGAACTTGCAAGGGTCGGCCAGTTTGATCTAGCTTACAGGCCATTACTTCCAAAATGTGGAATTCTCTTTCCTTTATCCTGTCTCTTATTAATTTGTGAGTGTGTTAGAAAATTAAAAGAGGAATCCAGCTAAGAGCAACTTTTATAAAATATCAAAATTTCACATTCGCTTTTCGCAATCCTCTTTTGCAAATTCCGTTGGAAAACTCTCTCAACATCTCTCTCTATCAAGCTGCGTTTACGAGAAAAAGAAACAAGTTTTGGTCTTCCCATTCTTCTTCTTCACCTCCTCTACCTCGAATTCTGATCACCGGTTGGAAACAGTTTTTGCTGTTAGGGAAAATAATTCTACCTCGCTTTGCATCTTTTATTTGACCATCTTTTAAAGCCCTCTTCAACTTTTACAGCCGCATCATCGTTTGCCAGAATAAGAATAATTAAAAGACAGTTTTTCGGGTGCTTTCTTTCTAGTTAGGCGTAATATATATATATATATATATATATATATATATATATATATATATATATATATATATATATATAGATATATATAGATATATATAGATATATATATATATATATATATATATATATATATATATATAAATATATATACTCTGTATATATATATGTATATATAAATAATTTTTTTTTCTGGTATGTAAACTCGTACAGTTCAAATAATGAGTAATCTTTTGTAAAATTATTACATTAGGTTATATCTAATGAAACTGTAATACGAACAAGGTTATACGTGAAATAAACAGTTTAATTGCTTTTTTTGTTATGCCTGATATGATGAAAACAGTGGTATTCATTTTAAGACTGAATACTATGAATGAAAAACACTCATGTTAAGGAAATAATCTTTCGAAGAAAATAAAATAGGATTATGTCTCTATACTATCTTTTCAGAGTGGGATTTATTAGCACAGGCACATTCGGGGTGTATGGCAACGGAGGAGATTCACAGGAACTTCTTCTTCTGTAGTTCCACTCTTTCAACAAAAGTAGCAACGATACGATCCAAACAGTATGAAATCAAATCTGGCTATTGTTATGTAGCAGATAAGAAGTTATTTAATTACCAATAATGAATTTTCAAAGGAAACTTTCTACCAAACGATGGGTAACGAAATCTACAGTGAAAAGCATAGCACAATTCTGATAAAATAAAATTCAAGTTGGGATAAGTCTTCAGGAATTCATGCTAATGACACCTTAAGCACATTGCTTATCTGCGGCGCATATTTCATCGGTCACCTATTCTCTTCTGGCATACGTTAAGATAACACAAAAACGATTATGGCAAATATCCAAGTGAAATACAAAGGTAAAGCACCTCTACAAAACAGTGCTAGTTACGGCCCCTTCAATTTAAATCCAGGGCTCAGGTCATTTCAGCAACATAAACACAAACAATCTTTCAGTCAATGAAAAGTAGGGGAATCGGTAGGAACAAATCTATTGAATACACTGTTAAAACAGAAACAATATTTCTTGCTGTTGTTTATAGAATAAAAAAAAAAAATAGTGTGACATACTACAGAAAGAAAACAAATCTGGAAAGTTAAAGTTTCACAAACTACTTCAGCCTTTTGTAGCAGACGGTAAGTGTAAGAGTGTAGTCGTCCTCTAGAAAGCAGGATATTGTTTTGGCTAATGAAATCGCCTAGTGTTATTTATCTAGACAGAATATACTGCAGATATAAGAACAAACCCACACGAGAGAGAGAGAGAGGGGGGTTGGGGGGGGGAGTGGATTTTGTACAGCCAGTTAGGTTTATTGCAAGTCCCAGAAACAGTAAATGGAAATGGAAATTGCTTCGCAGCAATGCGAACAGCCATAAAATATCCCCAATTTATAAACTACAGAAAACCCATTGAGGAGGAAAGGGGCTTGAGTATTTCATCCCGTTTCCATTTCATTCTGAAACTGGAGAAAAAAATAGCTTCACGAAAACTCGAACTTTTGCAACATAGCCTAATTATTAATAATATTACTGTACGTCTTCAGTCAATAAAGTTAATAATATAGATCAAATTCCAATGTATTATACTCTCATTATTTAGGCATATTTTAACCTCAATATCCTGCATACCAGTAAGGATAATATGAACTTTACAGTAGCTTTTTCTTAACTCTAGCTTTTCTTCTACAAAGGAAAAAATTCTTCTGCAATGGAAAAATATTCCCCTACCAAAGCTGCTTCCTAGTGTATACAATCTTCTTTACGGATAAAATGGTTCACTAGTTTCCTTTCCCTGTCATGCTCGTTTCAGCTTGCACTTTATAGCCTCCGAACCCCGCCAAATCGAATACCGATACATATGAACATAGATGGTAACTCAAAGATGTTTTACCGTCTTTCTTCACTTAGAACAAACAGACACACACTCAAATAAGGTGAAACGATGGAAGACGATGATTCCAATTTTTAGATGTAGCTTGTAATTTCGGAGATATCTTTTCTTTTGGATATTTTCCTCGAAAACAGTATACACACATACAGAACGATGCAAAAATGCAATGAACCTTCCCTCTTCTCGGCATCTTTAGGGATATTTTTAGGGATAAATACAGATTCAGTCTTAGTTTGAAACCTCTCTTCAAGTTCATAGTGTTGCCGTTTTTCATGCGTTGTCAAATTGAAATGGTTCATTAAACATTATGAAAAAGATAAGTACGTAGACATTAGAAGTAAATTGCATTACTCCTGCCTGCTACCGTTCTCTCTGAGAAAATGCTATATTATTGAACAATATCATACAGAAGTAAAGTATTCGTGCTGCTCATGTCCGTGTTAGCTTCATTTTTGATGTATAAAAAGTCCAATCTAGGGCGTCCCCTTTCTAGCAGTTAAAACTAGTTGAAATATTTGCAATAAAAGACAAAGCTTCCTGTATAGAGCTGCAATAAAAATCATTCAGGCACAGGAGTATTTCAGGATTTGTGCAAAGGAAAAGAAAACCACCAACGATTCGGAAAAAAACCAGCGCGAAGCAAAGACTGAAAGAGAAATTCTCAAATTCACTGTATTTCTTTTCAATAAATGACAAGATATCGTTTATCGTTCTTATTTTCATATATAAAAATTTTTGTTGCTTTTAATTTTGAAGTTAAAACGTTACATGGCAAATGTTCTTTCTTTCAGTTTTAGTTTTAAATTATTTAAATTATTTAAAATCCAAAGTGAACTGTAATAACAAAGTTCATAAAAATACTCCAACGAAGTGAGTTTTGACTTTGTGGAGGTCAGGCCGCTGTTCACTTGAATCGGAGTTTTCTACGGGATCAATTTGGTGTCGTCCAGACTTTTATTTTTTTGATGATTTTATAAATACTTAAAAATACGACTCTGTACCTTTTTTTTATTTTATCTATTTTTCTTTTACATAGGGACAGTTTGATCTGTGGAAGCTGTCATGGCAAAGTAATGGTCTCTAAATATTCCGAGTGGAAGACTGCACATTTGGAATAATAATAATAATAATAATAATAATAATAATAATAATAATAATAATAATAATAATAACAAAAAAGCGATAATGCTGATGTCAGTGGAGTAGTTAACTAATCCCCATGGTGAAGAATGGTCAGGCAATTAATGGTATTAAAAATAATTTGCATTAATGCTCACAATAAATGGTGTCTTTCCAGTAGCGTGAGTCTCTCTCTCTCTCTCTCTCTCTCTCTCTCTCTCTCTCTCTCTCTCTCTCTCTCTCTCTCTCTCTCTCTCATTTAAATTTTCGTTACTAATATCAATTTATTTGCGCATCTCTCCTTTTGAGAATCAGGATTAGCGAGGAAAAATACAGACCAAACAACTTTAAGCCTAATATTGGTTGATCACTGATATTGCTCTGCAATATGGAAGGGACAATGACTGGTTTACATTTCATTTTGATTAGTAATTGGCCATTATATCTATAGAACTGCCATTTATCCGATATGGGTATATATGAAACGAACCAACTGTAAATCAAAATGCTATATCTATAAATAGATCTAGTTTTGACAAGTAATTGATTATTATATTTATAAAATTGCAGTTGATCCGATATGGCAACATATTCCTCCAATTTTTCAATACATATGATAATACTGATGGAACGTAGTGGATACCATGATTTCATCAGTTGTTGATTACACTGTGGCAAAAAAAAAAAGTTAGGAAAGGATAAAGATGTAGATGAGAGAGAGAGAGAGAGAGAGAGAGAGAGAGAGAGAGAGAGAGAGAGAGAGAGAGAGAGAGAGAGAGAGAGAGAGAGAGAGAGAGAGAGAGAGGAAGATATTGCGGTGTTGAAAGTATTACTTAAGACATATTGGGAGAGGGAACCAAAATTTGTGGCATAAAAATGGAAAGAAAAAAAGAAGAGAGAGAGAGAAGGAGAGAACGAAACGATGGACGACAAGAGGGAGAAAGAAATTCATGTGGGAAAGGGTTATAGATGAGAAGGGGAAAATGCTTGGTGAAGGAAGTTGAAACTGCTACATTATTTTGTTCGTTTATTTTATAAAATTTTCTACAAAACGCCATGGATAGATTCTTTTGGTTAATGAATTAGACAGTTGTAAACAGCAACAGATTCTGAACGTATTTGATGTGAAGTACACGAAGTTGCCTCAGGACGATCGAATGGTTTTTGTTGCACTTCTTCCAAACCAAAGGACTATCGTACTGAGGCCTTTTTCATGAACGCTTAAGAAAGGCTGGAGACGTAAATATACTTTTATGACGGTAAGTGCAGTGACAGAATCTGAAAAACTTGGTCGCCCTTGTCCTCTATAGAGCATAGATCGTTGTACTAAACCTCATAACAGAACGCATCTGACCAGTGAGAGCGGCGATGGGTTGCAGTCCAGTTCCAAAACCATAGAAGAGAGATTTTTTTTTTTTTTATTACATGGACATTCTGTTCAGTACATTTTGGTCATAAACATCGGTTTGTCCCTCGTGAATATGTGTATACTCTGAAAATCATAATTACTGAAGCATCGTTTCTTAAAGTAGAAAACTATTCATTGCTGTATAAAATCTGCAATGCCTCTGGTATAAAGAAGGCACTTTACGTCGATGACGATGTAAAGAGCATCAAAACAACTGTCATCTGAAACAGCAAACTTTATGCTTCTCACATTTAACGATTAAAAAATGTTCCTCCTGAAAACAATATAGATTGATATTTCAAAAAACAAAATGTGTATTAAAAATACCTGTAATCTTGGCAATGTTCACATTATCTTGTGACTCCAGTCTCCTGTTTTCCACTTCGGAAATTATGGACGAGTAATTTTTTATTGCATTAGAACTGCGTTGATAAAAATACGCAAGTATTAATGATCCTGATGACCTTGAGAGACCTAGTCTGTTACAACAAGTACCATCTTTAACAGAATGCGGATTCTTTAAGCTTCTTCGTTTAATTATTTATCTAATATATTTAGCATATTTAATTGATATGTGTGTATAACTTTAGAAAAAGTTTCCGCTAACCGGAATATTTTTTCTTTGCATGGATGAAGACTGATGTGAGAAACTGTACAGTATTTACAAGAGGACGAATAACACAGGCGCCCGTACACTCTGAATACAAAGTCTGCTGACCACAGGTAAGAGTATTTTAAAAAGGTGATAGACCAGAGTTAAAAATTTATTATCGTTTTTATTATTATTATTATATTTAATCTTGTTAGAGTTCAGTTCGTTAAATTTCATAAGGCTGGTATGAGGGAGCAAAATAATTACAAATCTTTCGAATAAATAAATACATACATACATACGTATGTGTGTGTATGTGTATTATGGCACATACTGAAATAACTTTCATTTAATCTTTTAGTTAAAATTTGGAATATCTTACAAGTCAGTAATATATTCAGGCGGGAGAATAAAGAATAGTTCTCGATGTTATATTTGCCAGTCGATGTAGCCCAATAAATTCAGATCCGTTAAGCTGCGACAAGACTGAGAGAAACTGTATTTTTGCCGGTAACATATTCAGTGTCTCCTGGACATAGGGGTAGAGCTGTTGCTAAATTAATGGATTTTTATCAGAACTCAACAGACGGTGGATTTTAGAGAGAGAGAGAGAGAGAGAGAGAGAGAGAGAGAGAGAGAGAGAGAGAGAGAGAGAGAGAGAGAGAGAGAGAGAGAGAGAACTATATTTCGTAAGTAATGAATGATTTTCTGTTATCTAAACATTCTTTAAAGCTTTCCTAACGAAAAATGTTCGCTGGAATTTCAAAGACACTTGTGACGGGAAGAACGGAAAAGTTACACAATCATCTTGACATTCCAGTTATTTCAGCGAGTTAATTATGTGGAATCTAAAATGTTCGGTATTTTATGGAAGACGCAACCGTCCTAGTCATTACCTTTTCCCGGATAGAAAGTCTTTGAGAGTAACACAAGTCAGACGTGGAAAAATACGTTTTATATATGCTTCTGAACTATTCTGGAAATCTTTCCCCTGAAGGTAATAATGTAAAGAGCGTTGTCGGGCAAGAAAGAGAGACTGCATTATTCCATTGTCTTGTCATTTACAAAATGGAAAGAAAATTATTATTTCAAATTGCCGTCCTTTGTTGTACGTGTCTACGAAGTAAACATTAGTCCGCATAAGAAATCAAAATTATGTATTTACATGCATTTGAGGGCGCATTTATTCAGATCTCACTCATCCCATGTGACGCATGGAGTTGGATGAATATTTTATCTCAAGTACCAGTATACTTTTCTCGCCAGTTTTATGTTTATTACGGCGAACCATAAACTTAGCCTCTGTCTAAAAACATCATGTAGAAACATTAGGTAACTCCATGCTCTCTCTCTCTCTCTCTCTCTCTCTCTCTCTCTCTCTCTCTCTCTCTCTCTCTCTCTCTCTCTCTCTGCTATTGAGCACCATTATTCATGACTGAAATATGAACATTACTTTTATTGAAAAGCAATGATGAATGGGAATATTTAATGATCATCCCGGAAAAAAAAATTCTGGAAAAAATTTCTCAGAATTGTTTTTTGACAGTAAAAAGAGAAAAGAACAGCAGTGGAAGATACAAATGTAATCGAAGAATGAAAGCTTGAAAATGAAAACGGACATTTCATTTGCAAAATGAAATTCAAGTCGTATATATCATTATTTTTTCTCATTTTTTACTCTTTCCGCATATTCAATTTATGTGAATCTAATCGCACCATTTATCTGAAGTAAACAAAATCAAATAGCTTTGTGAAATTCCATATAATCGTAAAGATCTCCAAACTTTTGCAATACATTGCAGCGCTTTCGTGAAAGGCTCTTTGAGGCAAACTTCGGACGAAATATATGGTTTTGTTATGCCTCTTTTTCATTATATAATTCATTATACAAGAATTCACTAACTCTCATTATTTGTACCTCAACCCTCCAAAAACAGATGAAAATATTTGCTTTCAGTCTCATATATTAAAGTTAGAATTTATTTTCAAAATTTTCGAGTAGGAATCATAGACATGAAACTAAGTTTTTCGACCAGAACCGGATGTATTTTTATTATACAAAAATACGATTTTTTTTTTTATTGGACATATACCAGTAAATCTTTGTCTGCAGAGGATATTAAATGAAAATTTCATCAAGATTCCGTTCTTTTTCTCACAATTTCTATCTCAACCTTCAAAGGCAGGAATTTCCAGGCAAACGTTTTGATTCCTTGGATTAAAAGAAGTCAGATGCTCATTGCCATTAAATTATTGTAAGCATTTCTTCTCTTTATGCTCGTTTTTCAGTTTCAGTTTTGAAAACAAAAATGTAATCAAACTGTTCTTAGTCCTCACTTCCTCCTCGCAATCCTCCAAAATATAATCTTAATTAGATACTGTACGGTTGGTCTCTATAAAGTCATATGCCAAAATTGATGTTTTCTCCCCTTTGAGTTACTAACAATTATTTACCGCCCCTTCGTGGTTCATATTTTTTCCCAGATGCCTCTGTAAGTTACTAGTTGTTGAGTGTTTTGTAAAAGAAAACTATTTAGATGGTTATTTGTCTGTCCGTCCGCACTTTTCTGTCTGCCCTCAGACCTTGAAAACTACTGAGACTAGAGGTCTACAAATTGGTGGTTAAAGTTAGCCATGATCGTGCGTCTGGGACCTCTATAGGTGCCACCAATACAGCCCACCACCGGGCCGTGACTGAAAGTTTCATGGGCCGCAGCTGAGAGTTTCATGGGCCGTGGCTGGGAGTTTAATTCAGCATTCTGCGCTGTACAGAAAACTCGATTTCTCCGAAGAAATTTCGGCGCATTCTTTACTTGTTTTTGAATGTTCGCAGTTCAGCTTATCATCTAATGAATAGCTGAGTGGTGAAAGTTTGTGGCAGTTTGCCGTGTAGGCCTATGTTATGAACGTGTTCGTATTTTGAATGCTGATAATAATAATACAATCTGAATCTTGAATGATAAATATCATAAGAATGTCTTACTCCTATCCGTTCCTAGAGTGGGGTTTCCTGTATCACTTTCTTTCCCAAAACAATAAAGCTTTTGATTTAGTCACCAAATAACACTCCATTGTTTATAACGGATCTGTTTTCTGTTTTATGCGCAGTCACTCCAAAGAAGTGCAGATATATGTAGAATGTATTATTATTATTATTATTATTATTATTATTATTATTATTATTATTATTATTATTATTATTATTATTATTATTATTATTATTATTATTACGAGCTTGTTGGCACACGCCGCTGCTGTTTCCCCTACCCTCCCCATCCCCTACATACCCTGAAAACGGAATTGCAGGAGGAGGGTTGATGTCTCCCCTACCTACCCGCCCCCACCCGGGGCGGACAAACCGGTTTCCAGGGGGTGGCTGGCTGCCATGTCTCCCCTACTGACACCTCGGGGAGGACAAACAAGACCCACCCGGTTTTATGATTATTTTTGTTGTTATGATGATGATTATTATTATTGTTGTTGTTGTTATTATTATTATTATTATTATTATTTTTATTGTTATTATTATTATTTATATTATTATTGCTAAGAAATTCACAGTGTCTTGAGAAAACTGTTGTATAATAAAAATCCACTGTTATATAACTAAATTGTATTATATGTAAAGGGTAGCAACAAAGACTTTATCTTTTACACATAACGCAATTCATTTATATAATTGTGGATTATTATTATTATTATTATTATTATTATTATTATTATTATTATTGACATATATTCAAGTGGAACTACCAAACGACTAAACACTTAGCAGAGCAAACTTCAACGGAGTTGGAAAGATTATGTGAAAGCAAAAATCAAAAGAACCAAAACGCTGGATCTGAGAGAGAAAACGAGCAAATTACCTAACAAAACTGGGAAACATAAGCGAGCACCCGATCAGTAAACAGCTTTCCCGGTAAAGAGGCTTTATCGATTCACTTTTGAATCGTATCAAATGCAAATGTGGCGTTGTGTCAAATAATGCAGCTAACGTATTCAAGCCTCTTCCCCGGAATGCTGTCCTGGAAAGCACTGAATTATTGAGCGAAATAGGTCAACAGATTGATGAGGGCAAGTGGATTGAATAAGGGGGACTTTCTCTGCAGGTCAACTTCAATCAGCGCTTTGTTTAAACAATTTAACATGATTAACGAAAAGAGATTATTAGACGGCTTCAAATATTCAGAGACATACCCTGCCGCCACCTTTCCTCCCATCTCTCTCTCTCTCTCTCTCTCTCTCTCTCTCTCTCTCTCTCTCTCTCTCTCTCTCTCTCTCTCTCTCTCTCTCTCTCTCTTAAAATAATCTCAGAGCAGACTCATGAAATATTAGACACCTTTGAAATAACACAACGAAGAGGAAGCTTGAAGATACAAAATCTGTTTGTGGTTTCTTAATACAAGAAATCCGATTTATGGCTCGTACGTGAACCTCGGTTAAGCTTATAATTAGCCTTAGTAATCGAAAATAAAGCACACGCTTTTAACAAATAACATGCCAAAGGAGGCTTCGCATAATATAAAGGATAACAGATAGTTGTAAGTCTAATACGTCATGGCGTGCATATAATAGGTATTAGTGAACATGTTCTATGTATGTATTTTACGTATATTTAGACGGGCATTTTGCAACTTTATCATTAATATCTATCCTTGGTTATCGTATAACGAGACTTCTTTTTTTCCTTTTGAATTAATCACATTTTAAATGTGCAAGTTACGTTTGATGGCTGGTTTGTGATCTATCATTATTTTTGCGTTGTTATTGTTGCTGAAGCCTCTGATGACTTTTGAAGAAGCAATTCTCAGATGTATTGGCAAGTTTTTTTACGTAATAGGCACTTTTTTATAAATAATATTAGCTTTCATCACTTTTATTGAGTTACTTCTTGTTTTAAAATGTAATTTATATCAGTGTAATAATTCGAAAAGTAAACATTTCTGTCCTTTGTTATTGCAATAAGTTAAGTATATCTTAGTTTAACCAGACCACTGAGCTGATTAACAGCTCTCCTAGGGCTGGCCCGAAGGATTAGGTTTATTTTACGTGGCTAGCAACCGGACCTACAGCTTATTGTGGAATCCGAACCACATTATACCGAGAAATGAATTTCTATCACCAGAAATAAATTCCTCTTATTCTTCATTGGCCGGTCGGAGATTCGAACTCGCGGCCAACAGAGTGGTAGCTAAGAACGGAACCCGCTCGCCCCGCCGCCCAACGAGGAACTTTGGTATTGTAATACCATTTTAGTTCCATCATATGGAACAATAATTTTCATATTACCTATGTTGCTTAATATTCTAGATTTAATTCGATCACTGACAGAAGAATCCTTCCTATTGCAACTTGCTGTATATACAATGTGCCAATAACCATAATATAATTGTGACGCTCCGTCATGTTATTCAATCGATGAAACCTCCTTAAACTCTGGAAAAGTCAGAGAGGACCCCGATGGCATTGATGACTGTTTATATGCCTCCAGTGGGAATTACAGACTGGAAAGAGAAAAGTAATTATTATTGATATTATTAATCAATGAAATAATTATTCTAACCTGCACTGCTTGAAATGTGTTAAAAAAATTATATTTAAGGTGAAATCTTAATGGACACAATGCCGTACAAGAAGCGCTTCACGTTATAAGAAAAAAAATGTAGAGATACATACATGACATTAACAAACGTTTAATGGTAACATATAAGTAGAAAACATTTTAAGCAGATCATTCAGATGAGACTTAAATTCTAAAAGAAAGAAATTGTCTTGAACATTTCGCACCAGTTATAAAGAAAAAATAAACAAGGACCCCTCTTACCGACTAACCTTTCAAAGAAGCAATTGTGGAGAATCTGTGGTTTTGACCTGCTCTTAAAACAGGCAGAGAGGCAGCGAGAAATGTTTAGGTGTTGTTCAGATTCCTGAACGAATACTTAGTTAACCAACAATTTTAACACTGCCGTTCCACAAAGTTTGTATTCTTTGGTCAATCACGTGTTCGAAGTGGAAAGTGACTTGAATTAGAGGTTTGCTTTTCCTTACACAAAAGTTCATGAATAAATAACGGAACTAAAACACAGAGCTCAGTTTGCAAGTCTATAAGAAGCCGTAGTACGCTTACTTAGCAATTTTTCTTTTAATTCCAACTACTTGAAAAAGCATAATGTAAGTTTGGGGGAAAATAGAATGACTTAAGGACCAAATGTATTTTCATGTGCACACAAACGTGATGAAAGATAATTTCAGTAAACTGCACGTTGGCTGGTATAGTTTTCCATTGTCAAGAGAGGCATCGGTTCCTTCACTTCCAATGAGTGAAATTATAATCCCTCCCCCAACCTCTCTCTTCCTCTCGACTTTGACAGAAAGACTAGTCATCCATGCCATCATTTCGATTTCGTGTAAAGACTCCTGCTGCTATGCAAATAAGACTCGTGTTATGAGAGCGACCCTCGCCCCACTCCCTTTATTGCCCTACAGGTAGAAAACTACACAGCCATGTTGACATTGTAAACATAAAGGGTTGGGTCAAATTGGAAACTCATTTAGACTGAGGGCTTCCGTCACAATTATTGAGTATGCTTTCTGTTTGCCCAGTAATTAGCATTTTTCTTATGTCTATAACATCTTTTAGAGCTCAAACATCAGTTGTTTATATTATTTCTTGTACACCTAATCAGTTTCCCAACCCTGAACCAAAAACAATGTTCGCGTCGCTTGTTAAAATTATGTGGTTTTCGATAAGATGATTGATTCTCTCCTAGGTCATCGTTATTAGCTCCTTTTATGTGAAAGCGAAGCGTTTTTTTAGTTTTCTGTAAAAGAAAACTTGTGCCGGCTTTGTCTGTTCGTCCGCACTTTATTTTGTTCGCACTTTTTCTGTCCGTCCTCGTATCTTAAAAACTACCGAGGCTAGAGGGCTGCATATTGTTATGTTGATCATCCACCCTACAATCATCAAACATACCAAATTGCAGACTTTTAGCTTCGCTAGTTTTTATTTTATTTAAGGTTAAAGTTAGCCATAATCGTGCTTCTGACAGCGATATAGGATATGCCATCACCGGGCCATGGTTAAAGTTCATGGGCCGCGGCTCATACAGCATTATACCTAGACCACCGAAAGATAGATCTATTTTCGGTGGCCTTGATTATACGCTGTACAGAAAACTCGATTGCGCCGAAGAAACTTCGCCGCACTTTTTTAATTGTTTTTATTTTAGGTCGATGAGGTTCACTGAAAATATTTAAATTCCTTTATCTTAAACGTCGACCCCTATTTTTTTCAGACACTATTTCTTGTTAGGTAATAAATTTCTATTCCTTGCTGGTTCCCTTTCCAACGGGAATTTATTGAGTGATTTATGACTATGTTGTCATTATCTTATTTGTAATTTGTCTGAGTGACTCGAGAAATATGATTTCTGGTTTCCTCCATGGTGGCGTTCATGGCCCATTACTTTTTGTTTTGTTATTTACGTACGATATGATATTTGGCTCTGTACCGATCCTACTTCCTGAGTGTACACCTGTGGTTGCTTACTCTTTAAACAGGTTTAGCTAGAATCTGTCGAAAGTGTGGTCTATGTCTTCTTCACTTGCACAAAAAATCGGTCTACCGAGGAATTCCTTCGAGATTTTTGGAGACCTGACTGCCCTGAGGAAGTGATTTAAATCCTTTACTCTTCCCTTTTTTTAATATTGTTCCTTTGACTTCAACAGCTGTCTCGTATGATAAATTGTTGGATAATGACTTAGAGTTCCATTAAATATTACATCTTGATGTTAATCTCTGCCACCATCGTTCCTTTAGCTTATTGTGCTTACTGTTTAAGATAATTCATATTTCTGATCATCCTTTGCAGTGATATCTTCCCAGATCATACAATCTATCATGTAATACTAGGCATGCAATTAATTATAACTGTACTGCTTTTTCATCTATAATGTCTTTTATCGTTTATGCTTAAGTTTACTTCTCAATTTACTTTTTTGTACCGGGGTGCTTTCCTTACTGGAGCCCTTGGCCTTGTAGCATTCTGTTTTTCCAAGTAACGTTTATAACGCAGCTGTAACTGCTTATCTATTATGTTTCGTTGCGACGAAAAAAATCGCTCTTGAAGATTCTATTGCTATCGAGAAGAGTAATAGATGTGGGGCATACCCTCCTTCGAAATCTTATTAGCAATATCATAATGCGGTATACATACAGAGCGTATGGTCAAGTTGCCAGCGCCTGAAAGGAAAAATGGCTTTGTTTTGAAACCCTGGCTAACCATCAACATTGCTCGACGTAATGAAGGTATAATTATGATATCATTTAATGAGCTGATTACCAAGGAGAGAGACGGCTTATAATAACAGTTGTGATTGTTGCCGCGATATCGAACAAAAATGGTTGCTATAAAGACTTAGAGGTAGCAATGATACAACCGAGACTGGAATCGGCCCCTTCCTCAAAACCAGATAAAAGGTATAAGAGAAATACGTTAGTTTTCGTTAACTAGATTTCGCTGTGTAAACAGAAACAAGCACACATGCACACTCACGCACACTGACAGACAATGCTCACCAAAGAGAAACAGTGAAAATAAGTTTATTTAAGTAAAGGTCCACAGCGGTGAAGTGCATAATTTCTTCTCTGCTGAATTATTGCCCTGTTTTTTCAAATTCAAATGGGCCTGTTTATTGCCCTGTAGCCAAGAACACCCACTCAGTAGAAGGTAAAAGCAAGACTTTGAATAATTCTCTCTCTCTCTCTCTCTCTCTCTCTCTCTCTCTCTCTCTCTCTCTCTCTCTCTCTCTCTCTCTCTCTCTGGCTGGGACAACATAAAATAATGTTTGTAACAGTTACTCAGAATCTGGTGCACTAAGGTCGCAAGTCTAACTCCAAACTTTGAGCTTATTTTCCCAAAGAGAAAAAGAATGACTCGCGTCTCACAGGTCTGATTTTTCGAGTTACATTTTACTGCCCCTAATTTTAGTTTAAGGAATTACGTATAGTATGTCGGCCTAATCCCTTGATCAGTATAGGAACCGTGATCAATTGTAAATAAACTGAAGTAGAAATATTGACAAAAATACAAGGAAATTCCATTAGTTGTTCCCCTGAATAACTATGGTTTTAACTTGTAGTAATAATAATAATAATAATAATAATAATAATAATAATAATAATAATAATAATAATAATAATAATAATAATAATATGAAGGTAAGAGACCCTCTCTCAAGCATGTTCCAGCCAGAACAAGCCCACGTTTCCATGAGAACGAACGGATGATACGGTTAGAAACGCAGGAATTCCACTACGCCCTTAGAAACACGACGAAGGAAAGTCCCAGATTCAATTTGCGAGTCTTAGAAACTCTACGGTAACCCTACGCCAATTTTAACTTCATTTGCGATTCAGAAAAAATTCAAATAAACCAACGAAAAACCATTTCCTTACCCAGACTATGAACATCGGCCAGTTATTAGCAAATATCAGCCCTGATGAGAAGAAAATAATATAAAGAATTGAGAGGACCATATACAAAATCAGTTCCACTGATGCTGCCATCTCTTTAACAAAATATAATAATAATAACAATAATATTAATAATAATAATAATAATAATAATAATATAATAATAATAATAATATAATAATAAAACCCATGTTTCCTAAGACAAAATTCCGGTTATTTCTGTAGAAGATTTTCCTCTGTAAATAAAGGTGATTTTTTTTTTTATGGAAGCAGCTTTTTCTTATGACCCAGCTTGATGTGGACATTACGTTTACTTAACTGGCGCAGTTTCAGCCTACTTTTGTGCCTATTTTGATATTTGCATTGACCAACCAGTGACTTGAGCAGGTAATTTTTTTTTTATCCATGACCATTTCACATTCTTCACCTCATAGAATCTCATCTCGACCATCATTCCGAAGACCAGATTGGTCGCATCTAAGAACTGCACAGTTCAGTGAAACCTACCAGGGAAAATCTTAATCCCTTATTGCGAAAAGTTTCGTGCATGTCCCTTTACTACGCCTAGGCCTATATAGATATTAGCAAACTTTCTTAATCAACAACTTCTATGGTTTGTTTACGCTCGAAGGACTTTCTCCATCAAGGAATCGCCTCCTCCTGAGGATCTCTCGAACAATACTGGAATCTTTTGGGTCCCAGAAGTACGTCGGACTTCCCATCTGTCCCATTCTGGGTCATCTGCCTTTTCAGATAGCCATCCCTTTCCGCCTCATTTTTGGGATCTCTCACTTTTTTTTGCTATGGCCACTGACAATCTTTATTTATCGTACTTTTTCTAGGAACAATTTTCTTCCGATATATTCCTCTGTTATTGTAAAACTGACCAACTTGCTCCTTTTGTAAGCTCTTCGTTGGGAGAGTCGGTAGAGATGTGGACTAGCACTCGCTAGACCCGAGTTCGACTCTCCGGCTGGCCAATGAAGAATTAGAGGAATTGATTTCTGGTGATAGAAATTCATTTCTCGCTATAATGTGGTTCGGATTCCACAATAAGCTGTAGGTCCCGTTGCTAAGAAACCAGTTGGTTCTTAGCCACGTAAAATAAGTCTAATCCTTCGGGCCAGCCCTAGGAGAGCTGTTAATCAGCTCAGTAGTCTGGTTAAACTTAGGTATACTTAACTTTTTTTTTTTGCTCCTTTTATAAGTTTACAGTACAGTATATTTTTCCATAGAATTCAATATATATATATATATATATATATATATATATATATATATATATATATATATATATATATATATATATATATATATATATATATATATATACAGGGTGGGGCAAATCAAATGCCCGAGTTTTGATAGGCTATTAGGAAAAGCAAAACAAGACTTACAGAATTATTTGTTGTTTTATTTGAATCAGTATACAATGCCGTTTGTGTGATCACTTTTTGAAGATGGCATCAGGAAGATGGTGGCCATCTGTAGCGATGCACTGTTGAAGGCGATGTCTGAAGTTTTCGGCTGCTCTTCGGCACATCTCAAGGTTATTGCAGCAATATCTTCCCGAATTCGCATCTTCAATTCTTCCAAATTGTGTGGCCGACTTCTGAACACTTTCTCCTTCAGATATCCCCACATTCGGGAGGAAATTACTGCAATACCCCTTGAGATGTGCCGAAGAGCAGCCGAAAACTTCAGACGTCGTCTTCAACAGTGCATCGCTACAGATGGCCACCATCTTCCTGATGCCATCTTCAAAAAGTGATCACACAAACGGCATTGTATACTGATTCAAATAAAACAACAAATAATTCTGTAAGTCTTGTTTTACTTTTCCTAATAGCCTATCAAAACTCGGGCATTTGATTTGCCCCACCCTGCATATATATATATATATATATATATATATATATATATATATATATATATATATATATATATATATATATATATATATATATATATATATATATATATATATATATATATATAGTATTACAATTCCTTTCTAATACTCGAACATTTAAGGCAGTGATTTATCCAACATGTAGCAATATATCTATGAAGTTTCCACGTGAAGACCTTCACTCCCCTCATCAAATTAACCACCTGTTCAGCATCTCTGTCTGAGGGGAGGTAACAAATGTGGACTGAAGCCAATTTGCTTCAACTGGGTCTCATAGATAGTAAGGTTTGTTGATTGCGTATTTAACACACTTTTTGATGAGTTAGGACTGACATGAAATAATCAGAGTATTCCAGCAATCTGGGTCGCCTTTCAGCAATCGTATCTGATCGCAGGTACGAGATTTGTCGCATAAAAATCATTCAAATTATTGCGGCCCTTTTGTCGTAATGGATCCAGATCCGCATAGGTTAGAATACAGATGCAACATATGAGCTTTATAGGTTAATTCAGTGCTTCTGTATGACATGATATATTATATGCTGCGAATAGAAAATCCGGTACTTATAAAACCTTGTAGTTATTTCGATGGTACTGAGCAGCAATGGCGACTTTCTATATCTAGACAAAAATTCTTTTTCCGATGAAATCTAAATGGTGATGTGTTTCTAGATTTTTATGTGTTCACGTTGCAGAGCGCTTGATTTCATTTCTGTCACGTTGTACAGTGGGTGAATAAAATTATATCCGTATTACTTTTATGCTTTATATTATTAATATATTATTTTCTCCGTGTTTGCTCCTTATCACATATAGCACTCGGTTATGTGGAGCATACTATGTCAGCACATTTCGTAATAATAATAATAATAATAATAATAATAATAATAATAATAATAATAATAATAATAATAATAATAATAATAATAATAAATCCGTGACTTTCATTCCATAAGGAAGTTCTTCACTTTCGCCTTCATACATTTTTCAGCATATTTTTATATAAAGAATTACTGTGTTGTTGATCTTTATTTATTAAAATTCATTTTTTGCATTATTGTAAAAATGGAAACATATCAAGATAATAGATGATGAGACAGTAAATATTTAGAAGTTGATAAATTCAATCATTTCTAAGAGATGTATAAAGTAGAAATGAGGAGTTATATTTCCTGTAAGTTGTGGCATCATATAATATGGATATAAAGAGAAAAAAAAAAAATATGACGAAAATAAATCGCTTGACAAACACATCATTTTAAGATAACAAAAATTGGCTGAACTCTTATGAAAGCTACACAACAGACTTAAGTTTCAGGATCACTCCGACGACGAAAACAAACATAAAACACTTTCTAGATGCTAGCAAAAATGAAAAACAAACGAATTTAAAAGTCGTCAGAGAAGAGAAGTTGCGAAAGGGAAATGAGTTTCCACCGGCAACCATTGATTTTGAGAGCGAGAGATAAAGAACTCGTGATTCAGGAGCATTAGGTGGGGGATCTTAATTAGTCTCCAGTAGGAGTGCTGCTAACGCTGTCCGAATATACGGAGGCCATTAAACAGGCTTTGTTTCCGAACGGGCCTTTTGGGTCTCCCTATCTCTGCTCGTTTTGAGGACGACGTGAAAGTCGTTGATATTCAAAAAAGGAATCTAGATATACCGTGGATTATTTCGAACAAATTCCTGTTATCATCATCATTATCTTCATCAAGGCCTACAGAATACCTCATCATCATCATCATCATCATTATGCCACCTTTGCTGTCTGCTTTTTTCATGGATTTCATTATGAGAAACGTAGTGAAGTGGGTATGAATGTTTAGATTAAAATAACGATTGAAATTTGACATACTTGAAATGCTTACATGATGCTGTTATGATCCACAAAACACCACAGGATTCACAAAGCTTGGCTCGTCTGACTACCCCGTCTATCGAGAGATCTGGGTATTATCATAAACTTGAGAAAAACTGAAATAATGAAGACAAAGTATGCAAAAAGGGATGGAATAATATTTAAACTGGGCATTGATTAATGAGACTGAATCTTTCAAATATTTAGGAACAATAGTGTCCAGTTGAGTTAGAAATTAGTGAAATATATAAAAGCCAAGCCAAACAATTAGAATACTGGATAAGATTTAGAAATCGAATGGACAGTGTGCTTAAGAAATTCGGGTACCCTCTGTCGTGCTACATTTATGGAAAGCATGGTATGTCAAAGGCACTATATCTAGGACTTTCTTGATTATAGAGTTTAAGAAGAATTTCAGTAGTCAGTGGACAGGAAATAGTAATATGTGATACCGTAAGATGGAGAAGGCTTGAGCTTGTACACGTTAGTGTCAGGTGGGCTCCGGTGTCCATCGAAAGAGCTGGAAGATCCAGACCTACTCGGATGAGAACTGTGAGGCGGGAGGCTTGAAGTGTGTGGAGATTTTTAAAAGGGAAAGGACACCAAAGAGTTAGTGGCGGAATTTCACAGAGTATTTTTATGCAGATGGCGTTGGAGGCGATATTGATGATGAAGTTGATTGAACGAAACAAAGCTTCTACAGAAGGAGAGGTCTATATGTGAAGCTGACAGACAGGAGAGAGTTATAACAGAGCTAATGAAAATATGTAAAAATTCACAGACCTCAGCTCGAACCAGTTATTTGGTAATAAACAAAGCATTATGAAAAATTCCATAATGAAACCTTTTCCTCGTAAACCTGAGAATTTAAGGTATCTAGATTTTGGCTCTCGTGTTTCATTCAGTTTTAAGTCTGAGATACAGAAATAATTAGAACCATGTTAAAAAATTATTTTAACCCCCAAAAAAACCATCAATAACTTCCAATTCAGCGAAAGACAGAGAGTATATTCGTAAAAAAAACATCAAAACTGAATAACACAATATTCAGTTAGTTTCATTCACTTTTCATCTAGCCAAATACAGTTCAGACCGGAATGGTGATCTTTTTATTCAGAACAGTAGTTAAGCAACAGTTTCGAAACTGTGCTCATTTATTGGGAGAATGGCGGTTCCAACAGAATGTTGATATGAATATGTTATGCCCACAGATTAAATACTTCTTTGAAGTATTACGTAACGTGTCTTTGCGATCTACCTTCAGGAGACAATGGCATTTCGACCCTTATTCCCCCCACCTAACACTCAATCCACACAGACCTCCCCCGGACACTCACTCTACTTTTTCCTCTCTCCCCTGACACTAGATTCGTCTCGCGCATTCCCCTCTCTCTCTCTCTCTCTCTCTCTCTCTCTCTCTCAGACAGCACAAAGATCTCTTTCTCTCTCGCATTCCACATTAAAGAAATGAAATGGATCATCTAAGGAAACGCAATCTTTCCTGCAAAAATAGATTTATTATTTAAAGCAACCCAACAAGTAATGAATAAACAAAGCAAAGATTAAAATGCATCATAAATGAAATTATCAAGAAAAAAAAAACATCTAACTCAAGATTTAGCCTCAGTCCAACTAAAAATCTGATTGTGGCTAATAGCCTGCAAATTCAAAAACTCTCACATACTCTATCTTGGACATTGTAAGTCTAGTCTCAAAAAAGTCTACCACATGAGAAATTTAGACATTGCAAGGTTTGCATCTGTCTCTATATAATCACACCACCATGATAACGTCATGTCACCACGATGTTCCCACAGACATCTGTCGAAAGAATTAAGCACAAATAATAATCTCCCAAAAATATGCAAGTGCAAAACATAATAATGAAAAGTCTAAAATGCATGAGTAAATAGCCTACTGGTAAATAGAACACAATAAAATAGAATATAAAAATTGTAAAAAGGTTATGTTCACTTCCCACACAAGTTCAAAAATATCTTGCAACATGGTAAAAAACATAAGTTCACAGTTCACACAGAAAAACGAAGAGTCTGAACTTTACCTTATTCTGCCAATTCTTAGAGATTGCAACACTCAAAGATAATGTCTTGATGATCTCGCTCTAGCTTCGCTAATGAACGATCGGACTAATTTTTGGGCAGAATTAGACACAAAATCTAGATTTTCTAACGTACGAACTTATGTACCCACATACCAACTCGGTCATATGACTCGCATACCCGAGCCAATATTGTGTGTTCATCAGACAAACGGCTGAAGTAACCAAACTATTTGCTGAATGCAACGATTTGCAACTGTCTGTCTTGACCTACTACCATCCTACAACAACTTCTCTTCCATCACACCTTATAACACAGTAATGTTAAAACGGCCATATTTTACTAAAATAAATATTAATATATTTTGCTGTATAATTTCTCATATACACTATTTTATTCGGCGGTCGCTGACATTTTATGTTAATAGTAATAGTAAGATGAAGTAAAGCAAAACAATTTTGATTTAGTTAAGTAGAAAAGGAGGGTTAGTTTTTATATATATCCGACTTTGATGGGCCTTGTAAAATACAGTTCCAGCTCTTTGTTGGTGCTTTCGTAAAGGTTAGTGATTAATTTCTCTGCAAATCATTTTGGATTCCCTTTCTTATGTAATATATTACATTAAAAAAATTGTTGACACTGCCTTTCCATGAATAGTAACGCAGCACTCATCTAAATTTTACAGCTGTCAGTGAACGTTGTAGAGGCGAGGAAATTCAACATTATTCTTATGTATGGTCCGTGATAAGCTGAGATTTATAACTACTCATGTTGCTTTTGTAAAACCAGAAACATAATGGAAATGCGTGGAAAGATGGTTGTTTATGTGGTTAAGAAATTCCATATATATATATATATATATATATATATATATATATATATATATATATATATATATATATATATATATATATATATATATATATATATATATATATATATATATATATATATATATATATATATATATATATATATATATATATATATATATATATATATATATATATATATATATATATATATATATATATATATATATATATATATATATATATATATATATATATATATATATATATATATATATATATATATATATATATATATCTATATATATACATATATACATACATATCTACACATACATACACACACGTATATGTATATGTGTGTATATATATACGTATATTATATATATATATATATATATATATATATATATATATATATATATATATATATATATATATTTAAAGGACACATATATGCATTTCATAGCTTCAATGCTTTAAGATGTGATGAAGGAAGGTTTGGAGTCAGAGCGAACTAGGGCGAGAGACTTGAAGTAAAATCTTTGTATTCAGCAAATAGTTTGATTCCTCAGCTATCTGCGTGAGAACCTCAGCAATATTGCCGGTCAGGTGATCTTCCAAGCGTTATGTATATTCGTGAGTACGTGCGTTACTTTGATCTAGATTATCCGCCTAGAAAAGGGTACAAATCCCATATATATTCCTGCATATCGAATTCCTTTTAAGATCAGAGTTTGTGTAGATTTTCGTAAATTGAATGAAAAAACATGCCCAGATAGATATCCGGTAGCTTGTTTGCCTGAATTCTAAGAAAATTACGAATGGCGCTGAAGCTTTAACAGAGGCTAAATCATTTCTGGATTTAGATAAAGGAGATATTGGGAAACGAGCATGCAGTTTCGGGTTCAGAAGGTGTAAAACTTGGAATGAACTGCAGAAATTTCTACGAGCTACTTATGGCGGAGTTCAACGTGAATGCGCAGTTCGGAATTTGCGAGAGTTTCTCAAAATAAAGAAGGGCAATGATTCACTAGTCACATACAGTGCAAATTTATTTGATGCAGTAGTTGAGTTAAAGAAATCTATAACAGGCTCTCCATGGGTAACTGGAAATAATATCTCCTTAGATAATTTTGAAAGATTGTTACACTTTGCTTGCCTTTTAACGTCGGTCCCAGATGTAATTGTAGATAGTTTTGATAAGAGAATTGATCAGGATACAGATGAATCCTTTTTGTTTGCACGGATTAACAAAAATCTATCAAAATGTCCGACACTGGACAGTAGTTTTGTACAGGGAGGTGCAAAGATGTCAGCTGCGGTTTCCAAACCACAGAATAATGATAGTCGCTCGCATTCGGGAAATGATGCAACAGCAAAGACATGTGCACGTGTAGAATCGAAGAAAATTCCAGAGAGATCAGTCACAACGATACGTTGTTTTAATTGTGATAAAATAGGCCATAGTAAATCAAATTGCAGAGTGAGATATTGTTCATTCAGTTTGCAAATCTTCAGATCATGGATGGAGATTTTGCCCAGCCACAAAGAGTAGAGATTATTCAGGGAAGTCACGAGGAGGTTTTTCTAGATATGACAGGAGAATTCCACATGATGCAAGTTCTAGATACACAAAGGAACAGCAGAATTTTCACAAGATAAGTTCGAAAACGGACACAGGATAATGACTAATCAGGTCTTAGAGTCACTAGAACCTAGGCCGATTGTACGTGGATTCTCTAATGGCAATGAAATTTTTATTTTCATTGATTCTGGTAGCTCAGTTAACTTAGTAAATGCTGACCTTTTTCACTCGAGGTTTCCAGAGTGCAAATTAGTCCCTTCTAGTGAGACAGTGTGTGATGTACAAGCGAGGAAACTGAATATTTTAGGTTCGTCATTTCTTACGCTTTGTATCGGCGGAAAGACAATAGTAGAATCATTTTTGGTCATAGAAGATTAGCCTTAGGTGAAATGGTTTTGCTAGGACACCCTTCTTGTATGCGACATAACATCAACATTCTTACGGGAGTTCAGGGGATTACAATAGGTGAGTCAGGTTGTTTTGTTCCATATATACACAGGAAAAAAACTTGTGAGAAACCTAAGACACAGTCGGAGACATGTGTAACACATTCATTAGTGAGTGAAGATATTCCGCAAAGATCTTTCAAAGGATTTTTGTTGGAAGATATTGAATTGCAACCGCGAGTTCCTACAATGGTTAAAGTGTCGATGAAAGAGAAGAATTTTCCTTCTCAAGTGTGCGTTGTTGAGGGAACCGAGAAATTCAAAGACGTTGTGAGTACGGTGTCAGTGAATGAAATTTCAGTCGCAGGCGTGACTTCAGTAGAATTGGTTAGCTATCAAGACTCAGGGAAAAAATATCACAAGGGTACTTATGTAATTGATCTTGAAGTTAATGGCGGCAGCGGTGTCTCATGATTTTAATGGCGGCAGCGGTGCTTCATGATTTTAATAGCTGTTTTACTGATAATTCTTGTTGTGGGAGTAGTAAAGCTTATTCGTGTTTGTAAGGTTACATGTAAAGGCTCTAAGAACACAACCCCAGTGACTTTGGAAGTGCGTCATGGGAGCAGTCCTTAAAGCTGCAGTGCAGTAGACATTGCTAATTGAGCATAGCTCTATTTTGTTATGTTTTATACATATGCTTTTGTTTTAGTTTGCCGTTAAGGAGAGCGAGACGCTCTTATGTGGTGGCCGAGCTCTATTTAAAGGACACATATATGCATTTCATAGCTTCAATGCTTTAAGATGTGATGAAGGAAGGTTTGGAGTCAGAGCGAACTAGGGCGAGAGACTTGAAGTAAAATCTTTGTATTCAGCAAATAGTTTGATTCCTCAGCTATCTGCGTGAGAACCTCAGCAATATTGCCGGTCAGGTGATCTTCCAAGCGTTATGTATATTCGTGAGTACGTGCGTTACTTTGATCTAGATTATGCCAAAATCTGCCCTAAAAGTGAGTTTGATCGTTCATTAACGTGATAGAACTGCAGTTGTCCAGTCATAGTTTTGAAGTCGTTCCAGGCTTTGAAAATCGGCAGATAAGGTAGAGTTTCAAATCTCTGTTTTTATGGGAGGAAATTGAACTTGTGATTTTTACCGTGATTTTCTAATCATTATGAACTTTTGAACTGGTGTGGGAGATTTAATATGAATATTCATACCTCTTTTATATTATTATTTTGTTTTGTTACGTTTGCCATATCTTGGCTATGCATTTTACACTTTCCATTATTGTGTTTTGCATTTCATATATTTTTGGGAGTTTTCTATCATGTTTAATTCTTTTGACAGATGTCTGTGGACTTGGGAGTTTGAGAAAAAGGACATGCAAGTCATTTGCAATGTCAATCTCTATATGTGGTAGACTGTTTTTTTTTGACATGACTTTTATTTATTGGTTTATGAGTATGTGATTTTTGGGGATATCCAGGCTATTAGCCATGATGAGACTTCTTTAATCAGAAGTGTTTTGCAGTTTAGAGTTTAGTTATCTGACTCGATAATTCATTTATTATGCATTTTAATCTTTGCTTTGTTTTATTCATTTCTTGTTGGGTTATTTGAATAATAAACCTATTTTTGTAGAAACAATTGTGTTTCTTTAAATAGTCCATTTAATTGCTTTGAGAGAATGAGTGAGGTTAGGGTGGGTGAGCTTTGGTAAATGAGAGAGAGAGAGTCGATACACAGAGAGAGAGAGAGAGAGAGAGAGAGGAAGAAAAAAATGTGAGTGTTTCCATGAGTGAACCTTTTCACGCCTTTTTCCTGAAGAAAGATCGCTAGGATTACGCTACGTACACTTTCAAAAAAGTGTTGAATCTGTTCCCGTAACATATATATATATATATATATATATATATATATATATATATATATATATATATATATATATATATATATATATATATATGATTATAGTCACTTTTGTTCGTGATTCATTTATCACACATTACCACGCGTGAAAAATAAGAGACTGGGTGTAGGTCCTGACCGGTTTCGACTTTGTTTCCAAGCCATTGACGAAGGACTGATACAGAGTATTAGAAGTCACAAATATATATACTACTGGAACAGCACTGACGAACATACACAACCAGTAGAGACTACATATCCACCCACAGGCCGGTGTCAAGAAAGGAGTGGCCTTCAAAACTCATTTGCCTAAAAATCACAGTATACTCTCAGGGTGTTAATGTCGCATTTAAGAACAATAAAACAATGAAACATGTACTTATCAAGAACTCCCCCGACAATACTAAAGGGTGTGTTTATAAAATTCCTTGTAAGTCATGTGACAACTTTTATATTGGCCAGACGGGTAAAACACTGGAAAAAGAGAATAGAACAGCATAAGAAATGTGTGAGATATGCACAGGGGAAAGTGGTATTTTTGTACATGTTAGTGAGAACAATCATGCTATCAACTGGGAAGGGGCAAAAAGGGTTGTATATTCTAATAATGCACTGGAAAGGAATATCATTGAATATAGCTTTATAAAAGAAAGTTACAGCCCTAACATGAATATCAGTCAAGGGATGTATAAACTTGATCCCTTAATATCAAAAGAAACTTGTAAATTGTTTAAATATTAAGGTAGGCAATAGAGATATATGAAAATAAGAATATCATATTTGTAAACACAGTACGGGGGCAGCAGTGCTAATGAGTTTTCCAAACTCTGCCTCCCTGACACCTGTCAGGTGTGGATCTGTTGTCGCCTATGGTTGCTATGTTGATCAGTATTGTCCCCTGAGAGTATATTGTAATTTTTAGCCAAATGACTTTTGAACCACTCCTACCTTGACACCGGCCTGTGGGTGGATATGTAGTCTCTAACGGTTGTGTATGTTCGTCAGGACTGTCCCAGTAGTATATATATTTGTGACTCCTAATACTCTGTATCAGTCCTTCGTCAATGGCTTGGAAATAAAGTCGAGAGCGGTCAGGACCTATACCCCGTCTCTTATTTTTCACCTCTGGTAATGTGTGATATTTTATACATGTAAATTTATATATATATATATATATATATATATATATATATATATATATATATATATATATATATATATATATATATATACATTTATTAGAATGCGTAACAGACATAAGGAAAACTGGATACCGCTTTGTACAAATACTTCCTAGAAGGAAATTCATTATATTTCCACATCATCGGGTAACACAAGATCGTCAGTTCTCTAAAACAAAAGGGAAAGACATGGCTCTTGTCTCCGTGTCCTCTCCTCTTCTTTGTCTCCTTTGCTAAATATAACAGCCAAGGGGCTTGAATACCATTCCTTTCACTTCTTTTTATATTATTATTTTTATTTAAGGTCTGGTTTATGGTATTTCTCATTATTAAGTAGCAAACTCCAAAATTATCTTGTGAGTTTTTCGCTTCAAACATTTAATTTTACACTTGTTTCCTAGTGAGGTGGCATGCAGCTCATGGATATGTAAAGCAAGTATTATTGTCATTTTTAACAATAGTAATAGCAGTTGTGGTGGTGGCGTATTATCTAATATTCTGTAAGGAGTCCTTCAGATATATATATATATATATATATATATATATATATATATATATATATATATATATATATATATATATATATATATATATATATCTTCTTTTTCTTTTAACGTGCTTTTTTTCCCATTTTTGTATGGGGTAAGCACGATGCCTTCTTTTGAAGGACTTTTTGATTTGGCTTTGGGGTAGACCTGTAGTCCCGATCGGCTGCCCTGCCTGACATTGCTTAGACCCCGGTAGCGTATGTTTCATGTATCATACCCGACCCAACGCCCTTTCTTCCCAGCAGCGAGAAGTTGTTGCGCGGGTAGGGCGAGAGTTCGAGACGTGTGAGATGTTTGTTATGTTTTTAGAAGGTGTTGTAGTGGCTTTGTTTTGTTTGTGTATTTAGTCTGTAACACCCATTTGCTTTTTAAGCAAACCTATCCGTTGATTACCTATATATATATATATATATATATATATATATATATATATATATATATATATATATATATATATATATGACTATTTATCACATCACCGTGATTCATATACAATCAGAAAGCTACAAACGTCCTTTAATATCCAATTCGCTCTACCTCGGAAATAATATATTTTCATATATGTTACCGAAGGGGAATATTTTAGTTGATAATAAGTCCACCGTCCCATGGGGTCGAACCAGCGACGGACGAGGAATCAGGACTACAGGGACGCACTAACCCACGGGACGGTGGACTTATTATCAACAAAAAAATTCCCCTTCGGTAACATATATGAAAATATATTATTTCCGAGGTAGAGCGCATTGGATATTAAAGGACGTTTGTAGCTTTCTGATTATATATATATATATATATATATATATATATATATATATATATATATATATATATATATATATATATATATATATATATATATATATATATATATATATATATATATATGCTTAAAAATCACAGTACATGCACGTGACTTCAGTGTATAAGCGAATATATATATATATATATATATATATATATATATATATATATATATATATATATATATATATATCTATATATATATATATATATATATATATATATATATATATATATATATATATATATGCTTAAAAATCTGAAAACCAACTTTGGTTTTTGTCTTATTTTAAAAATATGCCATTTATTATTAGCCAGCTGCCGTCTGTTTTGATTGTGTTGAGATTTCGTTAAGAGCTTCGTTCCATACGATTTTCTGGTAAAGACATGTACCTTTTGAGGTATGGGAAAAAGTGTTGCACTGAAGTACATGGCAATTGCATCATGCTTAAGAGTACATTGCTCTGATCACGTATAATTGTAATGCGTTAGTTTTGGCCCCAAAATATTTTGCTCTGCAAGTGACATCATCTGATTGTTTAATTTCTAAATGGAATTCATAGTTTGCTCATTCTGATTTCAGAAACAGTTTGTATGGTTCTCTCTCTCTCTCTCTCTCTCTCTCTCTCTCTCTCTCTCTCTCTCTCTCTCTCTCTCTCTCTCTCTCTCTCTCTCTTCAAAAGAGAGAAATTATTAACATAAAATATGTGTGTAGTCACTGGTATTAATCTAGGCTTTTGAGATCTGAATGTAGGAAAAGTGTGTAACGGCACCTAATAAACAAGTGTGTTTTGTGAATCCCAAGCAGCTGCATTTCAGGTGATTTTGTGAGTTTTCACAAGCTTGTGTAAGGTAAAGTGAATTTTACTTATTATTACCATGGTATAATAAGGTATATTAAGAGATTTTTGCCTTAGTGAAATTATTGTTGGTAAATATTTTGTGTATTTTTGTGTGTTCTTGTGTTTGCAATCTCTTAATTTTTCACATTTTACATATTGGTGATTTAACATTTATTTACTAAGTATTTCAAATATTTCTTGATAATTTAACATTGTATACTTGATTTAATTTTCATTTACTAAGATTTTCTTTTCAAATCTTGAGTAGTTCTTAATAGTTTAAATTTTGCTTGATTAATTTAATTTCTTGATAAAGTTTTTGTGATTTGGTTTTGTTTAATAATTTAACTCAAGAACTGATTAATTTTGTGTTGCTCTCAAGCAATAGTAAATTTTTTCAGATTGTAACTTCTAATTATAAATTTTGAATTTAAAAAAAGTTTTTGCATTTAGAATGTTTAAAAAGAGTGTTTCATTTATTGACTACCAGTGAATAGGATTAATTGTGTACATAAGGCAAAGTGATAAAAACATGTTTTGTTCCTTTAGTTTTACTGAAGTGAATTAAGACCAGGGAAACAGTTAAAGTTGTTTGATGGAGTGATACCAACTTTACTCTGGAATATTTCTTGTTTAATTGTTGATACCTCACACTTGTTTTGATAAACTTGGTCTGATTTCTCACGTGATTAGTAAGTTTCTTAAGGGATCACTGTTACCTTTAGAGTACTCGGTCATAATTTTTATTGTTATGAGAGTTCAGGTATCTGGATGAAGTGAGGTAAATTTGTGAATTCTGTGATTACTTGTGTAATAACCAGGTACTTGGTATACTTCATGACTATATATATATATATATATATATATATATATATATATATATATATATATATATATATATATATATATATATATATATATATATATATACATATATATATTATACATATATTGTATATGTATATGTATATGTATGTGTATGTATATATATATATATATATATATATATATATATATATATATATATATATATATATATATATATATATATATATATATATATTATAAGGTGTTATAATATGTAAAACCATTCTACAAATATAATATGTGTCTCTATGAAAATTTTGATGTTTTGCTCTCAGATTCGTCATTTGTTGTGATGATGTGATTTTAAAATCTGTTTTCTTACAGATAAATTGTGTATCATGTAATCTTAAAATGTTTTGATATGTATTTTCCATTTGTTTAATATGTTGTGCAGTATATTATACTGAGTGAACTCGAATTCGTAACATGACGTGTTGTAGAGTGAGGGAGAGATATATTTTGGAACCTTATCGCTTAGTGTTTCCTGTATTTGCGCAGGTGGTTGGTGTGAAGGGAGAAAGGCAGAGGCCCTCTTGTCTTATCTCTGATGAGTTCGACAGCTATCGGCGAATTGCCTGTTACATATTTGTTCTGTGTGCCTATTCTGAATTTATTATCTTGGCCTATGTCTATCATGTTTTCGTAATCTGAGAAAGAGAGAATGAGTAAGTGAGATAGATGAAGTTGACATGCTGACAGCGAGCCAGTTTTGGTCCAAAAGCACTTCTTTCTATTTACTCAGCTGTTTGAGTAGGCGTATGACGTCAATCATTGATAAGAGTTCTGATCTATTTCCTTCTGGGCCTTAGAATGCCCTGTATATATACCAAACATGTATACCTGTATGTATAATGTATGTACACTTTATGTATCATGTATTCTGGGAGGGCTTGAAGATAAAAGAGCAGTACTGATCCAGAAACAGGCAGTTAGGAACAGAGGCTGCTGGAAGTAGGCTGTTTCCCTCTCTCTCTCTCAATCATACCAATCATATATAAGGGTGTTTTACTGGCTGCTTTCCTGTTTAAACTCACCCAAGAAGTGTATTCATTTTGTAAGAGTGATCCATGGTATTATTTTGTGCAAGCATTGTGGAAAGTGTATAACGGTGTAATATTTACAAAAGGTAATGTGATGTTTACTGGGTTTTATTATGTTAGGAGTTAAAGTGATGTTCTAGGTAAAAGAGAATTATTATTTTGATAAGAGGTGAATAATATCTCTTATAGTGAGTTCTAATGTGTCTTGCTGCTAATTATATATCTTTGTGTATGTCATTATGACTTGGCAGTGTTGTCTTTGAGTAGGTCGTAAAAAGACGAGAGTTTAACCTTTTTTTTAAAGTGAAGGTAATCTTTTGAAAGATTGATATAATCTTTAAACGCATTTTTGTCTTAGTGAAATTGCTGTTGGTATATTTCCATTTTTGCATATTTCGTTCTTTTGTGTCCGTGTCATCATATTACTCTAATTTTATAATTGCTGTTTTACAAAGTTTTGTGCTGGTGATTACTTAGCATTTTGTAAGTGCATACTTATTACTGAGATTTCAGAAAATACTTATATGGATTCCAGTGAACATTTGTGTTGAGTTTAATCAATCAGGTATATGTTTAAAACTTGAGTGATAGTTAATGGTTTGAATCTTACTTAACCAAATTACTTTCTTAATAAATTAAAGTTTTGTGAATTAAACTTGATTAAGAAATACTTAAATCTTACACTGTTGTCAGATAACAGTAAATCTTTTTGAGATTGTGAACTCTGCATATAACTTTTGAACTTAGAAATAAATTTGTTTGTATAAAGTTTTAAAAGCACGGCATCTCATTTTGACCACCAGTAATTAGAGAAATTAATGAATGTGTATAAGGTAAGTGATATATCTGTTTGTTCACCTGAGACTTATCTAGGTGAAATAGAACCAGGGAAACAGTTATAGTGTTTGTTGAAGTGATGCCCATTTTCCACTAGTCTGTTTATGGCTTATTTGTTGTTACCTCACCCATAACTTGATAAAGTTACATTGATTTTCTCAAGTGATAAGTAAGTTTTATGGGATCACTGTACCTTCAGAGTATTCAGTCTTAATATATTTGTCAGGAGGTTTCAAGAATCTGCCCGAAGTGAGGTAACTTTTTGGTATTATTATTTGTGTAATAACCAGGTGCTTGATCACTTCGTGACTATATATATATATATATATATATATATATATATATATATATATATATATATATATATATATATATGTGTGTGTGTGTGTGTGTGTGTGTGTGTGTATGTGTGTGTGTGTAATTTAGTAGTAGTAGCAGTATCATCAAGAATTACTGTCACTGCAATTGCGCCTACTTTTTCATACCCGGCAATTTTGTCTGAATTCACCGGATCCAGTGCAATGTGAATAAGGAGGGAACTAAAAACCATAAAGCCTTACTTAGGAAGATGCAATGAGCTCTCCGCCTGGAGGAAGGAAACTGAAGAGAAGAGAAAATTGTAAAGTTTAGCATAAGGAGAAAACGTTATTTTGTTTTGTCTTGTACAGGCCCATAGAACGGATAATATAGTGTCCTTTAGTGGCTTGATTTACTTACTTTTTAGTGTTATTGTTTTTTGTGTGTTACCGAATTCTTACGGTGCATTTTCTGTTTTCGTCTGCAAAACATTACAACTAAGTGATCAAGAAGGTTCTCTTTATTTTTGGGTTATTTTTATCGGAATTCCACAGTTCAGTTTGAACTGGTCTCTCATGCTTATGATCTTCCTCTGCTTGTCTGTATTGTCCAAAGGCTCTTGTCACCTCATTCATGAAATGTTTCCAATATCTCTTTATTCTGTATTTATCTTTCACCTCGTTTCTCCTAAGTCTTCATTTATCCCATATGAACTTTTCTTTCTGTTTAAGTCTTTGTCAAGCTACCAGCCTAACTGGCTCTTTGGATAATAATATATGCACGTTTGAATCATAATAATAATAATAATAATCATAATTGCAATTTGTTACAATTCCCACTCTCATGAAAAGCTGTCTTTAATGAGACAGTTTGCTTTGGGAGAATTTCTTGGATTTGTTCTTGTTACCTAGAGCAGATGACACTGAATTTTATTTTCACATGTTATTGACGTCTCTTGAGGACGAGACCATAAAATGCACATATCTCGGTGTCAGGGGGCGTCATACTCAGAAATCTGTCGTAACTTTGGATGCTTTTAGTCGGGCACTTTTGGTACCCTTTTATACTTCTGTTGAAACGTATAAGTGTGACGCACGTAGGAGATATTTTTATTTATATAACAAACCGTTGTTACAAAAGCCCCGTCAGTTTTTAAACGGCATGGGTCATTCGGCGACATTATTTGCACAGTTAATTCAACATGCAACATTTTTAATGGAAAGCAGTGTGATAATGATGCTATATTTGATTCAGTCACGCCAGTGGCTTTAAATTCATATCTAAACTTGATAGGTAAGTAATTTGTATGTATATACTTTTATTTAAGAGGATATTGTCCCGCGTGTGTATATCTGTATATTCGCCTGTGCAACAACAGCAACAACAGCATTCAGAGTCTAATATCTGGACATCCGGTATATAATTGTTTTGCACAATAAATTTTAGGTAACCCCAGAGATTCTCCGACAGATGAAAAATCGTTAAATAAAATTCAATTTTTCTGAAACGTAACTGAAATTAAAGTATGCTGAAATTAGTAACAGGAACCATAGGAGATTGATTGCAGCTTAATTATTGGTAAATTTTACAGTCACGTTTAAAGATAAGTTGAACGCACGAATCCTTATCAATAGGAAATCACAAAGGTTCTCATGTCGTTATATCGTAAATTGTAGGATGAATGCTCTGCAGACAAAATATTTGGGGATATTTAGACTTTACCTTTGCTTGCAAAAAGATATTTTATGACCACAATTTAACTGGTCTTACGGGAGTCCCTTGAAAATTACTGTAATTCATTTTCGCCCTGTATTTGTAATAATGAAATGTTATGGTCGCCGTTAAGAAATGAATTCCTACTGTACTTTGAAATGATAAACATGCCAACACCCCAAAGTTACATTTTATGCCCCTGAAATAAAAAAAAAAACAAGAAAATGTTAAGATAAAGGAAATATGAAAACATTGTATTCCATTATACATTTTTCAGGTCATTGCTCTTTCAAGGCGACATTTGCTATGACACCTTGTCATAAACCAAGTCATTAGTTGCAAACTTATTTGTATTTATAAACATTAAATACACTGACCTTCACTTTCAGAGAAGACTTGGGTATTCAAGGCCTTCTGTGACATGTCTTTGCTTTCATATTCATTTGTTTCTTATTTTTATTTATTCATTTATTATTTTCCTCAGCAGTTAACTTATTCATTACTACCATAATCGTTTTTTCTTTTAAAAATCACCTCTACGCATCGTCTACGCAACTATAATTTCAGTTCCAGATATGCCTTATCGTCTATTCGTAACAAAGATACAAACCCTCAAAAGAGTTGTGTTGTTTTGAATTTTTGCATGCATTACGTTGCATTTGATAGTGACTAGATGAAGTGCCTGATACCTTCAGAGATTACGTCCAATTCTCCGCCTGCAAAAGATATAGAAATAAAGCTCCAGATTTCTCTGGAGGTTTTAAACTAACACTCGACGTCACAAAGTGCTTTCCTATGCTGACAAAATAATGCCGCTCTCTCTCTCTCTCTCTCTCTCTCTCTCTCTCTCTCTCAGGCAAGAAGAAAAGATTCAAAGAGCTGGCATGAACTATTCCGAATGGTAAAATTTCCTTGTGGCATACAATTTGGGCCTACATTCGTTTACAGTTGTCAATATCCAGTTGCATAAATATTCGTATGGACCTGAGATTAAAGTGAGTACAAAATATATATATTCTCGCTAGTCAGACAGGAGTGACTAATATATTTCCACAACCACCAAAAATGTCCTAAAAGTTGGTCAGGGGAAATAGGGTCACGCCATTTGCGAAGATTGCAGTCGAGACATGTGCCATAGGCAGGGTTGCCAACTCCTTTGTATTCATCGAATTTACCCAAAAATTTACATCAAGCCAAGCTTTCATTTCTCCATCCTTGAAACATATTGCAATACCTTTCGCTACTCATGGGAAAAATTTGGTAACCACTTGCAACATATCAAAACTTGCGCAAGGAAAACTTTTTATTCTCGGTTACTTACCATGTTAAAAAATGCCGTAGATTTCTTGTTGTTTTGGTAAAAGTAATGACAAGTGTTGCACAGTTTACGAAGCATAAATCAACGATGGGGAAAATGCCTTGCAGTGTGACACAAAAAGCACTTATGATGTGCAAGTTAATGAGTATTGTGAAATTATCCGAAACTACTCTTGAGATTCACTATGTTAAAGTCAAAATTGCATGTGCATCCAATAAGTTTTGTGGCACTGAATGGGCCAGCAATTTACCTTCTTTGCCTTCGCACCTGGACCATAATACGTCCCGTTTCGACAAAACGTTAGGTATTTTCATATGGATTAACATTCTTGCAGTCCTTTTTAGCAAGGACCAAACACAATTTAAAATTTTTGATACGTTGAATGATACTAATCCGCTACAGCAGTCACACGAAGCTAAGAGAGAGAGAGAGAGATATATTAGATATATATATATATATATATATATATATATATATATATATATATATATATATATATATATATATATATATATATATATATATCAGTTTTTACCAGATAGACTTGTAATTGTAATAGCTACAATGCCCTCTTAACTTCTCGAATTCTTCGCGCTTTTTTCCATACGCTTGTCACTACAAAGCCTTAAGATCCAAGTGCAAGAAATTGAAGTAGTTGTGATGTCCGGTAGCGGGAAACGAACCCGTGTCACCATAATCACAAGGAAGTCACGTTGCCGACCTGACCACGAGAAGGATAAAAGTCTATTGCCTCTCATACATATATATATACCTGTCGTTTTTAGATATATTTATTAGAGCAGGAATGTTATTATTTATTTGATTTTTATTTATTTTTATTGATTTTCATTTATTTTTATATTTTTATTAATTTTTATTTATGGATTTTATTTATTTTATTAAGCAGGAATAGACCCATCCTCGCCATCGTAACCAAGTTGGCAATCGTTTTTATTGCTATTTAGGCTGAAATATATATGTAGAATCTACTGGTCACGTTTTGCTAGATACATATGTAATTGTGATAGCCACAATGCCCTCTTAACTTCTCGAATTCTTCGCGATTTTTTGGATATGCTTATCACTACAAAGCTGTAAGATCCAAGTGCAAGAAATTGAAGTGGTTGTGATGTCCGGTAGTGGGAAACGAAACCGTGCCACCATAATCACAAGGAGGTTTTTTGGTTTTCATTGACAATGGAATTGAAAGATATCCTCCATATTCGAGCTGGAAAATTTCTAGTAGTCTTATGCACTGAGGAAATGCCTTGAGAAAGAAAATAGTAGCATGTCTGTGTGGATGACACAAATAAGTTAAATCTGTAAAACGGATACAGGAAGAGTTTTTATTTGCCGTATATGTACTGTATATGTACATGTATATGTATATATATATACGTATATATATATTATATATATATATATATATATATATATTATATATATATATATATATATATATATATATATATATATATGTGTGTGTGTGTGTGTGTGTGTGTGTGTGTGTGTATGTGTGTTTGTGTATGTATTCTAATTATGAGAATCAAACATGATTAATCTAATGGAAGAGACTGTCGATATAAATACTGAGAGATCGAAAGTCTGATAGGCATATGCCTCAGAATAATGTTGGTTACAGTCTTGTGTCACACACGCGACCTTCCTTTCAAACACTCCCTTAAATAAATCTTACTTTGCTTCATCATGCTATATTTCCGATTTATTTATGAAACATCTCGGTGTTACGTAGTTGGAACTTGCTCCTCCTCTTTTTTGGTTCTTCAGAAAACCCTGGCATTTTTGCTATTGTTGTTGTTGCCGTTATTGTTGACAAAGTTCCCTATGACATAAAAGCTATTGCTTCAGCTTCCAAAGAGAGCGGAATCCCAACATGTTTTTGCCTCTCATCTCATACGCGTTCTACGCCAGTACTGAAGAACTTTTCCGACCCGTTTTAACCTCCAGTACTTCCATTCAATCTTTTGTAATGGGAAAGACTTTTTTGTGGATAGCTAGTGTTCGTGTAGAGGCCCTCAGCTCCTTCCCCATTCTCTCTCTCTCTCTCTCTCTCTCTCTCTCTCTCTCTCTCTCTCTCTCTCTCTCTCTCTCTCTCTCTCTCTCTCTCTCTCTCTGTCATTTTCTTTTTTGTTTCTTTTTGTAACAAACCAATGTCTTCACCTCTGGTTTCAGCTTTGGTCAGATTTTGGCATCATTATGTCTAACCTTGCCCGTCAAAAAAAAAAAAAAAGTAATCCGTTGACAGCACTGGGAGAGCCTTTTCAATCTTATAATGAAGGGGCAAAATATTAGTACTGGTATTCAGAGCTTTAATTTAATTATTCAAAGTTCAATGCGTAGTTTAACAGTAAATTTCCGCAACTGTGACATCAGGAAAAAGTTTTATTCCACTGGACTTGTAGTCAAACAAAATATTCGTATTCTCTTCACAGAAAATGAATTCCATTTGCCACACTTTCCAAAGAAGCGGGTGGGAAGTAAATATCTTACTGGAGAAGTCAAATAGGAATGCCTGTGCATAATCATTGAGCAAGAAATTGCTTTAATCAAAATTATATTCTTTCTACAATTGTGATATTCAAAGTTCAACAACCTCTACTCCAATGAGAAACTTGAACTTCGAAAACGTCCTTCTACACGTCGACTTATGCCACTGACTGTGAGAGTAGATATAAGGATGAGAGTATTTCCGATGACCTTTATTAGCATAAAATGCGACCCTAGCAAATTCTGTGATCAAAAGGCAAGATAAGTGTGCAGCGTAAAAGCCATGTGAAAATCTTCTATAGAAGTCAAATCGACCGATAAAAAGTGATTTTTTTTTTTCGTAGCACTTAACGTGGTGCCTTCTATCAAGTTTTCCGGGTAAATGAGAGGCTTTTTTTTATACTAGTTTTAGTTTTTGCAGATGAAAGACCTTTCAATGTATATTGACTGTCAAGCATACGCAAGTTTTTCCTCTCCATAAATTAACTCTCTCTCTCTCTCTCTCTCTCTCTCTCTCTCTCTCTCTCTCTCTCTCTCTCTCTCTCTCTCTCTCTCTCTCTGAAGCCACAAAACCACAAGATGAAAAATTCACAGAGGAAAAATGATTATGTATTATTATAAATGTACGTAAAATCTCCTTGCAAATTAATTTCTCTCTCTCTCTCTCTCTCTCTCTCTCTCTCTCTCTCTCTCTCTCTCTCTCTCTCTCTCTCTCTCTCTCTCTCTCTCTCTCTAACAAGCCAAGCGTATCCTGAGTATCATTCGTGAATTTTTATTAAGTTTGCCCCTTTCCCTGAATCAAAAAATCCTCCCTGAAGGAAAGGCTGAACCTCAGAGCTAATTGCTTCGTCAGGAGATAACTTCGCATCGCTGGTGCTGATTTTGTAAACATCAAAGTTGTGGTAAACAGGTGTAACTTTTGTGTTGTGTTTTCTTAATGCCATTTTTTTTTCTCATAACTTTCGCACTACTAATCCTAATGTCTTATTTGTCCAAAACTGATTTTTTTCTCACTGACCGTTTAAACTGATTTGAGCTACTTTGCATTTTTAGTTTTCTGTAAAAGAAAACAATTGAGATGGCTTTGTCTCTCCGTCCGCACTTTTTCTGTCTGCCCTCAGATCTTAAAAACCACTGAGGCTAGAGGGCTGCAAATTGGTATGTTGATCATCCACCCTTCAATCATCAAACGTACCAAATTGCAGCCCTCTAGCCTCAGTAGTTTATAATTTTATTTAAGGTTAAGGTTAGCCTTGGATCGTGCGTCTGGCACCATTAGAGGTGCCAGCCGCCGACGCATCTTCACTTTACCGCATCTGGGGAGCAATTGAGCGCTGCCCGGTCATGGGTGAGAGCTTCACACTGCAGCACATCAAGAGTTTCATAAAGCGTTATACGCTGTACAGAAAACTCGATTGCGCCGAAGAAACTTCGGCGCATTATTTTACATGTTAACATTTTTTTCAGCTTTTCATTTTTTTATCTTTTTTACCTAAGACCTCGCCGGTAAGAAAACCACGATGTAACTCCTTTCATGCCTTTCGGGCGAGTGAGATTTCGTCAATAGATTCATTTAGCGCTTGGAAAACTTTTTTTCACGAAATTAGTTTGTCTTTAAACTCTTTCCACCACGAATTTATCTCCTTTATTCCCGTCTCTGATGGAAGTGTAACAGTTTCAAGTGGGGGATAAATAGACCAATATTTTCAAGATGTCGAAAAGTTAGCTCATATGTGATTTTTGCATTTGACAGCATTAGATTCCATGTGGTCTCTCCTTTAGTAGCCTTGCGCCTCATTTTCCTTTGTCAAATTAAATCTTCCAATTGATTTTACAACATACTATCAATACATAGATTTAATATCCAGATGATTGTCACATGCTGGATGTATAAAATGTGCTTTTCTGAATATACCTCCAATTTATGTGTGCCATGACAGGGAACAGATTATTTTTAGTGAAAATCAAATCACATCATGTAAATTCAAAGCCATGTCTCCATCGGTATAACAAATATCAGTGATTCTGTTGAGCATATAAGCATTTCAAGCAACGATAAAATTTCCAGTAACGAAATAAATTTGCTTTCGTTTCCCAGCTCAGAGGAATTACAATACCCATCAGATACATCTACTATATATATATCAAATTTATCCCACAGAATGGATTTGTACCTCGGAGAAAATCTATTTTAGAGTTTCCGGATAATGTAATTTTACGTGAGATTAGGTTTTCATTATATTTTGCATAGGAACTGGACGGAAGAGCTCGACTGTCCTACTGATCTTCGTAAACTGGTTAAACTCTCATATTTTTTAAAAATGGCCTTTTGATCGAGTAGAGGCTATATTCAAATACAGTATACTGTATCATTCGTTAATTAAATCACTTTGATTTCACAAATTTTGGCGCTTCTTAACAAATTTGTCATTTGGCACTCTGCCTCCATTACTGTTTTATTTTGTGATGTTGCTTCATTTGTTTTTCTTTTTTGTTAGTTATTTGCCCCCGCCCCCCCTTTTTTTTATCGAATTTGACTTTACTTTATCTCTGGTTGTTGGTGAGTCCAGCTTTGTCCTGTTTCATGATTAACCATATCTTTTCCAAAATCTCTTCTCTCTCTGTGTCTAGTTAGGTATTTTCAGCTCTCATTCATTGAATTTTCAGTTTTTGCGCAGAGAAAATTACACGAATTTTATTTTTACTCTGAGTAAATTGCCAGCTTACGATATGGATATCGATGAATTAGTCTCCACTTTTAGGTTTTATTATAGATTTCAGTCAGGTGTTCATGTAGTTATTGGTGCATCGTCTTCACGATGACTTGTATGGTGACAATGAAATTTGAAGAAATAAAAAATAATCAAACATGTTCGTGCTTGAATTCTTTCTACTACGAAATGTTGGGTTTATCTTCTTGTCTCATCACCTGTATATATATACCAAATTGTTAAGATAAGTAAACAGAATCTCTCCGGAATTACTCTACTTTATAAGGAAATTCCTTCCATTTTGGATTCCCCATCGGCCCTGTATTCAAGAACCTCTAGCTCTCTTTTATTTCATATTTTCTTAATTCTTAGCATTTGGCGGCTTTTTAAATAGAAGTTATCTCGATATAGAACTTTATATTACATCTACATTCTAATACATAGTACTGAATGCTATGGGTTCCATACGAACTAAAGTAAATGCTTCCTATGGTATCGCTTTATCGTTTTTGCAGTTACATTAGATTTTGCATATCAGTCCCAGAACTTGAAAGAGATATTGCATTACTGCCTAAAGGTCACATTTAACATGACTTTCTACTACGAGCACCACCGACATTAATTTGAGATTTGCAAAACTGGTTGCCATAATTAATCATGAAACCCGTAACCTCCTCTGTACCAAAGGAAAACGGCGTGGTACTTTGAGTTGTTGCCTTAGTCATTCGTCTAAATAAAAAGTAGCACTTGATCAGGTTCTGTAGGAAAGAAAGTAGAGAACTGCGTCGAGAAAGTACAGAACTCCTGAGAAAGTTTCTCAGGAGAAATCTATTTCCCACTTTTCGCCTCCATATATTAAAAAAAAAAATTAACAGATACCAAAGACAGTCATTTGAAAACTGGGGAGCTTCGTTAGCAAACAGTTCTGGTGAAATAAACAAGAATACTTCCTTTGGAAGAAGGATATCAGACATTTAAATACAGACCTGACCAAAATTCTAAGATATTCATATTGGGCTTTCTTATCTTGTTTTGAAAGTTTTAACATTCGCCTGTATCCAATTAAAAAATAACAATATTCTTTTTGTCACAGAAGGCAAAATCTCTGGTTCTACATTTATGGAATGGCCCTGATAACGTACGATCGGTTTTGTTTTTTAACGAAAAACAGTATTTTAAAATCAATGAATTGTTTCAATGGTGCTTTGCTTTCATTGGTATTGCTCCCCTTATTATGAAAAAATTCAGATAAATTGTTAGTAATTTCCCCCGTTCCCATTACTGCTCTGGTCTCATTTATTCTATTTTTTATAGATTTTTAGCGCCCAATAATGGAAGGCTTAAGAGTACCTTGAAATGGAACAAAAATGTAGAAAAAATGCAAATATAAATTCTTCTAGAAACAGTTACCTGTTTTTTGCGAAAACTCAGGAATTTGCATTTCACTGCTTTAAATGGAATAGCAGTTCCTGCTATCAAGCAAATTGGAAACATAAATCACTGTTAAATAGTTCATTAATGAAAATTGGTATGTGATTTTAACAAAAGACAAATACTTATGATTCTAACATAAAAATGTTCAGACAAGAGGACTGGAATATTTAAATGGAAGGATTTGACTAAAGTTAAGTAATGCTTTCTGCTAGATAAGCACTTTGACAAGTCAGTTAGCTTAAGGAGGTAAACGTCAAAAAAAAAAAAAGGCAGATTAACAGTGAGTATCTCTCTCTCTCTATCTCCACATGACATACATACGTATTGAGTGACAGATTTGTTTTTATTTCTACTATCAACCAAGACATTGCAGTTCCCAGAACCCTTCAGCAAGAGAGGCGACAACAAATCTTGTCCCCTGTACAGAGAACAAGGGGAAATGAAATTCAGTCAGGTTTAATGGAAAGGGAACACGGCGGAAAATTTCAAACGGGGAAAATCAGAGCTGGGATGGAACATACGGGAAAAATATGACTGGATGAGAACTGAAGTCCTTTGTATTGGTCTCAAAAAATGTCCTTACGTTACAGTGCTTTAACTTTCATCATTATGCTTAATTTCATTCTCGTTAGCTTCTGTAACTGCACAAAATCCCTGCTTCCACTTCCCGTGAAATGTTTTCAGAAAACTGATGAAATCAGCCAAGCGCCATCTCAAATTAAACTAGCCAGTTTCTTGTTGAAACTTATCTTTTTACATGAGGAGCCTAAACAATATTTACGAGTATCTTGATGTTAACAACCCAAATATTAATTCGTTTAACAAACAGTTCCTTTAATATTGGGAATTCCTTTGCTCGTATGATGCCATTGTATTTCTCTGCCTTACTCTATAACTCCTTCGACATCTTCAATGATACTGATTTCTTGTATATTTCCAATAAAGTCTGCGAGTCTCTTTCTCCTGTGTGATGCCATATACTGTTCCTACGCAGATAGACTGGAATATTTTCTTACTTTCATATTTTACTTCAAAGAAATGAAAGTTGACGCCAAAGGAGTATTTGTACCTAAATGGATGAAATGCTGTCGTGCAACTATCTACAACTATCAAGAATTATATTCCTCCGTAGAGAATTTAGTAATCTTCCTCTTTTCAGAAAATTGCATAAACCGTTTCAAGAAACTCTTATCTAAGCTATAACTTTTAGCAGATAATTTTTGTTCTTATTTTTTTTTTTATTTTCATGTCTTACAGATTAACGTGACCTCATTCTTCTCATTTTGAGATTTCACTGAGATGACTGGGTGAATAGGTAAAGCAAGGACTGGAAAAACATATACTTCCAGCATACAGAAAAACGTATTTGTTAATCCTTTCTTGTAAGTCTAAAGATTTTTTTTTGAGATAGTGAGCTTTAGGAAACATTCAGGTCTATCGTGAGGGAAAGATGTTTGAAATAAACATTCTGTTTTGCCATAAACATTATGTTTTGCCACTGACCTTTCCTTACTTGACTGCCATGGCGAGATTACCTGTTGCTGCCTGAAGGATCATAAGGACCGTTTATTATTGAAGTGAAACTGCGATGAAAAGAAGACAATGAAAGTCAGTAAACAGATCAGCAAACAAAACTGGGTGGGAGGGCGATTGTTAAAAGTTCATCTCTACCAGAGCATTTATTCAAGAATATCGGAGGGTCTACCATTGCCGGGGATTTAATTATGTTCCACAGAGAGGAAAAGATAACCATTTGTTACCTTGGGGCTGTCTTATCGAGACAGGGGATTTATTTGCTTTGCCTTAAGAAGTGAAATGCTTCCTTCTTTGTGTACTCTCTCAGAGATTTGTTATAAAGGAGAAAAATTATTTATTTTTGATAATAATAAGAAAGTCTATTGCATTTTTGTGCTTGCTTTTACTATGCTTCCTTAAAAGGAATATACAGTTATATATATATATATATATATATATATATATATATATATATATATATATATATATATATATATATATATAAGTTCATGAAAGAAATATACATTATATATATATATATATATATATATATATATATATATATATATATATATATATATTATATGAACAAATAATAAGGAACCTAATGAAACTAATTCAAAATGCCATCAGATATTTTCTACATATGAAAGATAACAACAACAATAAAAATAACAACAGCATTTACCACAAGAACGACTATATAACAGTAGCACTAAAATTTCAAGTGATCTTTGCGAGAATATAAAACTGATTTGGCCAATAAACTCCGAGTGATTTTTAATGGTGGTAAAAGGATTTAACTCATGATATCAAGTTAGATATTGTTTCTTTCCCGTGCTGAAAATGGAATTCTTTGATAAAGTCATATATGAAAATATAAATGAATCAGTGAGCCTTAAATTCATATTTGTTCCTCGGCATTAAGCTTTAGTGCTTTTGGAGATCACCTGCTGCCTTGAAGTTCTGACTTCAAGAAGTCAGTTAAACAATTTAAAAAAAATATATTACCAATTTAAGTTTAAACTAGAATGATTATTTTTTTAAGAAAGTTAAGTTTTTTTTACATGTTCAGTAAAGTGTGCTCGTTATGAATAATAATAATAATAATAATAATAATAATAATAATAATAATAATAATAATAATAATAATAATAATAATAATAATAATAATATTATTATTATTATTATTATTATTATTATTATTATTATTATTATTATTATTATTATTATTATTATTAACATGCTACCGGGGGTAAATGACAGAGATTAGGTAATTAAAACCAAGCAACTGATATTTCCAAAGCTGTCTCAAAAATTATAACAGTTTCAGATCCCCAAGATAAGTTGACATTGGAGATGAATCTTGGAGATACTCACGAACACTCATATTTTTGTGGTCATTTTTTTCTTCATCGCAGTTAGTTGATCGAAATTCCAAACTTCTCGAAGAAATTCTCGCGAAAAATGTGACGGAGTTCTTTGTTAATTCCTCATATGAGATGTGCTTTGTTTAGAGATCTATTGTGAGGAAAAAAAAAAAAGATGTCGAAGCGAACCGCGAATCCATTGAGACGCTGAAACAATGCAATGAAAAGACAATGCAGCTTTTCTTGTTCTCTGTTTCTGTATATCTGAATTTCATTTGCGCCAAGAAATATCCAGATGCAGCAGACCAGCAAGTGGGTATAACACTGAGAGAGCATGTTCTTTCCAGACCACATTGTCAAGATTTAGTGATATGCTGATTCAGCTTCAGTTGTGTTTTGAAGAATAGGATAAGTAAAAAAGAAAGGGTAAAAGGTCTTCACATAAATGAAATTCCTACACCCGTGAAGATGGTAATGCAAATACCGTTTGTAATGTTCTTAATGCGCTGTATTATTTGTTCTATTGACCCTTATTATGGTAGAAATGTGAAATCCTCATAATATGCAGTATGCTATTTGCACCAAAATAAAGAAAAATTCCTCCATAATCAAAGATAACTCACAAAGAGGGATAAATAATTGTAAGGCAATATCAGTAAGATTTCCAGAAATGATACCGTAACTGTATTCAGACTATTTATTTTCCTTATTTATTTTCATTTTTTAAAAGATCCCGAATATTTTAGGTAGAATAACGTTCGTAACAGCGTATTGCAGAGACCGTTCAAGTAGGAATAAAATCGAGCAGGAAAAGAATAGGATGCCCATTTTCCCATTCCAATAATTGCTGTCATTGACAAGAAAAAGAGAGACTGATTTGGCAATGATCCCTAAAGCCCATTGAAGAAGAAATATATCTTTATCTCTGAAACAAAAGGAAATTCCCCATTTCATATTGACATTTTCATTGCCATTAGATAGGCAATTCCAGACAAACATGGGATTTTGAAGATTTGTCACTTTCTACAAACCATAAACATGCGATCATTAAAAAAAAATGCCAGTGAATAGGAATAACGGGAGAAATAGGGAAACACGATGCCCATGAATATGACTCATAAGGTGAATGCCTTCATTATCACATAACTGTGTCAGGTTCTTGTCCTCATCCACATTTAACAAATTTGATAATAAAGACGCAACGTCATAACTACACCGATTAGAAAAAAATATGAAAGATACCCTTTCGTTGCTAGTACCCTGTCTGTCACGCCCTCCTTGCACCATGAACCCAAAATAAAGAGCTAATGGAACCCATCTGTTTTATAGGAATTGAATTGTACGCGTCGAAATACGTTTTCAGTGTTATTGCCTCTAAGAAACGGACCTCAGTTATTCGTATGAGTTGGGGCGTCCTTGTCTAATTGGTGGAAACTAAATTGAAAGTCTGGTTCAGTGTCATGTTTTGATATATGAACATGGCTATTGTTACAGCATACGATGTTCCCGTTTCTTTGCCATGCGCAACAGATGTTTCCCGGCTGAGAGAGAGAGAGAGAGAGAGAGAGAGAGAGAGAGAGAGAGAGAGAGAGAGAGAGAGAGAGGGGGGGGGGGGTGGGAAGTGGGTGGGTGGTGTTGCCGGGATGCCCGAGGCAGGGAGAGGGAGCTGGTGGTATCAAACTGTATTTTGGGAAATCTGTGAAAATGTAGGTGACCTGTGCTTGCCTTGCATAATTACTTAGGATTTTTTTTTACTATTTTCTTGTTAGCTACAGTATCATACAAATAAGTTCAAGAAGAAACAGTTTCTTTTCTCTGCCAAAAAATTTTTCATCGTTTCATAACATTCATAAATGGACGGCGAGTTTGTACTGTACATGTAAAACTAAAAGTTAAATTGCAAAACTTCTATGCAGTCTATGGAAAACAACTAATTCATCTCTTGTTTCTCCTTTTGTAAAACCTTCTCTCTTCATTTCTTCTACAATGTTCGACAATGCCACATTTTCCCTTTGATTTCGTCCCTACGCACAGCTGGGTTTGTATTATATAGTTCGATCTTTTTCATCTATTTTTATCTTAAAGTGGGGTATAGAAACTGAAATTGACTCTGGCCTACGAACCAGAAATTGGAAATGGGAAGGAGGGGAATGTGTGGCACAGACCTGCTTCTGAATAAAGCATTTGTATCCAGACAGTCCCAACGTTGATTCTAAAGAGAGAGATTCCATGAATCTTTTATGGCAAAGTCTTAGACGGGGTTGTTTAAAAAGAAAAAAACTGTTCTGTTAGAAAAATGTGATAATGGCCTTGCTTTCCAAGTATATGCATATGAATATATTTCATATAAAGTACTTCCTCGGCTCATTCGTTCTACTTGTAGTTTGGGTTTCTTTGTATTTGTTTTATGGTATTACCAGCCCTTCGTTGGCTGAGTCGGTTGAGCTTCAGACTGTCACTCGATGGGCCGGAGTTCAATTCCCCCGGCCGGCTGATGAAGAGTTAGAGGAATTTATTTCTGGTGATAGAAATTCATTTCTCGCTATAATGTGGTTCGGATTCCACAATAAGCTGTAGGTCCCGTTGCTAAGTAACCAATTGGTTCTTAGCCACGTAAAATAAGTCTAATCCTTCGGGCCAGCCCTAGGTGAGCTGTTAATCAGCTCAGTGGTCTGGTAAAACTAAGGTATACTTAACTTTTTTATAGTATTACCTCAAAAATATTAAAGTCTATTAACGTAAAGAACTAAACTTTTAGATGCCACCACTCAGCACATGCACATTCGGTGTACGTGCTCTCAGATGAGTATCAATGCCTTGGAAAATATCAAGTTTGAAATAACGTTCTGTTTGGTTTATCATGTGTTTTATTTAGATGCGTTCCCGAAAGGGAGACAGTAGGAGATGTATAAGAGAAACTCCTAGGTTCAAGTAAGCAGAGAAATTCCCGAGGACATAATTAAACAGGATGTGTTTCTTTCATGCGGCCACGTCCTACGAGTATGTGTTTTTTCTTTCCGTTTATTACGTCATTTCTCAAGTCAGGAATAGGTTCTCTCGGTGCTTTTTTTCTTCATTTTAATGCAGACAAATTTGACCTTTCATTTCATATAAACAGAGTACAGTTACACAGTTAACTACGATGGAAACAATAAAATTTACCCTTTTAGACCGCAATAGTTATAACATACCAATATGTTTTAAAAAACGTGAAAGAGTCCCAATTCAGTAAATGCTTAGGTAACAGAGAATACGGTCACTCAGATGTTCATACTGTATGTATTCATGTGCCCGAGGATTTATAAACACATGTTTATCGACTTAAAAAATTGCGTTATTTGAATTTTTAATATATATATATATATATATATATATATATATATATATATATATATATATATATATATATATATATATATATATATATATATATGGAGAGAGAGAGAGAGAGAGAGAGAGAGAGAGAGAGCGAGCGAGCACATGCAATTTCCGCTACAAAGTCAAATAGTGCTACGATCTCAGTAAAAGTGACCAAAAGTGCCTTATTCTAAAGAGACAGGATTTTTTTTCAGCAAGATAGGCTTTCAAGACATGTTATTCTTATCATGGTTATTATTATTTCTACTCCGGCTGATGTTCTTGTTGTTGATAAAAAGTTTATGCTTCTTGTTATTTCTGTAGTGATGACGATGATAAAAAATGCAGTCATCATTAAATTTCCTTCTCAATTTTCCCCCAGATGGTTTACCTCACTACTCATATCCTGGGCTCATAAGCAAATGGCGGGTAGATCACTACACACTGCTGAGAGACTATAAATTTAACGGTTGCCCCTGATATTACAGCGGTTTTCATTAGAAATATTAGCTCATAATACGAGAGCAATCTTCAGTGAACATTATTTTTTGGAGAAGTCGTGTTTAACTTCAAACGTCTTTATTGCATAAAATCATGTATTTTCCATACGATGATGATTCTAAATTCGCTCCAGAATTTTCTGCTTTTCATTTTTCATAAAATAATTTTTGACATAGCAGCAATAATCACTTAACCCTCTTTTCAAAGGGTATGATATTTTCATTTATTTACCGTATTCAAGATAATGACCGCATTTTCAGTGTAAAATTCCCTTTGTTCATATGTCACTTGTTAAGTTTCAATGAAAAGCCATCATATCTTCATTAGTTTCTTTTTCGGATGGGTATTTTTTTCATAAGTGTATTGTTCTGACGATAACGAATCAGTGACCAATTTCCGTTGCATTTTTTATATGATGAAGTTTTTATGAAACGAGTTATCAATTACGCTAATGAAAATTCTCATTTTTCTCCCAAGACTCACATCACTTATCCTGACCTGATGGATGGAGATCTTTGCTTTATCGACTTCGTCCAAGATAAGAGCCCTTGCTTTGATATCCCAGTTTAGCAGAATATTTCAGTAATAATCATTTAGCAAAATATTAGCGTCAGAACGGGTAAACCTGCACCAGTTGTCTATAACCACAAAGAAATCAAGAACGCTGGAATAGGAAACTGGTACGTAAACAGTCCTCGAGTTGCTGATTTTGCAGTCCTTGTGCGACAAGTAGTGCCATCTGTATATACTTTTTGCTGCCGATACTGCTCGTAAAGATTTTTCTTTGACTCTCAGTAGATGTGAAAATTCACATAAAAAAAAAAACGCCAATTCCAGTGACGCTCATATTATTCGAACAAGCTTTATCTCCACTCAGTGATATCAGCTAATGAGATTTCACCTTTCAAGAATACTTTAAACTATGAGGTAAAATTTGTTGAAATAAGACACACCTTCTAAAAGCCTTCGACATTTGGATTCAGTTACCATCTCAAATTAAACTTTATTTTCGAACAAGGCTCTCTTGAAGAAATGTTCGTCTCATTAATTGAAGGTGTAATGAGAGAGAGAGAGAGAGAGAGAGAGAGAGAGAGAGAGAGAGAGAGAGAGAGAGAGAGAGAGAGAGCATTCATATAATTGGGGCTGAAGAAATGACAATCCGTGAAGGTGGAAATAAAATAATAATTATAATAATAACTCTCGAACCACTGTTTCTGCTGTTGAACTGAACTTGCAATTGTAACTATTGCAAAGTTTGTTCAGTGTAAAGTTCTAGGTCTTTTATTTCATCCATACAAAAAATCAAAGCAAAACAAGGAGGCAAAAACACAAGAACAGAAATAATAATTCCAGTACTTCACTATGAACTCAGTAATGAAAAAGCTGTATAAGAAGAGGTCAGAGTTGTAAATGATCCTTTACAAACAGGAAAACGGAAGTGGATTTTCGTCCATATGCAATGAACCTCTGCTAGATTTGAAATTAAATATTAGGTAGTTATAAGGAAGATTGCATTCGTAAAAACAAAATATACAAAAACAAAATTAAAAACATTTACATTAAATAATAATAAACAAGATGAAAGCATCTCGTATCATAGCTGCAGACTAAAGGTCCATTTTATCGCAGAAGCTCACTTCATTTATTCCAGCCTTCGTAAGAATGGCCCGGCGAAAGAATTCCATTATGGAAGCATGAAGGGCGAAATATTCCCAGAGGCATAATATGCAGTTTCTTGGCGATTATTCACAAAAGGAGGCGCTTATATCGCTTTCACTGCTAACAGGTTATCAAAAATTGAGAAAAGTTTCTTCCCAGAAAATACATTAGAGATCTTAAACGAATTTACTACTATTATTAAAGAGTCCCATTAAGAATATATTGGCTCTTATCGTGAAAAAATTGGCCTCACCTTTTGATTAAATATTATTAAGGAGATCGAGGTGAAGCTATGAGGACGTTTGTCTTCAGATAAATAAACTGTTTTTTCTGACTTCATTAAATGGCCATAAATGGTCATTAAAAGGTCATTACAAGTTTGTAGTAACATCTGGCCATGTTAAGAAGCAAGGTCTGCTTACTTAATAAATAAACAACGCGCTAGGTAACGCAGTTATTCAGCGTTAGGCATATTAATTCTTTAATTCATTTCTCATCACACTTTTGACACACCGTGAACAGGGGAAATAATGTTCAGCAATTACCTCAAGCACCTGAATCTATAATCATGGATCTCCTTCGAATCCCCAGTAATGGGGTACAGTCGTTAGGTTACTGGCTTACAGCTGTATAATATATATATATATATATATATATATATATATATATATATATATATATATATATATATATATATATATATATACATATAACTGAATCACGAAAATATGAGACGTGATGAATATACAAATAAAGACAAAATCCATGAAGGAAAAAGAAACAATGGAGTAATGCAAGGCCTTTCGACTTGTCTTTTACTTGGCTCAGTAAAGGACAAGATGTCGAAAGGCCTTGCAGCACTGCATTGTTTATATATATATATATATATATATATATATATATATATATATATATATATATATATATATATATATATATATATATATATATATATATATATATATATATATATATATATATATATATATATATATATATATATATATATATATATATATATTCCGAACTCTAGAGTCCAGCTGTATGCTCAGATGTTTTTTTCATGCCATTCCACCTCCATAAGGTGGAATTCTCAGCGTTCCTCCTGCTTGGTGATTTTAAGTGAAGGATTTGTCCTCACCCAAGAAGGGATCCCCATTAGCACTCCTAGAAATGACCTGACTTAAACTAGGAGCAATTTCCGTTCACTGTCTCTTCTGATTTAAGGAATTAAAATTTTCTCTTGCAAAATAATCCATTTTCTTGTCACTTCCCCTTGGTATAACTAGGAGTTATTGAAGGCCAAAATGCATTTCGGAAAAGTTGACCTCTCTCCGAAACCAACATTATGTGTGTATATATATATATATATATATATATATATATATATATATATATATATATATATATATATATATATATATATATATATATATATATATATATATATATATATATATTTATATTTGCGTGTGAGTGTGTGTGCGTGCGTGTGTCTTAGTTATTTCTCTGTAGTAAATAGTAAATACTCTCATAAATTTTAGTCAAGAGAACATCGTCTGGGCTGCATGAGAACTGCTCACAGACCTCACATGAAATCTTAATAACATATTTACCCTGCCTGAAATGCAAAGGGGTATAATGCATTCAAGTCTCGCGGCCTGACAAAGAGCGACTCCACGTTTTATGTGGTCTTGAGACTGTTTCCTCTTTCTACCCCGTCGATCGTCGTTTCCGAGAGAAGCCAGCAGTCCCGAAATGCATTTGGGCCTACAAAAAGTCTTAGTCATATTAAGGGGAAGTCACAAGGCATATGTGTATATGCGCTGCCGTTCTTTGTATTTCCTAAATTATTCAGCTGTTACTACTTCTCAAAAAGAAGAAGAAGAAGAAGAAGAAGATAAAAAGAGCTTATTCATCTCCGAGGGCAGAATTCCATTTCTACTGTTCAAGTCTGTTTAGATAAAAGCTGTAAATGTCACTTTAGAAATCATTTTTTGCCACTTAAGCTTGTTATGATAAAGCTGGGTATATTACTTTGAAATCAATTTTTGGCACTTGAGTATGTAAAGATATAATCTAGTTGCCCTCACTTTTGGATGTATTTTTCTCACCTTTGTGCGTTAAGAAAATTTCGATTTAATATAACCTTAGAGCACAATTCTGCAACTTTAGCCCCTCGAAATAAAATCTTCAAAATAACTTCAGCATAAAAAGAGTTTGAAACGAATCAGCCTTCCCTCTTCTGGTTACCACCAACGAGTTTAGCGTCATTTAACATCTGTAACGAACTGGGAAACACGAGTCTGAATTCTCTTTCGGTTAAAAGGACGCCGTAATTGCATCCCTGAGACCCGGGACGCAGTATTAACAACAGGAAGGACGAAAGGTGCATGACATGCAGAATCACATGACTCACGCTGAGTAATATAAAATATATAAACTGTTTCCGCTATTTTCTGCTTCATACGCATCATGTTAATTTCAAAATGAACTGTGAGCAGGAATAGTAGTCTTTCTACTGCACCTGTTTGATGTCAAGGAGCAAATGAACTGGGGCATAAAGGTAGAGGGTTGTTTCAGGTTAGAGGAAACGATTACAACTAGATACATATTATTTACACTAACCAAGCAAACACACGTACGTACATACGTGCTCGAACTCATATTTATTTATATGTTATTCGTTGAAATGTTTGCTATGGTAATCGAGGGAAACAGAAGATGCAGGTCACGTTTCTTTATGCCAAAAATCAAAATTTTTGCAAACCCATTTGCAGAGTAGGGGTCACTTTCAGCTACTGTGCTCAAAGTTGAAAACTCTACAGCATTCCGAAAAGTTAAAGTATACGAATAGCAACTTAAAATGTAAACAAGTAAAAAATGTGCCGAAGTTTCTTCGTTGCAATCGAGTTTTTCGTACAGCCGCTACAGCGTATAATCAAGGCCCCCGAAAACAGATCTATCTTTCGGTGGTATCTGTATAATGCTGTATGAGCCGCGGCCCATGAAACTTTAACCACGGCCCGGTCGTGTCCTATCCTATATCGTTGTCAGAAGCACGATTATGGCTAACTTTAACCTTAAGTAAAATAAAAACTACTGAGGCTAGAAGGCAGCAATTTGGTATGTTTGATGACTGGAGGGTGGATGATCAACATACCAATTTGCAGCCCTCTAGCCTCAGTAGTTTTTAAGATTTGAGGGCGGACAGAATAAAGTGCGGACGGACAGACAAAGCCTGCAGAACAGTTTTCTTTTACAGAAAACTAAAACTGAAGTAAAACGACATATTGAAAGAGGCTTTCAAGCCAAACATTTACTGCACTGCGAAAAAATTCACACTTCCCACATGTTGAGAAACGGAGTAGTTATGAGGGAGAAAATGAACAGGAAACTCACTGCAAGAAGTACGCTAATTTTTTTTTTTTTTTTTTAATTCACCAAGTAAACACAACTTTAAGTTATGTGCTTTCGCAGCCATTAAGTTACCATTACGTGTAGGCTTTCTTTAATACAAAGTTTGTTTTACCTTGGTGGAAGAGCGCGGGTCTGAAGACTAATTAGAAAAGTTGATGTAAAATAAAATCCTTTACATCAAAGAGAGAGAGAGAGAGAGAGAGAGAGAGAGAGAGAGAGAGAGAGAGAGAGAGAGAGAGAGAGAGAGAGAGAGAGAGAGAGAGAAATTTGAAGCATTCACTACGTGTTATTATGAGAATAAATCCATCTGCTTGGATTATAGAATAACTACTTTTAAGACCTTGCTACCCTTAATGTCTTGCTAAGAAGCTGTTTAGCATTGTGAGTGTTGCCTTCGCAGCAATGTATGGTCATGTTCCGATTTAATTAACTGCCTTATGCGTATACTGTGATCCACAGGAAATAATAACAGATGTCTGCAAGCTGTGCTTTTTCATAAAATAAAATCAGTATTGATGTTTTAAACTTATTGCGCTGATAACGGTTATTAGTTTGTCAACAGTCAGTTCAGTGGCAGGAAAGAAAACTATCTTCAATAAAATAAAAATGACAGAAAGAAACATGAGATGAAGGGTAACAAAAATAGAATCAATGACCTGTTGGCTTAAGGATGTCATTATATAGAAAGCAAATAGTATCTAAAGTCAAAAGCAATCATTAGCCAATATGTTGATCAGTGATAATCACCTCACTGATTAGGAAATTTTCAGAAAAGAGATAGTGACAGACAGACACACAGAAAAAGAGAGAGAGAGGAGAAGGATAATTCTTATGCTGACTTTGACACCAGTAGAAGCTAACAATGTCATCGAAACTGTCTGTTCATCAACAGAGATCGAGGAAAATTAAATAAATGAAGTAAAATAGTGTTGATTTATTTTGATTAAAAATTCAACAGAAAGAATGAGTGTTCACCTAATCCCGGAAAATTTATTTCTTTTTTAGTTCCAGTTACTAAAGAATTTGATGCCGCTCATAATGGAATCCAAATCAGAAATTAAACAGATAAGTGTTGATATATCTTTTAATTGAATGCAAGTGAATCATGTTAGTTACAAAGGGTAGTGTTGTTCATTTTTCTTTTCAGTATAATCCACCGAGATCACTACCCTTTTGAACAAATGTTAATTTCCATCTTTACCATTATATTCAGTATATATTCAACTGATATTTAGTGCTGAGACATTAACGAATCACGCTACAGCTTCACTACATATATCGTTTTATATTTGCTTTACTGCCTGAATATATATTTTTGGCACAACTTCATTCTGTGAATATTTAGCGCCAAGACTATGTCATGAAATGTTTATATTTACACCCTTAAACTTGTTTCCATCTCATATCTTTTTCAAAACAGTTGTCAGTTCTTTCTTTGGCCTCATTCCTTGTTGTTATTACCATACTTGAAAAGATGATGACGTCCTTGTCATTGAAACAACAGAAATCCTTTTCAAGAAAATCATTGCTATTCCACAAGTACATTCTGAGGTAAGATAAAATGAAATGAACTTTCGAACATTCCATAATTGAGTAAGTCAAACAAATAATGACTTCAGAAGAGAAGCCGTCATAAAACAAATTACACAGTTTGCTCTTTCGTACCGTTCGAATATTGTCCTTTCAAATCCAGCCAGAAGAAAACAAATCCTCGAGGATTATTCACAGTACAGACAAAGTTGGAAAGGATTAAATGACGGCATACAGACAATCCCTTTCGAAGATATACGTTCCATTCAGTTTCATTTTTTGTTCTTCTGGAGAGAACAATTTTGTACTGAAAAAGCAACAGTTAATTATTTCTTCCATTTTAGTGCAAGAATTCAAACTCTCAAAAAAGAAGATAAAATTACTTCACGCAGTTAGGGGTTGCCTTTGTTTTTTTTTTATCAGTAAAAACATACACACTCTGACGGGTTATCTCAACTACACGCTGCCCATTGCCAGAGGACTTTAATCCTCTTTGCTTTGTCACTGTGCAAACGAACCAGTTATGAAATTTAGCTCATAAAGTCAAGCTCTGGAGCACTTTCAGACATTCAGCTCTTAACACAGTGAAACGAGGGAGTTAGAGTGGTTGGAAAGCAAGAAGAGGTTCGGAAAATAAATGAGATGAGGAATAGGTTCTAAAAGTGGAACTGGGGAAAAACCCCACAGGTGCGATAAGAAGTAATAGTTAGAGAAGTTGGGCAGCAAGGCAGAAGAGAGGAAGGAGAGGAATGGGGGTAAAGTAATAGAATAAAAAGTGGGTGCAGTTAGGAGCCGAAAGGAGGCTGCAAACACCCGCCCCTCCACCCTCCCTCGGTTCCAGCTTTATGATTACGTAACGGTCTCACTGTTGGTGGCACGTAAATTAATTGAAACTATATTATGAACGACACAGATGCATGGTTAATGTTAGTGGAGAATTGTCAAGTGAATCTGTATTAAATTGTGGGGCACCACTAGGAAATGCTATGTCACTTTTACCAATTGCCGTTCTCACGGAATAAATAGGGGGTTGGAGATAGAAGTAACAGTAGATAATAAAACACACCAAAGATCTACAAAGCCTACTCTAATGGAATACATCATGTATCTAGGGATGGGCCTTGAAACAAATCTAGGAAAGACAGAAACAAAGAGGACAGACTATGAGCCAAAGATTGGAATAACAGTAGGCGGAGAAAGGACGAATGATGTTCAGTATTTCAAATACTTAAGAACAAAGCATTTCAGCCTCACTAGAACTGGGACGGAATGAGAATAAAAAACGGCCAAATAAACATCATGCGGGATAAATAAGTTTTGGAAGGAAACAGGCGAAAGTTCCGCAAAATGCAAGATTATACATTATTTTAGCACGATCCTTATTGCTGTATGTATTTGAATCATGGCATAACAATGAAGCTTCATCTAAAATATTTGCTGATTTGAAATTGAAGATTTCAGAAGGATATTAGGAGTCAATGCCAGGACAGGGTGAGAAAGGTTATTATACGGGACATGACGGAAGTTCCATATGAAGATGTAATAATAATGAAAGGGAAATAGAGATGACCTGGACATGTCCTTCACACCACATCTATGATAATAATTGTACGTGATTGTACTGATGTGTATCTTTGGACACCAGAAAAAGTGGAACGACGAAACTCATCTAAATGGGAACTATGAGGCAGGTTGCTGGTGAGAAGATATTTGGGGAAATTAAAGGACAGGAGAGAAAGGAGTCGCATACACACACACACACGTACACGCGCGCGCACATATAAATATATATATACATATGTATATGTATATATATATATATTTTTTTTATATACATACACACACATATGTGTGTGTGTGTGCATGCGCACGTTGTTTTAGAATTTCGTGTAAGTGATATAATTTACTATTAAAAAACTGCAAACCTAGCCAATGAAATCACGTGCTCATGCAGCAATATCAAGTGATAAAAATGCTAAAATCATGAACAAATTTTCATAAAAGGTGTCACATAAAATTCAGACGAAAGAACAGAGATGTTCTATTTCTGCGTGGAATTTGTGCCTTTCATAGTGCTCGAAAGCCCCTGGTCCTCCGCTGTTGTCTTCTGTCCACAGATTGTTCTGTCATCATCCACTGATATGGGAAGGGATCCCTGAGGACTATTCACTGTGTGCTCTGTGCTGGAACGGGATTTAACACCTGAATCCTGCTGATCCTTTCCAAAGAACGCACGTCCCGCTGTCGTTCCTTCCCCTGTCTAAAAGCGCATTCAGTACAAAAGGATAGGATATATATCCATTTGTTTCAGATCGAAACAAATTAAAAGATCAAACATAACAGTGTTATTTTTATTGGCTACAAGTAAAACGCCGTATTCTCTTTGTTTTTTTTCAGAATTAGAAGTCAACAGAAAAAGGAAGGAAATACAATCATGTTTCTTTGGGACAATAATGATTCCTCCATAACACCGTCAGAAGTATCACATTTGATTGCTTAATTATAATTATACTCTTTCTGATTCAGAACATCTAAATTCTTTACTCAGATCTTGTAGTGATTCACAAAATATTTCTTGTATATATATATATATATATATATATATATAATATATATATATATATATATATATATATATATATATATATATATATATATATATTATATATATATATATATATATATATATATATATTATATATATATATATATATATATATATATATATATATATATATATTATATTCATTTATTTATTTACGATTTACCTTGGGTAAATGCTTATCATGAGCCATTAAGGGACTAAATGAATGATTCTGTTCCTTACCTCTATATTTTTATAAAATCTGACTGCTGTTGATTCACGAAATCATAAAAAAACAAGGAAAAAGGGGAATTTAACTAAGTGAGGGCTCTACTCACAAGGTATTTGTGAGTAAACACGTTAGGGTAAGTTTAAAATTACGTGTATTTACATGAAATGAACTATCAGAAGATGAAATGGACTAATCAAGCAGGCAAGGCCTGAGAGGTTAATTATAACTGGGAAAACGTGAAAGTATATCCGTCGGTGGGACGATGCTGATACAAGGCACAGTCAAGAGAGATTTCCACGGCTAACAAACCCTCTGTAAACGGAGAGATTCACGAATTAAAAGCCAGTAAAGACACAGTAAAATATGCATAGGACAAGGCGAGCACAGAGGGTGCCAAAGAAGCCTTGAACACACTTTTTTATGTAATTATTTAAACACAGGAATTTACGTAACACTGCCCTAACAAGGCAAGGTTGATATGGAAATACTGGCACTTAGAAATGAAGATGGGAAGTTCAGTACAAGAATTAAAACAGTGTGTCTGACTGGAAGAACCTTTGCAACAGATCACTTTACCTTGTAGAAGATAATGGTGGTGGAGGAGGTCTAAGGGCTTCAATGGTAAGAATACTAAAGGCCCATACAAGATAGGACCACGTGGTAGGGCATGGATGGCTCTCTGAAAGAGGCCGAAATGGAAGGGGGAGATGTGTCTCACCCGGTACCAGCAATGTCTTTCTCGTATGTTCCTTTGGTGAGGCCCTTATATGACTTCAGTCAAAGGTTAGAAGGTTACCCACAGGTAGATGGGGTTGGTGTCATTTCCCTATCCGCATGCATCGTTTATGACTCAAGATCCAGCTGTTCATGCCAGATGTCCTTTCTCTTAATCTGCTTCCCCGGCACTATTCTGCCTCCAGCCAGACTTGGTTTCCTCACAACCTTGTGTCTGTAAACAAAGTTTCCTGCAGCGTCACATGTTCGAGAACAGAAAGTTGGAAGGGATATACAGATTGCGATTAACAGAGTAAGGGAG
>JANJGK010000036.1:12210896-12255896 GCA_039081455.1 Macrobrachium rosenbergii | reverse complement strand
ATGAAATACAAGTTGAGCTATTTGTTTAGTCTCTCTGGCGAATTTTATTTACGAATTAAGGCCAATTTTTGTGGCCTGCGAAGCAGCATAATGATTTAAAACATTGCCTGGTGCAGTAAATTACTGTTATTGCTCACCAGACAACAGTATCACCTATCAAAAACGTCAACGATTTTTATGTAACTAGAGATAACTTTATGTAATTAGGAAAGAGCTTATTCTTTTAATGATACTTCAAATGGTAAAGAGAGAAGTGAGTACAGCTACAATTATAAAAAGATTCAAGGAATGACAGGTGTTTCAGTTTCATGTACACTCAAGCCTGGCTACTTGGTTCATTAATTCATTTTGATCTATCATTATTATTTATTACTTATTGTTAGTTGATATTCTATCACTGATGCATTGAGTAAACCCAAGTATCATATGATTTCATAAAGGTGATCCAGCTATTTACAGTGTAAATATTTATACATACATTTATATATATATATATATATATATATATATATATATATATATATATATATGTGTGTGTGTGTGTGTGTGTGTGTGTGTGTGTGTGTGTGTGTATATATGTATGTATGTATGTATGTTTAAAAGCATGTAATTATATGCGTGCGCGCGTATCTCCGTGTACACTACAAATGGTTGGATTACCTTTGTGAAATCATATGGTACTCGAGTTTACTCAGTGCATCAGAGATAGATATCAACTAACAATAAGTGGTAAATATTAATGACAGATCAAAATTAATCAGTGAACCAAGTAGCCAGGCTTGAGCTTAGACGAAACTGAAACACCTGTCATTCCTGGAATCTTTTTGTAACTGTAGCTGTACTCACTTCTCTCTTTACCATTTGGAGTATCATTAAAAGAATATGGTCTTTCCTAATTACATAAAGCTATCTCTTGTTACATAGAAAACGTTGACTTTTTCAAAGGTGATACTGTTGTCTGGTTAGTAATAATAGTAATAATTTACTGCACCAGGCAATGCTTTAAATCATTATGATGCCTGGCATGCCATAAAATTGGCTTTAATTCGTAAATAAAGTAAGTGCTTTATTTAAAAATCATTCACCAGTGAGACTAAACAAATAGCTCAACTGAACTTCGCCCGTTTCAGTAAAACTTTTGCTCCAGCAACTCTGAAGACACGGGCTCGAATCTCGTTTGTGGGCTAAAGTTCAGTCTCTCATTTACCTGTCAGTTAGAGCATTCATAAATATCATGTGAAAAAGTAATCAAAATCATAATACATATATATATATATATATATATATATATATATATATATATATATATATATATATATATATATATATATATATATATTATATATATATATATATATATATATATATATATATATATATATATATATATATATATATATTATATATATATATATATATATATATATATATATATATATATATATATATATATATATATATATATATATATATATATGTATATGATTATAATCACCTTAGCACGTGATTGTGTTCGGCAATCAATTTGCATTTTATTTTTAACCTCAGGCATACATCAAACGTACCCAGGACTTTAAATTCGCCTTTTTTCGTACGCACGCGCGCACGCGCTCACCCCCACACGTGCACACAACAATAAAAGGCTGACGGTTTCGTTATCACTATGGATTAATAACATAGGATTTATGATAGCTGTTCAGATAGTTTTGTCCTAAATCTTTTTTTTTCTGACCTTGAAAGATTAAGGACATTAAGCGACCCGTCACAGACATCCTGAGGTAGAACGTTAATGCCTGTGACAAATATCGTATATCTCATGGATTGTCTTTCGCCTTTTGATCCTTCATCCCTAAGAGCATCAAGCTTCCTCAAATATCCATTCACTCGAAGTGCCCGAAAATCCGTCTTTTATCAGGGATACTGTTCTTTACCTAACGTCCTGCATATTTTAATCCAAGTTATTACACAGAGTGTCCTTACGTTTATAGTGAATGTGCAAAGTTGTCATCAACATGCAAGTGTTCACAGAACAGAAGTCTCTTAAGTAACATTAATGAAATGCAGATTAAGACATTAACTTTGACAAGCAAATGAAGCAATATATGAAAATTATACGAGTAAATAATAAATAACCAAAAATAAGCATTGCTTAAAAATAGAAATCAACAACTGTTTATAGCACGAAAGTTGATTAAACGAAAGATGAACTCATTCACTCCTTAATAAAAAGACCTGGATTGAATAGTATAAAATCCTTACGCTAATGAACCAGGAGAACTCCAATGTTATTGTGCTAGTCATCATCTATTTCTAATTATGTTGGAATTTAAGAAATATATACATACATACATACATACATATATATATATATATATATATATATATATATATATATATATATATATATATATATATATATATATATATATATATATATATATATATATATATGCTATATCAGTAATGTGAATAGATTCAGAGTAAACTCAACTGATTTAACCGATATACCAACATACCACTAAAGTAGAGAGTTCACTATTACTCATTTTGATAGCCACCTCAGAGAGATCGTTAAATCTATCGCACTTCTAAGTCCAGATGATGCCCCACATCTTATGCTGAATCTCCCAAAAATTTCAAGAAGGCCCATGGAAATCATGCATGACATTAAACATTTTCGATTTCCATTTCAGTGATCAAACAGCTCTAGGAAAATATAAAGCGCCATTTTCCATTTCTTTTCCGAGCCGATCATTCCATTTTCGTGCGTGTTTGACTGTGCTGGTGAGTAACCTACAGCTGTACAAGACACAATATAGTAATTTTAGTCAATTTTTTTCGGCGCCCTTAAAGATGAAGATTCATTTCATTTCCACCTCTTGACATCTCGTCTGGCTAACTTATTTCCTCTAAGTTTTCGTAAAATTTTTTAAAGGAAAATGCATCCTACGCTATATTAAGAGAACTGAAAGCGTAAATACGTTTTCGGGTAATATCCGTTATATGAAACGGACAGCAAACTACTATTACTTTCGGGAGTAAATTTCCAGAAATGGGAGACTTTAATCGCCGTGATATGACGGATGCCGACTGACGCTGATCGTCTCATAATACGGCAAAAAAAAAAAAAAAAAAAGCTGTATTGCTTTCGGCGATTATTGTTCCTGGTTCCGGTTCTTTTCTATATATCTATTCTATATGACTCTTTTGACCCACATGATGTTCATGCCCATAAAAGCTCCGTTTCGATTCACTCTTTTATTAATCGCAGAGCTATTATATTTCTCTCTCTCTCTCTCTCTCTCTCTCTCTCTCTCTCTCTCTCTCTCTCTCTCTCTCTCTCTCTCTCTCATTTATTCTACATGCAGCTATTCTACATCCAGTAGGGCCATTTCTATGTTAATCGCCCGTCGCAGAACCTCATTTTAGCCACTTAGCCTCAAATGGAGGACGCCTCTGGAGCGACTGAGCGATTATAGTTTCACACAATGTGACACTGAACATCGCTGACGACCTCGAATGGCAGTGAGCACAGCTATGATGAGACTTCTCCCTTTTACATTAAATAAACAAGTAAAAATGCGCCGAAGTTTCTTCGGCGCAATCGAGTTTTCTGTACATCGTATAATCAAGGCCACCGAAAACAGATCTATCTTTTGGTGGTCTCGGTATAATGCTGCATGAGCCGCGGCCCATGAAACTTTGGCTAACCTTAACCTTAAATCAAGTAAAAACTACTAAGGCTAGAGGGCTGCAATTTGGTGTGTTTGATGATTGGAGGGTGGATGGATCGACATACCAACTTGCAGCCATCTAGCCTTAGTAGTTCTTAAGATCTGAGGGCAGACAGAAAACTGTGAGGACGGACAGACAAAGCCGGCACAGTAGTTTTCTTTTACAGAAAACTAAAAATGAATCCCCACGAATACTTTCGGATACCGGTTTCGGACTCTTTGTTTGGTCTTTAGAAAGCGGTTAGGTATTCGTTTCATCTACTGAATAGAGCTACATTGAAGAGAGGTTGCAAGGCTGCTTTATGAAACCTTAGTGATTACTTTTCTCAGTTATTCTCATATTATTTTTAGTCACCGTATATCATTTAAAATATTTATAAATTTTCGTTTTCGATTATCTTTTTATTTTAAGATGAAAGACGAAAAAACGGAGAGAGAGAGAGAGAGAGAGAGAGAGAGAGAGAGAGAGAGAGAGAGAGAGAGAGAGAGAGAGAGAGAGATAGAGAGAGAGAGATTCAGAATGTTATTCTACACTGAATACCGAAAGAACTGGAACGGAAAACATATCAGTGAACTCAAAATCAATGGGCATCTCAAGCAACCGTCTGTGATCTAGAGTGATCAGCCTCACTTAGTAGTGAATCATATTTCGGCCATTATTATTCCTATATATCAATTTTTGTTGGCAGTGCCAAGCGATATTAGGCTTATACTAAATGTCAGACTATCAGGAATATGAAATAAATCCATCTTACCTTTTATGTAAAGAGATGATGATGTGGATAATGTTGGATTAGATGAGATTGGTTCATAATCAAAGTTCACAGAACATGAAAATTCTAAATACAGCACTTGATAGTTTTCAGTACACAACTTGATGATTACCAGGATAATTCACAGGCAGTATTAAAAATTAGAATTAATTACAACATTTTTCACACTGCATAGGGTAGATCCGTGAGGAACGATAAAAAAAATTCCAGGTGCTTAACCTGCTTTCTTTCACAGAACTGAATATTCCGATTGGGAAAAAAGAGAAAGGAAAAAGGTAAAATACATTGAAACTTCACATTCATCCTTTACACGTGCATTAATACCAGAATTTTCATGTTCCAATATCGAAGAGTAAATACTGCAGTGCCTCCTTATGTTGTTTAAAACATGAGCGAAAGGAAAGATAAAAAAAAGACTTGTTTTTAATGTTTTCAGTCCGGCAACTTTACAGTCTGTGAGGCCTTTGAGAAAGGTCGAAGTTCCCAAACAAGTCCTCTTAATTAACTCACTGTATTGTGAGAAGCACCTGAATAGGTCCACCTTCGTTATCTGGTAATGGGGCTGGAGAAGAGCAATGCATATCGAATGACAGAGGATGATATCTACCAGGCTAACACTGTGTACGCTAAATCGAGAATACATTATATATATATATATATATATATATATATATATATATATATATATATATATATATATATATATATATATATATATATATATATATATATATGTGTGTGTGTGTGTGTGTGTGTGTGTACAGAATGTACGTGTATGTATATGTGTATATATATATATATATATATATATATATATATATATATATATATATATATATAAGTAAATGTTTGTATGTATATTGTAACTGTGAGCGCCATAAGATAATAGGGTAGGTTTCAAATCCGTACCCACCCCCCCTTCCCTTTCCCCCTGGTTTTAGAAGTCTAATTCAGATCTGTTGTTTCGTACTTGTCAGTTAATATTTATATTGAAAGCTAGTAATTAATGAAAGGGAATCTTAAGACGAGGTCGTTTTGTCTTATTGAATACTACGGCTCTTTTAGATCTGTTTTACCAATAATGCGAGCTATATTTATATGTACAATGGATATGAATATATTCTTTATAGACTTAATGACCTCGTAAGTTCTCGATATGCGTGTTCGTTTTAAAGGATTTTTAGAAAACAAATTTTTATTTTCATCTATTAGGAACTGCAAGAGGCAGAGTTTGTACTAGCAAAGGATCAGCTCGATCCACTACAACAGTAACAATTAAATAGCTTGAACAGTATCCCACTGGATATGGTGCCAATTACGGAAAAGGGAACATAGGATATACATTTGATCGTTATTCTTGATTTTTTTTGTCATAATATCCCTGAGACAGATACGCTGAATCGATTATAAATCTTTACCTATGAAATGCACGTATGGAAATTCCTACTTCCTATTCGCAAGCTCGCCAGGCAAAAAAAAGTAAATAAAAAAGATTAAATTAAATTGAATAAATTAAGTAAGTTAATAAAAAGAAATAAACACCTTTTTTAAACAGAAAATCTTTATATAGAAAACAGTCACAGATTCGATGTCGGTTAAAGTTTAAGTGAATAAAGGGTTAAGAATATTTTTATCTGCTTAACCACTCGCCCCCCTCAGCCTTAAAATCTTTCCCGTTGTTTAACCAACGAACATCATTGTCCTGTTCCCTCTCAGATTTAAACGCAGAACCATTATAATGAGTTTTTTTTACTTATCCTATCAGATTTTTCTATTTAAAATCATTTAACAAAACTGGATAATACTGTTTTAATTTTCTAGTACCGAAAAAGTAACACCTAAATGAAATATGACAATACCAGTTACACTATACGTACAGTATATCATTATACTTATATATTCTGAAAGCTCAATCATATAAAACAGCAGAGAACCTTTTTTTCTTTGATAAAGTTTTCAAATAAAGGCGTCATCAACAAAATACCAAGTCTTAATTAATTTTTTTTTATTTTGATTCTTTTGTACATTTTTCTTTGTCCTCTTGCCACAGACTTAATACTAAGATATAACATTCTGGAAATGAAAAGATCCTTCCTTTGTACATTAGGTGATAATACTCAAATCTTCACTTATAAAACCTAGAGTTTACTGATCATTCGCTTGAGTAGCCCTTTACAGCTAAAACACTTTTTCTAGAACAAGTCCCACACACACACACGCATATATATATATATATATATATATATATATATATATATATACATACATATATATATATATATATATATATATATATATATATATATATATATATATATATATATATATATATATATGTATAACTGAATCACGAAAATATGGAACGTGATGAATATATAAATAAAGATAAAATCCATGAAGGAAACGGAAACACTGGAGTGCTGGAGGCCTTTTGACACTAGTCCTTTACTTAGCAGACTGAAGAAATATAAAAGTATGTTTACAAAGAAAGCTCATATAAATGACAGATGGGGATTATAAAGGAAACATATGTACCTGGAATCCAACACAATTGAAGAATTAGTAGAACTGCCAAAACAGGATTAAATATTTAAGAGGTTTTTACAAAGGATTAGGATCAACCGTTCAGGAGCAGGGACAGGACAATTAAAAGATTATACAGGTTCGTGACTGACCACCTAAAAATTTTTAGTACAACACAATAATTCTCTATTTTTTTTTTTTTTGTAAACAATAATATATAATTAGTATCGTACCTAGTACAACTAATCAGCAGAAGAGGTGCGTACTGACCAAAGGCTTTTCACTAAATAGTTACCTCACGCTGAGGCAACTGAACCGTGAACTACATTGAATAAAAAGTAAAAGTATAAGTGATAATGAACATATCAAATATTATATTAGTATGAATATGCATTACATTTGGCTTCTGTTCTTAAAGAATTATAATAAATGTACTTCATTCCTATACTGGAATTACCTAATCAAAAAAATCTTATTTTCAATGAGGAAATCTGTATGATATTCCTTACAAAATTGAATTTTGAGATAACGTTGGAGAATTACGAAACGTACCATACGAAAACAAATTCTTGAATAATGAAATCACTAAAGTTCACGGACTTATGGATGAACAGTTGATAACCAGAGCGTTCTCTAATCATTTTGTTGGCATCTAATCCGAAAACGTTTCATTTTATGCTGGAACCTGTTTCGAAACCAGGTTTCTGATGAGGTTGGGAAAGAACTTCAGTTATACTGCTATTTCATTCTATGTTGGGATTACGTTGACTCCACCAACCGCCTTTCACGGGATCATTTTTGTTCTTGTATTTTTTTAGGCTTCTTTTTCTGCTGCAGTGCCCACCCTTAATCCAGTGACGTCAACCAGGTTCAAGGTCATTTCTGTTCAGCGTTTTTAGTAATTGCTTTTTTTCTGTGGATAAACTGTACGCAGCTGTCACTTTTTTTGGTAAGGTGAAAGACAATGTAAAAGTACTATTCGGGAAAATATATCTATCTATATATATATATATTATATATATATATATATATATATATATATATATATATATATATATATATATATATATATATAATTTACGTATATATCCATATATATATATATATATATATATATATATATATATATATATATATATATATATAGATTACACACACATATAGATATATATACATATATATATATTTGTGTTTTGTGCGTATGTGTGTGTTAGAATTAATAGTACAGTAACCTAATAGCGCTTTGTAAAATGAAAAAGGCCCAGAAAAAGATTAACACGCAAAAAAGTATTCTACTACTAAGTCTTTTATGCTCCCGCGAGCAAGCAATATTTCATTTGTAACATTGTCCATTGGAAAATTATAAGCTTAAAAGAAACAACGGGCCGATTTTTTTCTGTATAAAGGAAATATTCACACGCACAAAAAGTAAATAATCGTCATTCACGCAGTCTCATCTATGTCATTCACCTGTTGTATTTCAAAGTTTTTGTTTTTCATTCTTCTGTCACGTCGTTCTCCCCAAAATACTCATTCACAAAAAAAAAAAAATACACAGCCCATCAAACATTTCCTTTCAGCTTTCACACATCACACTCTGTTAGTCCTCTTTTATAGGTTTCTTTTAAATCTCTCATCATCTATGCCATTCGCTCCAAGATACTTATGAAAAAAAAAACCACACACACACACACACACAGATAGCCCATAAAACATTCCATAGAAATGCTCACCGATCACGTTCTAAATGGGTGGTTCTTTTTCATAGCTTTCCGTTCATCCTTCCACACCTGTGTTGTTCGCTTCAAGATTTTTATATATAAAAAAAGAAACAAACACACGCCTAGCCATAAAGCAATCCTTCTAGATGTTCACAGATCACTCTGTACGGCTGGTTTTATTGGCAAATGCATTGTCTTTCATGGTAATGTTAACTACTTATTAATCTATTCATTTTTAATTTTGAAATGATCGGGAACTTATGATGCGTACTGTTGGCTTTATGTGAGAAAAATTCCGTAAACTTCATTAAAAATCAGTGAAAATAAACACACTTCCGACATTCCATGTGAAATTCATCTAAAGAAATATCTAGTATCAAAAAACCGAATATGGGAAAGAAGTAAATAAGTTAATCAACCAGGACTAAAATAGTCCAGTTATCTGTCCAAACTATTCAGGTTCAGACGAGAACCACGAATACTATAAATACTGGCAAAATATGCAAATAATCCACGAAAAAACAGTTATTATCAATGGCTGAAATATGGTAATAAAAAATAGTAACGAAACATTAAATATTCTAATTTAGTTACAAGTTGTGTTATACTACTATTGGGTGTTTAATATTAACTCAATTTTTTTCGGATCACGTATCACATTTATTGTGATACTGAAATTACCCGTGAAAATCATTCCACTTTACAGATATAGCAAGTATATTTTAATTATTGGCAAAATATGGAGAAAGCCACAGAAATAGTTGGCATGAAAATTTCGAATATTCGAGACAGAATTTGTTATGAAATCATAGATGAGATGTGGTAGAGGTCCAAAAAGAAAAAAAAAGAACAAAAATCGTAAAAACCGAAGCCCAAATGGGAGGGTCAGATTCAGTACCGTATACAAATGTCAAAAGGGAAATTTTATCTCCCCTGACAGATTGTTGACCGTGTTGGAAGAATTTTATGAATAAATTGCATCGCTGTCATTCTCTTTGCAAAATTTTACGTAACCCTTAGATTGACGTTAAAAAAATCAATAAAATGGTAAACACGAACAAGGGGAGATATCTTTTCCATATATTATATATATCCATAATAATCAACAAATATTCTTATAGTAATCACAAAGAAGTTATGTGGGTTCTTAATATATTGTTACTGAATTTGGGGAAAAATGTTAGTATATATGTAAATATATATATATATATATATATATATATATATATATATATATATATATATATATATATATATATATATATATATATATATATATATTGCAACATTGTTGACAAACACGGAGGGTGACGTAGGACCCAGGTTGAGTAGCTGAGTTACTGTGTCAAAGGTCACAGGGGGATTTTAGAACGCAGAGATGTCTCCTCGGTATGTCTGTAATTTTTTTTTTTTTTTTTTTTTTACGTATAGTAAAGGAAATAACTGCACTAACAGGAGTCAGGGCTTGGCCTTGGGAGTTCTTAATATCTACCGTTACTGACATGATTTGATCAGTCTTCTCGAATGAAAAAGTATTACGGCAATAATTTATCTATCTATCTCCATACCATTTACAACTCATATCCACCGACTCGACCAGTGATATTTTCGAGGTTTGATCCCACGAGATCTAAACTTACGACCAAAAAAGAACTGCGAGTAGAGCATAACGATGTTCTTCCCTTGGTCTTCGTGCATCCCTCCCTCTCATCTTGAACAATTTCCACATAAAATACATTTTCTCTCTCTCTCTCTCTCCATCTATCTTTCCCCTCCCTGCCTCTCCCCTGAAGCACCTTTTTATTCTTCTCTCCTTTTTCAAGTGCCACTTTCGATGCCGCAATATCTTCTCTCTCTCTCTCTCTCTCTCTCTCTCTCTCTCTCTCTCTCTCTCTCTCTCTCTCTCTCTCATATACCTACCATGAATACCTGTATTTTTTAACTTTTAATGAGATTTTTTTTATGTAGAAAATTCGTCTTTGATTTCATGGTTGTTCTGGAACAGTTGGTGTCAGCCATTCCATGATCTACAAACCTATTAGACTTTTTTGCCGCTCAAGAATTCCGTTTCTAAAGTAGAAAATTGGGGGGTGGGGGGAATAGCCACAAACAGTGTTGATTTCACTTGTAAAGTAAATTTAATCTCGCATCCACTTTTTTCATAAATTAATCCGATTGACTTCACCTCCGAAGAGGCTTGAATTATGTTCATATAGGGAGTCTGTATCTGAGGAAGGTTAGGTTAAGTAATGCTAATTAAGTAAGGTAAGGTTAAGAACGTAACTTATGGTTAATTCATAAAACATAAGGTTGATTAAACAATGTAAGAGTAATTGGGTAAAAGAAGGCAAAGAGATGGAAGAACTATATGAAGAGTTCTTAAAATTCCATGATGGGAACAGAAACATTGGTGGCAAGGTGTAGGGATAAGATCGTAGAAGAGGAATAGGAACAGTAAATGGTAGGGTCAGGATATAAATGGTTCGGTGAACGAAATCAGCATTACTAAAGTTGCAACTGTATGGGCGAAGAGAAGACCGTGTATAGGTGTACAGGAGGATGGAATGGGTAGTCAAGAATAAAGGGATAAAACAGGAGGCCAGAAAAAAAAAAAAAAAATAACTGAACGGAGAAAGTAAACAAGACCATTAGGGAGAATGAGAAGCAATTTTATAAGGAAGTCATTTCAGTAATTGGAAAGAGAAAGGTTAATGAAAATGTCAAGAGCAACTCTATAAATGGAGGTTATGACGTGTCGCCGTCGGACCTAGGAGAGCAAGTATATCCCCAAAAATTCGATGAAAATCAAAAGCCTAATACTGGAACCACCGCTTGAAACGGAATAATATAAAACTGATTACACAGAGAAACTTTATGTATGTATATGTATACACATTTATGTGTGTGTGTGTGTAATTTTAAAACCGTGCGCTTTAAATAACAGAACCCGGGACAAGGAATATCAAGATTTCCCTCCCAAGGAAGAGAGAGAGAGAGAGAGAGAGAGAGAGAGAGAGAGAGAGAGAGAGAGAGAGAGAGAGAGATGAATTATATCACATCTACCGGCATGAGACATGAACAGCATCCTGATAAAACGAGAATAGAAAGGAAAGGAGAAATTGACGTCCACGAAGAAGCCAACATAGACCAGCGGCCTGAGACTCGACATCGAGTCCCATTGGGAGCAAACAAAGGAGACCCGACTGAGCGGTCTAATGGGCCAAGCTCCATTTGGGCATTGTGTCTTAACGATTACAGACGACCTCATTTGCTTCTCTTATCATGGCGTGAGCCCGCTCGTCTGTTATAGCGTTCATCTCTAATGCTGCGTAATTATTAATTATTCATACTAGATTCCACCATATGAATGAACAGAATTAAAATGGAATGTGGAAGAAACATGGGAATGGAATATACCATCGTTGACAGAGAGGTCAGGTGAATCAGGTATTGATCAGTTTTCGGAAATGTTTGGAATGGTATCTATAAGACGAGATCGACTGGATGTTTTAATTGGGCATAAAGGAAGAGAAGTATATGCAGTGCGATAATGTTTAAAAACATTCAGAGGATAATGAGCATTGAAGTATTTTTCAAAACCAGGCTTGCTGTGAATATTCTGGGTTAATTATTTACGTAAAGGGCAAAAATCCCATTGTATCTCAACGGGACATGTGTAGTAATGTCTACCATTTTTCAAAGAATTTCATTTGAAAAGCAGTAGAAGCCAACCTGAAATGTGACGATGTTCGGTTTCCTTTTTCCTTTCTTTATATGGGCATTTTCATCTGCATTTTACCTGACTACAGTTTTAGCAATGTATGCATGTATATACATACATACATACATACATACATACATACATGTAAATATTATTTGTAAAAAGATATTTATATATGTATATATACATATATAGTAATGTACAAACATTTATATATAAAATCTATTTTGGAGGTATGTTAACGGCCAAAAACCAAATAAACATGAAGAACGAAGCTGTAATTTGGTTTGTTGTTGAAATCGAAGGCGATTGACGAAACTGAAATAATTATCCTTGAGAAAACCCTTAAAGAATTTTAGTGTAAATATAGCGCTGTAATGTTAATGAATACCATTCTATCTTAACTATTCGGTATGAATTCTTGTTAGCCTCTTGGTCGCTTCGATTCCACAGTAATATATGCAGCACGTATGAGGTAAGTTTCCCTGCTTCCTCAATTTCATTTCCGAACTAATTTGAATGGCTTTGCTTTTGATTAGTAAGTAAAAGAATAACTAAAAATATGCCGAGTATTCTGTTATTGATAACTCCATAATCACTAAACAGCCATTTCATTGTTACCGCCCAAGAATTCTTCCTTAGGATTTGCCGGCGAAAATGAAACTGAGGAAATAAAAAAAATTATTTTATACATATTACTAATAATAATGGATAATGCAAGCGAGTATAAAAAGGCTAGCAAACATTTATATCAAACAGTTCAGAAATAATGATACCCATCACCACCTCAAACATTACAGGAAATAATTCTGTAAAAATCCTTTGAAGGAATTTTCGTATAAATGAAGCGCAGAAGAGAGAGCAGGTAAATAAATATGATTTATCCTTCATTCTTAATTCTCAGAATGAAGGATAAATCTTATTTATTTCTCAGTAACATTTCTCAAGTATCAGTTTACCCCGTGGGGCGATAATCACCACGGGTTGTAGAATATCATAGGTGGCATTGCAAGAGGACTATTCATACGAATCTTCATTCAAGTACAGTATTTAACATATGACTTGAATAGACTAGAGTTAAATGTAAAATGGTCGTCACTTTAATTGCACTCTCCCTGTAATGAAAAACCACGGAACCGTCTTTTTTCGTCTGCGTTGTGAACGAAGGTATTTGAAAGAATAACAAAAGCTATAAAGCTGCTCGGAATCACTGGCGCCGTTTAATCAGTTTTCCTGACATTTCTTAACTGTTGCTTATTTGCTTATAAGTTTATTTATTTTGTGATATGGTTATTTTTCTGTTATGTTCACCGGTCTTTCTTCCAATTCAGTTTGCTTTGTTTTCTCGACTGTCACACACGCCCATTTTTTTACGCATATGTAATAGTAAACGGCAGGTATCACGTAATGTCAAGGCCTTTTCCACTGAAAGACGAAATTTTTCGAACATACAATAGAAAATTTACCAAAGAAATTAAAATGCACCTTCATCTTCTGAATAATAATAATAATAATAATAATAATAATAATAATAATAATAATAATAATAATAATAATAATAATAAGAAGAAGAAGAAGAAGAAGAAGAAGAAGAAGAAGAAGAAGAAGAAGAAGAAGAAGAAGAAGAAGAAGAAGAAGAAGAAGAAGAACGGATGTGCCAGTGGAAATTGTACCCATGATCATAGGAACACTGGGCATGATCCCAAGATCCCTGAAAAGGAATTTGGAAAAACTAGATGCCGAAGTAGCTTCAGGACTCATGCAGAAAAGTGTGCTACTAGAAACAGCGTACATAGTAAGAAAAGTGATGGACTCCTAAGGGGGCAGGATGCAGCCCGGAATCCCACACTATAAAATCCACCCAGTCGAATAGGATGACTGTGATAAACAAAAAATAAATAAATAAATAAATAAGTAAATAAAATAATAATAATAATAATGTCTAGCAAAGGTTTTCTAGTTAAGGTAGGATGGTAACAATAAGAGTAATGGTGAACCCCGAAGGAAACTATAAGCATGCTTCTTCAACGGCTGAAGATGATGAAAATCGAGGAAACAAGATGCAGGAGAGAAAACCAAATATGGCGGAAAGGCTGTTGGCGGGCAGGGGGGGGAGGGGGGAATTGAACAGTTAGCAAAAGTTGCATCCACTAAGAAAGAGCTGAAAATGAAATCAAATGAGGCTGATCACGTCGTTCTGTTGAAATGTTTGGAACAATTTAACTAGAAAGGGTCTACGGATTTCAAAGGGAATACATTCAAGGGAAATTAAATTTCAATGTCAAACTTCGTCCTCTCATGAGCCGTTATTAGGGTAAAATCTTTCATCAGACGCTCTATATTAAAATATAACTGAACCACTTTTATGTGTAATTATTATCTGAATAATAACTCAGGCTGTATGCATAGCTAATTAATTGTTTTTCAGAATATTGCTAGATAATTTCATTTTGGTTCTGTCAACGTGCCTTACAAATATATATACAGTATATATATATGTATATATATATATATATATATATATATATATATATATATATATATATATATATATATATATGAAATTTTTTATCACACCGTGATTTATGTACAATCATGAAGCTACAAATGTCGTTTAATATCAAATTCACGCTACCTCGAGAGTATCTCCGATGGAGAATTATCACCGAAGGGGAATTTATATAAGTGATAAATGAACAGGTACCACTGGGACGCGAACCCTTGACATGGACCCATTCAACGACACCAGTAGACGTTACCACCGCGCCATCAAGAGAGGTAAAAATCATTCCCGAGTCTGCTGTACTGTTTTTTTCCCCGTCGTGAGCGGGGAAATTGTACTTAGCCTCGGCAATGACCCACCTCCGCCATGATAGTTCGTTGGTACGTTTAGAACACGCAGCTCTTATTATGAAATTTTTTATCACACCGTGATTTATATACAATCATGAAGCTACAAATGTCGTTTAATATCAAATTCACGCTACCTCGAGAGTATCTCCGATGGAGAATTATCACCGAAGGGGAATTTATATAAGTGATAAATGAACAGGTACCACTGGGACGCGAACCCGTCGTGATGGCGCGGTGGTAACGTCTACTGGTGTCGTTGAATGGGTCCATGTCAAGGGTTCGCGTCCCAGTGGTACCTGTTCATATTCACTTATATAAATTCCCCTTCGGTGATAATTCTCCATCGGAGATACTCTCGAGGTAGCGTGAATTTGATATTAAACGACATTTGTAGCTTCATGATTGTATATAAATCACGGTGTGATAAAAAATTTCATAATAAGAGCTGCGTGTTCCAAACGTACCAACGAACTATCATGGCGGAGGTGGGTCATTGCCGAGGCTAAGTACAATTTCCCCGCTCACGACGGGGAAAAAACAGTACAGCAGACTCGGGAATGATTTTTACCTCTCTTGATGGCGCGGTGGTAACGTCTACTGGTGTCGTTGAATGGATCCATGTCAAGGGTTCGCGTCCCAGTGGTACCTGTTCATTTATCACTTATATAAATTCCCCTTCGGTGATAATTCTCCATCGGAGATACTCTCGAGGTAGCATGAATTTGATATTAAACGACATTTGTAGCTTCATGATTATATATATATATATATATATATATATATATATATATATATATATATATATATATATATATATATATATATATATATATAACTGAATCACGAAAATATGGAACGTGATGAATATATGAATAAAGATAAAATCCACGAGGGAAACGGAAACACTGGAGTGCTGCGAGGTCTTTCGACACTTACGTCCTTTACTTAGCAGACTGAAGAAATATAAAAGTAAGTTTACAAAGAAAGCTCATATAAATGACAGATGGGGATTATAAAGGAAAAATATGTACCTGGAATCCAACACAATTGAAGAATTAGTAGAATTGCCAAAACAGGGTTAAATATTTAAGAGGTTTTACAAAGGATTAGGAGCAACCGTTCAGAATCAGGGACAGGACAATTAAAAGATTATACAGGGTCGTGACTGACCACCCAAACAATATTAGTACAACAAAAGAATTCTCTTTTTTGTAAACATTAATAATTTTTGCAAGATGAACATTTTTACAAATAAAAAATTATATTAAACATACGGATATATAGAAAATATATATCAAATAACTAGCTTGTAATTAAGTCAGTGATTTTATCTTTAGGTCATTCTTGAACATTTTTGTTATATACTAATATTTTTTGGGTGGTCAGTTGCGACCCTGTATAATCTTTTAATTGCCCTGTCCCTGCTTCTGAACGGTTGATCCTAATCCTTTGTAAACCTCTTAAATATTTAATCCTGTTTTGGCAGTTCTACTAATTCTTCAATTGTGTTGGATTCCAGGTATATATTTTTCCTTTATAATCCCCATCTGTCATTTATATTAGCTTTCTTTGTAAACTTACTTTTATATTTCTTCAGTCTGATATATATATATATATATAATATATATATATATATATATATATATATATATATATATATATATATATATATACATACATATATATATATATACATATATATATATATATATATATATATATATATATATATATATATATATTTGGAAATGAACATATGGAAACGATTCACAGAAATAAATTTCTGACCTGGTGGTGAAGAAAAGATTAATACATTCTGCATTGCCCTTTCGTTCCCTTCTACATCTCCACAAGAACCCCATTCACAGAATATCAACCCTATTTATGCATTCCTATCCCGCTTGACATTCATTTTCTCGCTACTTCATTTCTCATGGACTTAAGCTATTTTCAGCAGTTTATTCAGCAAATGCAAATTTATAGTTGTCCTGTTTTTTTTTTTTTTTAGCAGCCCTTGTTTTCATCAGCTCTGATCGCCTTGGTGCCTAAAAAGTAAACAGAAAAACTGATCTGCTTTCTTAAATACCGTCTTTTATTCCAGGTTTTGCATTGCTCGTCAGATTTGTCGAAGTAATATTTTCAGACTGATTCAGTTTTTATCACATACATTTTTATTCCACCTTATTTAATGGTAATGATAAGTATAAACGTGAATGTAATAGCAAAACAAACTAAAGAAGCGATTATTGCCAAAACAAATAAAGCAAGAAATGTGAAATATAATTATAATTCTTATAAAAACATATTAATATAAAAAAGTAACCTATCCAAAAGAATGCATCAGAAGGATAGACGATCCCATTGATAATGTTAAACTTTAAAGAAACCCATAAAGAAAAATGATATGATATTTAAATGTAAAGAATCTTTCATAAAAGAGCAATAAGTTACGGAGAAGTTAAAAAGGAAAAAAATTATACCCACCTCATAGCTGAAGAATACAAGATCGACGAAGTTACTAATTAAGAAAAATACCCCTCCAAACATCTCAGAAATCTTTTCGTATGTAGTTTTTTTTTATCGAGATATGCCTAACAATTAAACTATGTACGTGAATGTTTTTATACTTTTTCGTATCTTACGCTACCTCTATTCTCCAACCTCAGGTGTTTTTTTTTCTTTTTTTTTACATAAGGGAAAAACCCTCAACAAATACAACACTTCAGTCATGTCTTCGAGAGAGAGAATAGTTTGTTTAACTCAGTGTAAAGACTGCAATTTAAATGCCATCAACTGCACATGTCTTAATGTTCCCATTGCGTAACCGGCTGATTAATATCACACCGGTTCGACATCCTACCAGACTCTTGGTGTCCTGACCTGTTATCCTTGGGAGAGGATAATTGGAATGGAATGAATGCAGAGTTTCTGCCAAAGGTCAAGCACTGGGACCTATGAGGTTATTCAGCGCTGGAAAGGAAATTGAGAGTAAGTGGGTTTGCAAGGTGTAACAGGAGGAAAACCTTGCAGTTATACTCTGAAATAATTATCAGGAGAAGGTGGATAACAAGACAGAAGAAAGATAATGTGAATGGAGGTATAGTAAAAGGAATGATAGGGGTTGCAGCTAGGGGCCGAGAGGGCGCTCCAAAGAATCTTTAGTAAAGCCTACCGTGCTCCCCGTGAGGTGCACTGACGGCATTACCCTCCAACGGGGAGAGGATAAGTAGGAAAGAAGTGCATAGTTAGTTTGAGCTGCAGAGCACGTAGTGTCTTTATTGCCACCGCAGAGGATGTCCCACTGCGGAACATCCCCTTCGTTCTGGGGGTCACGAGGACTCTTTGGAGAACAAAAAATCCTATTTCTGTTTATCCAAGGGCCTCTGTATTATAATTACATTGATTTGTATGTGGTCTTTCCTTATTACTATTGATAATTCGTATCCATTTTTATAAGCCTTAGGTGTGAGTGCAAATTATAGTAGAAAAAGGAAAGAGGAGCAAATAAAAAGAAAGGAATAAAACGGTATAGAACAGGGATAACGAAAATTAGATTCTGCAGCGAGTAATTGTGAGTATTGTAAACATATACATCAGTCAATAAATCAAGCACTCTATCAGAGCAGGAAAACGTCAAGAAGCGAATCCTCAAACATAAGACCTCAAACTCAAGACTCTGGAAGACTTCATGACACAAATCTAGTTTAGAGAAGGTTGGTTGTATGGCTACTCCCCGGTGAAGTGGAACCAAATTCAATAGAATATAGAATTTAGGCCAAAGGCCAAGCACTGGGTCTATGAGGTCATTCAGCGCTGAAACGGAAATTGACAGTAAAAGGTTTGAAAGGTGTAACAGGAGGAAAACCTCGCAGTTGCTCTATGAATCAGTTTTCAGGAGAGGGTGGAAAGTAAGATGGAAGAAAGAGAATATGGAAGGAGGTACAGTAAAAGAAACGAAAGGGGTTGCAGCTAGGGGCCGAAGGCACGCTCCAAAGAACCTTAAGTAATGCCAACAGTGCACCGCACGGGATGCACTGACGGCAGTACCCACCTATGGGAGTGGAACTAAATGCTTCAAGTGAAGTACCCCAGTGAGATGAAGGAAAGCCGATTTGAAAGGAAATGGCGGTAAGCCACACGAGATAACTTTAGTGATTGTGATGAACAGTCATGTCATGGTAAATAAAACACTTTTCTATTAATAAAAATAAAAATAAATAATAATAAAACGAGCACTTCATTCGTATGCACAGCTATTTAATTATGCCACTTTGAGCATAAACTCTGTGCCATGCCAGCACAGGGAAACCCACAAATGTTGTATTACGGTCCAAATTTGCTGAACACATAAGGGAAATATCAGGCAGTCGGGGATTAGAGTGTTCTCATAAACATCAGCGATTTATTTTGTTTTTCCTAAGAATGCTAGTCTTGTTCTACACAACATACATTAAGAGCTTTCGAAATGAATATGGACGATTTGGGGAAACGCAGTATCTCGCGTGACAATGACTGAATTCCTTTTGTTTCTACACATATATTAGCACAGGGCGTAAATCTAGAATACTTAAATAATTATGTTAATAAGGAAAGTATAGATTCTTATACTGCGACTCCCATTGCCATTATATTAACATCAGTCTTAATGTAATTCTTAGTTTTCAGACTGCATCGATATATAATAAAATCTCGGTTATCAGAACAATAAAATTAACGAAAAAAAGTCGGGGACATAGCAATTAAAACTCCAATTAATATAAATTACCATGCAACATTCATCAAGCAAGCTCTATCCAGGTGTACTCCGTGAAAATTAGCTTTGAAATTTTCTCACTACATCTGCTTTCCCATCTTTTAAAATATCACATCATTTGAGAGATATCCATCCGCCCCCCCCCCCATCCCCACCTCCCAAAGTTAAACGTCCTCAAAACCCCCCTCCGGCCTCCCACCTTTTTCCGTAAGGTCTAGGCTAGGTGTAGGTTCCGCATTAAAATGTAACAAGAAAATGGTAACCTGCCACTTACCCGTAACTAGAGAGGTTGATCTTGCAAGGATTAGAGTTTCAAATTCACCGTTGAAATTCTCGGCGCTCTCTGCTCTGGCAAATGACAAGGTTCTGTATGATCCCGTAACTTGAAAATGAAGGCTGGCATACAATATGAAATTTTAACATGAAATGTGAGCTTAATGGCAGTGGCAATCAACATTCTTTATCTTAGGCTTACGTTTTGTAGATAGTTCAAATAATAATGATAAATAACTTGCTTGTAATTCCACCAGGCACTCCATTACATGTTGGTAAATTTTTGCTATATATTTGCTGACAGATAAGCTGGAAAATAAGGCTTTTCCTATCTTGCGCTTTGAGGCTTGTTTTTCATAGCTCGGTGACTTTAATCTTATAATTAAATTAATTCAACTCATACGTTAGATAAATAATGTCGTTAATTTTAATTGAAGCTGACCTTTGTTTTAAAAGAATATGAATGGGACATGGAACCTACGAAAGGATTAGTCTTTGGACTTCTTTTGACTATTGTCTTCCTCTATCTCAGTGTATATATCTGCCTATCATTCCTCGCTATTCTTTAAAACTGGAATAAAAAAAAAATCATATGGGATATATCAACAAATAACTATAAGACGACTTGAGTGATAAGCAAAAATCGGATTCCTAAGCCTTTCAAATACTATTTTTGAACTCACTGACGGACAATCAGCAATATGGCTGAAAAATCTAATTGAATACACATTATTGATTATTAAGTAAGGCATCTCAGCTTAAACCTACGGTGATCGTAGATATATCAGTCATCCAGTAACTATGCCTAAGCCCTAGAGGAGCGAACGGTAAGATTTTACACATAAGGATGAAAATGAGCTCTATTACTTCAGATTTCTCTCCCACTGGGACGTGTCTTTATGACTGCCCACCCTCGGAGGATGAGGGTCTGTGTTTCATCTGCAGATGCGTCAGGGATTATGGAGCTGATCAATCTAACTGATTAATGCATGGGAAGAGGAGAGCGCCAGAGGAAGTCTTTCCTTCCCTTTGCTTTGCAACTGTTAAGCTGTTTTCGCAGAAGTGTTTAGGAGACTGATGCTGCTATGTTGAAGAGAGGTTGCATGGGTACATTAACATGACAGTCTTTTGTTTTTATGAACATAAATTTCATGGATTATTCTTCTTTTTCTTGTTATTTCGCCAAACGTCTTTTCCCAGTCACTCTGTTTTTCCTCTCAACAATTTTAAGGCATTTTTATACTACTATTACCATTTTTACATTAATTATTCATATGGAATCACTAATCCCAGTATAAAATAGAACTATGTTACCTAGTGCTTTGATATATTTGCGAGATCTAATCGCAAATGTAAAACCGCGTTAAGAATGTATCTGAATAAAAAGACTTTGCTGGTATCTCTAGCAAGAATGACACCAGATCCTCGATCGATCATTCCCTCAGTGATAAGATATCATCTCAAGGTCATCCATACTGCAATGGCTTTCTTGGAGTCTGACATTACAAGACTTCCGGGCAGCTCAGGATAAAGAGACGGCGAACTTTCTTTCAGGAGAAAGTTCATATCATCAGGCATTGTTCCTTCAAAGAATGGCTCTTACATGTCCATATAGGACCCTTTGTCGAGATGAGGAAGTGTGTGTATTGTATGCATTATCCAGACGTCGTTGTTCGTTCATGCTTCGTGGGACTTGTATTACTAGAGCAGCTCTTTCATGGCTTGCGCCATATATTGCAATCACTTTGTAATGGTCTCTTCTTATATTACTTAACTTTGCTGAGCAGTCCTTTGGGCATATACTGTAGTTCTGTGAATAGAAAAAGGTCAAATAGGAGGGAATTTGATTATTTCTAATCTGTCATCCTGTTATCAGCTCTCTCTCTCTCTCTCTCTCTCTCTCTCTCTCTCTCTCTCTCTCTCTCTCTCTCTCTCTCTCTCTCTCTCTCTCTCTCTCTCTCTCTCTCTCGGTCGGAGGTAAAGTCAGTAAGTAATAAATAAACCCTTATTCATTTCGAGAATGCCGTTGTATTTTGTAGTCAATCAGGTTAATTGTGTTAAGAAATACTCGGCGACGTCAATACAGTGAGAGTTATGTTGAATGCACACGCAAAACTATTTTGCTTTGATCAAAGACGACGCAGTCAAGATAAGAAAGACATCACTTTCCCAAGGTAAATCAAACGTGAGCTGTTTGAGTAATGCCATCCATAAAGTTATGAGATTCTAGATACTGCTCAAATAGAAAACTGGGTAAATATTTACTGGTTCTACTATTTTCGATTTCTGATACATCAGCATACATGTGGCTTTCCGTCTATCATTAGAACTTTGTAGTTTCCCATTTGGCTTCAGTACTAGTAATTTCCCATTTTTATCAAGTAATTACCCTCTTCAACGTGCAGTGACACAAGGCACACTTACTCTTCTGTAACCAACATGAAAAGCAAACGCCTTGAATGCATAATACGCTATCTATTGTCTATAATTAAGTTACACAGGATCATTGGGACGTTTACTTAGTATTCTCACGAAAAAATCAAAGAGTATTATTTTGTACCATGCACATGCTAATACGTGTTATGAAGACTTCCAAAGAAATACCGTTATCAACATCCTGAAATGTTAGACTCACAGTTGCAGTTACAATAAACAATTAGGCTTATGGATATAGTAAAAAAGAAATAATAACAAAAGCATCATAAATATCTGCCAGACCTCACTAATAAAAATTTATACTGACTCAAGCACCCGACTACGGTTACATTACATTGACCGCCATAAACTCTTGGCCATATCTACTGGGCCGTCATTTCTTCGTAATAAGATGCTAGTTTTTATAAGATTACACACGTATTAAATAACGGTTTTCATTGTATTAGGTAAATGAAATGCAAAATCCCAATGTGATGTTTCTGTTAGACGTATAAGTTTCCTTCTCGTATTAATTATTCTGTGAGATTTTGTTTTGTCAGCAACAAAACAAAACAGCTACGGCGACAGAAACACTTTATTTAAAAACACTGTAAAATATTCAGATTTGCATCATAGTACCATGTTGCCAAATAAATATTCCCAGAACGACTGAAAATTTCAAATGATGTTCAGTTAAGTGATTCAAGTAATTGGGACTAGCATGCAGCTAGCGCTCCAGGCCTGATATATTGGGATAGAGGAGAAAACTTTTGCTTTGTGCATGCCGTAAAAGAAATGGTTTCAAATGTTCAGCCTGTTACCCCAAGGTGGAAGAAGAACAGGTGGAATCACGCGCAGCTCGAGACGAGTCAGTGACGTCAAACGGAACTCAGAACTACTCACGGTCAAATATTACTGCAATGCATTTCTAGCCATAGGGCACTATTGCATTTGTTTTGTAGTTCAGTTAGTTCATTATTAAGTAGTTATAATATGATAAAATGATATTTCCCTTTACAGAAGAAAATATATTGTCATATACCCCCTACTGTAAATGAAATACGACCAGGATAAAATAACATATTACTTGAGTAAGAATAAGAGAGAGAGAGAGAGAGAGAGAGAGAGAGAGAGAGAGAGAGAGAGAGAGAGAGAGAGAGAGAGAGAGAGAGAGAGATTCTGTCGTGAGTTTTACTTAACCTAATAAAGACCTAGGCCTATATCGATATATAATTTTATATATGCCTACTGAAAATCATGAAAGGTTTTGGCCATAATATTAGGCCTACTTACTATAGTTAATTCACTTTAGCTAGATATATCTGCCTGAAGGGTTCCTCTAAAAGGGCTCCTATATTTGTCCACAAAAAAAAAAAAAAAAAGCTTTCTTTAGCAGCCAAGTTCAGGGAGGCCTTTTAAGCGAGCTCTTCAAGAGGAGGAATCTAGCTTAAGTAATGTACTATTAATCCACGAATTGACAAAAATACAGAGAGAGAGAGAGAGAGAGAGAGAGAGAGAGAGAGAGAGAGAGAGAGAGAGAGAGAGAGAGAGAGAGAGAATCATGTAATAAATTTTCCTTGTCCCATAACAAATCTAGGCTAGACCTATGCGCCTATATGCTGTAAGCCTAGGTATTTTAGTTTATAGCAATGGGCCTAATAGCAACAAAGAGTTAGCAAACAATATGAATGAGTTGATAATAGGCTTAAGCAAAATCACTTTCATAAACATTATATCAGTCATCAAGCAAAAGTGTTGCATAGATATAGGCTTATAAAATAAAATAATTATACAAAAAGAAGGCATACAAAGATCTGAATTGTAAGCTTTATAAACATGCCTTATAGTTTAATCAAAATTTTTGTATTCAAAGTCAGCTGATAATAAACCAAACCATTTTCATTTGAGAAATATTGAATTAGGTCTCTCTCTCTCTCTCTCTCTCTCTCTCTCTCTCTCTCTCTCTCTCTCTCTCTCTCTCTCTCTCTCTCTCTCACATAATTTCAATTCCAAAATAGGCTAAGCCAACTAAAATACTCTTCCATTGATATAGCAAATAAACAATATTTACATGGAGTTATATCCTTAGTATACATGCGTTGAGTAGGCACAGCAGTATCTTTCAATTTGCGTGCATTTTTAGGATGATAATCTAAAAGTATATGTCTAAGGCTTTCTCCAAAATCACCAGGGACAAAATGAATGGAGCATATTCTTGCATTCTTCACGTTGAAATCGTCTTTCCTTTTGCACAGATTGACCCAAGTTTTGCAAAGAGATGGATCCTTTGGAAATGTATAAAATTAAATGCCTTTTCCTTGGTGATGGCAATCATGATTATTGCAACCAAACACAGTACATACCACCATCTTTGTTGCTTCTTATCAACTGATTGAAATGTTAAAAGATCGGCGAATTCCCTCCAAAACAGTATGAGTCAATGAACCTCTTGCCACTTACCCAGCTGGGTTCCAAGTGACGTCACTGCGCGGGAAAACGCAAAACTCGTTCTCTCACGAAAACACCTTACTCTTCTTCCACCCAAGATCTAAAGACTACATATAGTCTTTAGATCTTGCTTCCACCTTGTGTTACCCTCTCCGTAGTGCTAGTCCCATAATTAGGGTTGCCACCCGTTCTGTAAAATACAGATTCGTTCTGTATTGGAGAGCGAGATGTTGCGTTCTCTATTGAACCAATACAGAACGCCATTTGTTCTGTATTTGGATGTCTGAACGTTATTATTTTAAAATTACATGAGCTTATTTTTCAGTCAATCTTCCCAGACTGCAAAATTATGTGTTTGTCGATGGTTGCCTTCGATACGTGTAAAATACGCGGCAAGATGGCACGCGGCATAATATGACTCATGAGCGAGTGAGCGACGAGAGGTCAGTCTCGCCACCCACTAAACCATTACCCTTAGCCCCCCACCCCCTTCCCCCGGCAGGGAATGACCGATATCCATAGCCTGTTTCCCTGATTCACTGAAAATTTCTATGATGTTACTTTTCAATGGCTATTGTAGTTTAGCAGTGGAAATAAATCCTGCATTTTCGTATAGTTCTGAAGGAATAAAGTTAAGTATACCTTAGTTTGACCAGACCACTGAGCTGATTAACAGCTCTCCTAGGGCTGGCCCGAAGGATTAGACTTATTTTACGTGGCTAAGAACCAGTTGGTTACCTAGCAACGGGACCTACAGGTTATTGTGGAAACCGAACCACATTATAGCGAGAAATGAATTTCTATCACCAGAAATAACTTCCTCTAATTCTTCATTGGCCGGTCGGAGAATCGAACGCAGGCCCAGCAAAGTGCTACCGAGAACGATATCGACCCGTCCAACGAGGAACTGTATAAAATAAACTTGATGGTATACTTTTATATATTATTTCATTGTCTGTGTCACAGCATGTCATTTAGTTTTGAATTTCTATAGACTTGTCACTTCACTGATAACTGACAACTTGAGAAGTGATCTTCCAGTCCTCATCACATATGAAACATGTCTTCATGTCAGCTGCACAAGCTGCACACAGCCTCAGAATGCCCCAGCTGAAAGGGCTCGCTCCGCCCGCCATAACTTTTCCTCGTTATGCAATTACTGTATGTTCTGTATTTTTCTGAGCTCAAGGTGGCAACCCTACCCATAATGTCGTATCATTTTAAGGCTTTAGTCAGTTATATCCTATTTACTTCTCTCTGATAACGAGGCCAGAAGAGTCCGAGTCAAGGCAGATCAGTGTTTAAACACAACACTGATATTTATATTTGGAAACTGTTCGCAGCTGATATATTCGGAAAGCCAGTTTTCATTATTCTGTAGATAATTATCGTTCGTCAGTAAGAACAGTATTTGTAAATCATTTTTGTTTGGCTTCAACCGAACGGGGGCGGGGTCGGTTGGCAAATTTGACAAATGACACCTGCATATCACAATGAGGTCTCACATGGTCCTTTTAATCTTTCCACAATTATTCACCGCTCTGATCCTCCGCCTTCCGCCCCCCACCTTTCTCTCTCTCTCTCTCTCTCTCTCTCTCCAGTGTTTTTTTTTTATGAATGACTCAAAACCTATCACATTCATATTTTAAATAACTAATAGAGGTTACTAGTAGTTTAATCGTCGACATAGGCAGATTATGCACTATCCTATACATATGGCACAGCGTTTGAAGATAAAAGTGGATTAGCCGGATGAGTGTTTTAACATTTCCCATATTTTCGAAATTAAGATCTACGGCGGTTAATTCTGTTTGCGATCCGTCAACTGAAAGTAAACCTGGCTAGTGCTGGCATAGTCCAGTTGCAAGGCACAAGACGATTCTTTCATGCAAGTATTTGATTACTTATAGATAAGAGTCCTGGTTTCATTCTTGTCATCATATTATAACGAACTTACATTTTCTCATTAACTAATCCCTGCCCAGCAAAAGATACAAATGTTATAGAGCGTTAAGGATACTTTATTGCTTATGCATTAGGATAAATACTGCTAAATCCTTTGCCGTTCCACTGACTGATCGAAGATAGGTACGTGGTGGCTAGTAATTGTTGTCTTGTATTCAAACCACTTCCTACTTCAACACACACACACACACACACACAAGCGCGCGTGCGCGAACGCACTCCTGTCCTGCCTATATCCACCAATAGTAACCAAGCTTTTTGTTCACCCGGTTATCATACTTGAGTGAATATGGTAATGCAAAACCAATAGGCCTATACGTACGATTCTTTTTTTACAGGGGAAATCCAGGTTGATTTTGTATGTTATATTCTCAGATATTTGCATTTAATAATCAATCTTTGGGTTTTTTCATATCAGTGTGTTCCTGTACGGTGAAATGAATGGAAATCAGCCACTGCTGACAAAACACAGACACCGTGGGTTGCGCATGACAGCCTTCTTCAACATATGCCGAGTGTCTTAGGCATAATGTAATATATAGATCTAACCGTAAAATGAACACAAACTATTACCTCTTTTCCCCATCAGAAGCGCGTGCAAACAATCTGAGTTTTTCTGCTGTCTGTCGTCAACAAAACCGAAGTTTAGACATGGCACATGCGACACCACACGGCCTCGGGTCGGGCACTGTCAGCACAACTGAATTTCCCTCCAATTCATGACGTCACAGCAGAGCCATCTATAGGAGGTGTGACAAAACATCTCTGGCTAGACCTCACGCATTTGGTGTGTTTTGCCGTCAAGCGTGTCTGATTTTGTTTTTTATATTTTCATTAATTAGGATAACACGATGACAGGACTAAATATCTGTTTACATCTTTCCGTTAACAAAATCAACGCGGTGTTTTGTGGAGCAGACTACGTACGAGTATTCATATGTCAATTAGGAGAAAAAAATAAAAGAGCTCCGATTTTACAGCTCTTGTTAGGTCCTTAACCCAAACGAACGTTCCCATCCGTCTCCGGATAGAGTAAGTGCGCGGAAGTCCATATCATCTTCAATATCATTAAATAATAAAGTGGCGTTCGAGGGACCCTTCTGTAAAATATCTTAACACATTTTTTGAAACTCGCTCATTTATCAGGCACACAACACCTCTGGGGACAATGAAGGTTCAAAGTTCACAGAGCCAAACCTTTTGTTTCATTTGCATTTTTATCAAACTTGTTCAATTCAAAATTCCTCGGAGGGAATTTCGTCCTTGATATGGCTGATAGATATTCAGAGTTGTTTAGATAAAGGCTTTTGGAGCATCACTAACAATTATGTTCCCATCTATGTGAAGCCATAGCTGAGTCCAGGTAAAAAAAAGTCACAGGTAAAAAAGTCACAGGAAAAAAAAGTCACATTAAACTTTCCTAGACAGTAACCCCCAAGGGTTTTAACCCGGCATGTATCCACCTTTGCAGCGTGTTTAGCACAAGCCCGTTGGGGATTACCGTAAAAACAAAGAAAAGGCTGTAATTTAATGTGATTTTGTTTCTGACTTTTTCCCAGCCTAAATTGTGACTTTTTTCTATGACTTTTTTTCCCCTGTGACTTTATTACCGGCCACCGCCATAGCTATTTTCATTCCTTTCACCATACACACACCCAATAAAAAAAAAAGTTGTTCCGTTTCTGATCTTCAGTAAATGGTGTTCGATAGCTTCTGCAGTTATTCCCAATAACGCCGTGTAAAACGGAGTCACTACCCCGTTATTTACCCGGTTTGAAAACAAATGGCACAACTCTTAGAAACCAATAACTTGTTGGGTAGTTTAGCACAGAAGAGAAAACAAAAAAAAAGCGAAATGATTTAACTTTTAGTAACATAAAGCCTGAAGATAAACATGTACCTTTTCTCTCAAGTCACATGTTTATTAAATCTTATCTTCCGTCTGCCAAACTGTATCACCACATGCAAGTAGAGTTTTTATGCCCTATAATATTAGCAACTTTGCTGCAAAGCCCTAAATGCATTAGTGGTTCCATTGTATAGCATAAATACCCTCTTAGGAGTTCGGGACGTTTATAAAATTTATTTTCGGCCTTGAACCTTTTAGGCCGTTTCAACTTTAGGCCACATGAAGTTTAGGCCGTAAGACATGACGGAAGTTTCTTGGGACGCCGTGTAGTACTAGCCCCTCGGGGATCAAAGTATTATATACACCCATTTCGGCCGTTTGCCAGTTTGGATGTTACTGCCCAGGACCCACTCTAATGGTCCTGTTACTGCCTAAATGACTTACGGCCGAAACGACCAGGACCCCGATTAGTTGTTATGGATCCTGCATAGGGAGCTGGGCTTCAGGAAGGCGTAGGTCATCAATGATTTCTCTCTCCCTTCTAAAGGGAAACTGATGGAAAATAAAACAAAAACAAAAAATAAATTTCAGGTAGCCTACATTTCTGGCAAAGTCTCGCCCTTGCACATAATCAATGAAAACAACTCTGGTGTATCGGTCAAAATGACAGTCAGCAAATTCGGAAGACCCTTGAAATTTCAAAAGTGATCTTTGTGAAGGAGGCTTAAGACCTGTTTTCAAGGCCAATGAATGAAATTAAGTACGATCATTTTAAGTGTAGGAAACGACAGATGTCTCTAAATAACGCTTCCTGAAGTAAATTCTGAAGCATCTCATCTGCTCACCCGCAAGGGGCTAAAATTAGAACTAAAAAAAAATTCAGAAAATCAGTCTACCTTCAGAAAAAAAAAATTAAATATTACTCATCATTCAGTGCAAAAAAAGAGAGCAGTCTAACTACAAGTAACAAAATATAACGGAGGAAAAGTAAATATTTATATGACAATACATCTATAGCAAATTTTAAAATTATTATTTTGAGTTTCTGTACAACACAAAGCGACTGATATTCTCTAAGGTTAACAAGTATTCAAGGTTTAAAGTCAGACTTCCAAAAATATACATACCCTTTGTACTGAGTAAATATATATATATATATATATATATATCCATATGTGTATACATACATACATACATATATATATATATATATATATATATATATATATATATATATATATATATATATATATATATATATATATATATATATATATATATATGTATGTATGTATGTATATATATATATATTATTATGATTAGCAAGAATTCGCTAGCAAATTGCCTCCCCCCCCCCCCTCCTTTGTTGTTGTTGGTTGTTCTGTCGTGTTTCATTTACTGCCAGCCGGCCGATCGATAGACCATCTGTCTATCGACTTAAAAACAGGGGTTTAAAAGATTAAAGGCGCTCCCATTTTTGATAAAGATCTTTCCTTCGAGGCAAAAGTAATCTGGCTTGGGCGTTTCTCCTACAGGCCAAAACCTCCCCTGCGGGCAGCAGGTGCAATGAGTCAAAGCATCTGTGATGGACGCCCCCCTGCCCCATAGGAGGGGATAAAAGGCAAAAGCCCACGAGGTCTCGACACACACGCGGGCTGGAAGATATGGAGTGAACTTGTGAAGACGTCCTCAACACCTGGCCCCACCGATGCCCTTGCATCCTAACCACGTGGCCCTTTCCAAAGTATACTTCTCCTCGTGCCCCTCGACCGTATTCCTCGAGCCCACACGCCATTGCCTGGAGTTTCGAGGAGTCCCCATCGCCTTGCCGCTTTACGGAAGCCCTTGCATCTCACCACGTGGAAGAAACTCGTCCTCGGAAATCGCAAGTCATCCACGGACCGCCTTCTACGCGCCCTCGGAAAATCTGCTAAGGTAAAGTGCCCTGGAAGAGCCCCATTTCAGTCACGCTTTTGACTCGTAATATTTTCTTAAAGAGAAAGCCAGAAATCTCCCTTGTCTAATGTCCGTGCGCCTCTTGCATCGGCAGTGTTAATTCTTTATTACTTCTTTGGCACCCTCAGTGCAGCTTCGAATTCATTATTCTTTTGTCTATTTTCATCACTGGCGTATAATGTGCATATCTCTCATTTCAGAGGGATCCCATCGTGGAAGCTTCTCGGACTGTGTCTGGAATTCCCCAGTTTCATTCAATCTACTTGAGTTCCTCTTTCCCGTACTAAGGTCATTTATGTAAATACACTACTTTAAATGTGCCCACGTGTTTTACGTAATATTTCCCGCAGTAACCAGAGCCCTATGCTCATATGAAATTCTCCTTTGTTTTCCTCTTTTTTTACGTTTTCCCGTACCCACGAAGTCAGAATCACAAGGCAAAATCACCTTAAATTGTTGCTACCTGTCTCACAGAGCATATTTCAAACTAAAACCACGGAAAAACGTAAAAATGGCGACCTGGCCATAGATCTCGTTTCGCAGTTGCAGTTCCCCTAGTGTTGCTTTATTGCATTTGCAACTTGCCAGATCAGCTATTAGCAAAGCTAAGCTGGGTACGAGACAATTACGAACCTTTTGTGTAAAACCAGCACACAGGTCCAGAAAATTCCACGTAAGTAATGTGTTAATCTTAGCAAAACCTTTTTACAATCGTGACTGTTCCTAGGAATTAGAAATAGGGACGCATGTAATCACTGAGAGAAAAGAACCGCCGTATTAGATTCGTTAATGCATGCCTTTCAGGATAGGTAGTTAGGAAATAACCAGTGCTAACCATCCTTTGCTTCGAGGAATAGTGCGAAATTCCTCTGTGTTAAAATCTTTGCCATATCTTTTGCTTCGAGGAATAGTGCGAAAATTCCTGTGTTAAAATCTTTGCCATATCCTTGCTTCGAGGAATAGTGCGAAAGAAATTCCTCTGTGATAACTTTTACTTCGCATTTCGAATTAGCGAACTGTTATTTAGGCGCGAATAAATTCCCACGTGGGACACGACGAAGTCAGCTTGCATTGCTGACAATTCTCTCAGTGTAGTCAGAATTCGAGTTAGGTGTTAGGAAAGCGAAATTTAAACTCCGCTTATAGGGAAAATTACTAGGCCGTTGTACTGTTATCCTCTCAGACGACTGGGAAATTCCCCGGAATCCTAGACGGTATATAAATATACGGGTTCATTCACCCAGAATCTAAAAATACCTCCGGTGTTGGCCAAACGACCTGCACCCCCCCACCCCCGCCCATGCCCGCGTGTGTAGCATTTTTTTTTTTTTCCCCCATTCATTTCTCTTTGGGTTTCCCGTTAGTAATTTCTAAGTCCTAAGGGACGAATCGTAATTCCAAGTCCTAAGTGACTCCTAAAATTCTACGTCGTACGTGGCGAGAATTCCTCCAAATTCCACAAATTCCAAGTCCTACGTGACTCCTAAAATTCTACGTCGCACGTGGCGAGAATTTCTCCAAATTCCAGTCCTCAGAGACTCCTAAAATTCTACGTCGCACGTGGCGAGAATTTCTCCAAATTCCAGTCCTTAGAGACTCCTAAAATTCTACGTCGCACGTGGCGAGAATTTCTCCAAATTCCAGTCCTCAGAGACTCCTAAAATTCTACGTCGCACGTGGCGAGAATTTCTCCAAATTCCAGTCCTTAGAGACTCCTAAAATTCTACGTCGCACGTGGCGAGAATTTCTCCAAATTCCAGTCCTCAGAGACTCCTAAAATTCTACGTCGCACGTGGCGAGAATTCCTCCTAACTCCAGTCCTCAGAGACTCCTAAAATTCTACGTCGCACGTGGCGAGAATTTCTCATTCCTGCGGGAACCCAAAATCAAGTCCTTTTGAGACATTATATAGTGTAGTTCACACACATCTAAGCCCTTACGGGACTGATCAGTCTAGTTCGTTAGAACAACTCCTTAACTTCACGCTACAGCCGGCCAAGTCCGAGCGTGACAAAATCCAACTACGTCTTCCGAGACACACATTGAAATTCGTTCGCCAAGAACAACCACGTCTTTCCAAGACATATCAAATTTTAACAAAAAGTCTCCTCAGACTTACTAATCACCTGTCTTATTCAGACAGATCCATTCTCCAGCAGTCTGACCCATTGAGTGTTTCAGATTCCTGCAATTGAGTCTTTTCAGACAACCTGAGTCTTCTCAGACATATCATATACCCATTATTTCAAGATGGCTAATACCAGAGCCCAACAAAACGAGGATTTCAAATTCTACATGTCCGCTGGGAAGAACATGGGACTATCGGGGCCAGATCTGAGAGCATGGGTTCAAGAACGAGTGGACGATGCCAAGGCGGAGAGAGAGAGAGAACGAGTTGCCCAAGAGCAGGAGAAGGATAAAGAACGTGCAGAGAGGGAGAGGGACAGAATTGCCCAAGAGAAAAGGGAGGAACGAGAATGGGAAGATCGAGAGCGACAGCGCGCCCACGAGCTCCAGATGCTAGAACGACAGCCCGCCACCCCCCCGCCCCCTGCCGCGGGGATGAGTGCCCTCAGCCAAGCTCACTCGTTCATGCCAAAATGGACCGAGTCCGAACCCGAAGTATGGCTTGAAAGGGCCGAACGAGTCCTGGAGTGCTGCGATCTCTCCCCCGCGGAACTCTCCCTTGTTCTCACTAAATTCCTGGGCGGAAAGGCCCTCGTTGCCTACCACGCCCTTCCCGCAGACGATCGGGGAAACTGGGAAGCCGTACGCCAAGCAGTTACGAAGGCGTACGAGATTACCCCCGAGCGGTGGAGGAGACGTTGGAGAGAGCAGCCCAGAGAAGCAGGCCAGACTTGGTCCGATTGGGCGTACCATTCGGAGCGGGCGTTGACAAAATGGCTCGATTCCGAAGGAGCCACTAACACCGCCGAGGTACTCGAGCGGTTTAAATTCGAGCATTTCCTGCGCTACGCCCCTCCTGCCCTCGCCACCCATATAGTGGAAAAAGCCCCAGCAACACTCACCGAGTGTTGCCGAATAGCAGATATGTGGGAAACCCACCACCCTCAAGAAGGATCCATGGGGCGGAAGATAAATCCCCCGTCCCTCCTCGGAGGTTCAAATTCCCACAAAAATGGGAACTCGGGCAAGCCCCTAACTTGCCATTATTGCAAGAAAACGGGGCACTCCTTCGAACAGTGCCGGAACAAGAAACCGGCTCCTCTCTCTCCCGGAAAACCGACAAATAACTCGCCTGCGCCCTCCACAGGGGCAGCGCGGAAAGACTTTAGCCAGACCTTTTGCACGGCGTGCAAGGTCTATGGCCATTCTCCCGCATGGGCGAAATGCCCACGCAATAATAAATCAACTACTCCCACCGTCGCCTTGGCCGTCACAGATCCCCAGTCATTAGGCCCTCCCGCCGAAGGGCCTGTATACGTGGCCCCTCCACGAGGTAGCGAGCCCGCGCGCCGAGTCACTGCTTTCGAGGACTCGGGCGCGCAAATCTCCCTCATCCGAAGGGACAGAGTTCCCTACGGAGCTATCGTCAATAGACGAAAACTCGTCACGATCGAGGGAATAAATCAGTTCAAAATGATACTCCCTACGGTCCAATTGAGAGTCACAAGACCTCACCAATCCAAAATTTGCAATCTTGCAGTAGCAAGCCATCTCCCTGGAGGCTATGACGTCATCCTGGGACAGGACTTTCAGTCCCCACCGAAATCACGACAATCTAGGGGTCCACATTCCCCGAATCATTCCGCGGGCGCGAGTAGTCCTCCCCCGCTTCTCCCTCAGCCAAGACTGGCGCCCCCTGGGTACCAGGAGGACGTGCAGTCCCCACCAGTGCCACCTGAGTACAATGTACAGTGGCCCCCCCGATCGGTTCCCGATCCCGTTCCAGTGCCCGGCCCTGCCTCAGTGCCAGTGCCAGGGCCCCAATCAAATCTCCCCTCCGGAGATGCCAAATTCCTGCCGGTGCCACTTGCATGCCCCGAGCAGGGCCAAGCTTCGTCCGTCCTGACCGACGAGCCCAAGAAACCTCTGATAGCGCCTGACTCTGCCCTAGTGCCAACGCCAGAGCGCTACGCCGATCTCCATTCACGGGATCCAACTCAGGACCCCCTCTCTTCCCCCGGCCTGGCACCGCTACCAGCGTCGGTCAGAGAGACGGTTCCTCCCGACCACCGCGGAAGCTCACCTGCAGGTGCGGCCTCGCAACCCGTGCCTGAGCTGGTCAACGTTACCTGCGAGCCGCTCACGCCACCCCCGACCGCCTCCTCTCTGCCTCAGCCCGTCGCCGACGCAATTGCAAGTCAGGATTCTGCCATATCTCACTTGGCCGATGAACTACAAGAGCCGCGACGGATCATGGTAGAACCCGCACGGAACACTCCTGCGTCAGCTGTCGCATCAGCAGGCCCAGGTGGTACTCCGTGCCGCCCTCCGGTCGCGGGCCCTCCGCTTCCCCGGCCGAGGACGACTGTCCCATTAAGAAAGACTCGAGGCGAAATTACCACGGGCGTGGGACATTCCAGGTAATTTACAAAGAGCTCTAGAGCTCCCATGGCACCTGTGCCACCATTTCATTTTCGAAGGTCTTGGCACCCCTAATCCAGAAGGGGATGTCAGACCCTCCTCTATCTTCTTCCGTTCCTCAGGAACTTCTATCTCTTATCACCTTCTATTAATCTTCCCTTACATTATCACCACAAGAGGAAATTAAATACGGGATACCATTCCCCACACAATGTATAAATCATTAAGAATAACAGAGTGAGAGGTGGCACGGCCTTGCGCCCATACCTTGGCACCGGGCGTGCGTGTCAGCCCCTCCTGAAGGAGTCGCGCCCTTCGGGTGCACTTTCCTCGCCCTGGGACTGAAGTGATAGTCCGGGCCGTAATTTATAGGCGTAGGACGATAAATTCCCGCCTAACACAATAAAACCCTCACTCTTTTTCCCTTAGCTCTTCTGCCAATATCATTTACTTTCTTTTAGTCATTTAGTTATCTTTATTTTAATGAATCGCGAGTCATAAACTCTTGCCCTTGTGATTTAAATGCCCCTTTTGTAAGCTCTGAGGGACGTGTCCCGCCTTTCATATGCGGTCAAGTTTTCATTCGTAACGTCTTGCTAATTTTCCTTTTGTTATTATTATCCCTTTTCCCCCTTCCATTCCTTCCAAGATCGCTGTTTGTCCTACCCCACATCTTTTGTCTGCTCGCCCCGTCATAACATTGAGTTGGCAGTAGACGCATAAAATTAGCGTAGTTTAAGGTTAGCGAATTAAAACCTCGCGAATACTCTCGCCCGCACACGACTGTCAAATTCCCGGTGTGTGGGTCATCCCTCAGCTCGCGTTGAACGATAGCTGAGCCAAGTACGTTAAAACGAAGATAAATTATCAATGCGAATATGTATAGTCATTACAGTATCGTGTAAAAGGGGATGTCATTTACAAAAATAAACGCTGTTTTTCATTTACACAGCCTCTTCAAGGCAGATTGTACTAACCGCATGCATTTTATCTAAAATTAAGTAACCGTGTATTTTAATTCTTGAACAATAACCATTTCTTTTCATTTGTTGGCCATAGCCTCATATACGTGGTCCTATAATCTTAATTAATTCACAATTGTTCGAGTCACTTTATAAAGTTACAGTGGGTAACCAAATCTAAAGTAATTATTCCTTTGCAAGTGTTTAAATCACTTTGCGTTCTGTTAACGAAAATTGTCCCAATGTGTTATTAAAAGTAATGTCTCAGCTTCATAAAACCCTTAGGAGTAAAGTTCATTGCAAGGCAGAATGTAGAGTAACGTAAAGCATTTGCCGCTCATTCTTGAATATCGATGTACACACCCGAAGGAGGTATGTACATCATCTTGTATGGGGAGGTATTATGATTAGCAAGAATTCGCTAGCAAATTGCCTCCCCCCCCCCTCCTTTGTTGTTGTTGGTTGTTCTGTCGTGTTTCATTTACTGCCAGCCGGCCGATCGATAGACCATCTGTCTATCGACTTAAAAACAGGGGTTTAAAAGATTAAAGGCGCTCCCATTTTTGATAAAGATCTTTCCTTCGAGGCAAAAGTAATCTGGCTTGGGCGTTTCTCCTACAGGCCAAAACCTCCCCTGCGGGCAGCAGGTGCAATGAGTCAAAGCATCTGTGATGGACGCCCCCCTGCCCCATAGGAGGGGATAAAAGGCAAAAGCCCACGAGGTCTCGACACACACGCGGGCTGGAAGATATGGAGTGAACTTGTGAAGACGTCCTCAACACCTGGCCCCACCGATGCCCTTGCATCCTAACCACGTGGCCCTTTCCAAAGTATACTTCTCCTCGTGCCCCTCGACCGTATTCCTCGAGCCCACACGCCATTGCCTGGAGTTTCGAGGAGTCCCCATCGCCTTGCCGCTTTACGGAAGCCCTTGCATCTCACCACGTGGAAGAAACTCGTCCTCGGAAATCGCAAGTCATCCACGGACCGCCTTCTACGCGCCCTCGGAAAATCTGCTAAGGTAAAGTGCCCTGGAAGAGCCCCATTTCAGTCACGCTTTTGACTCGTAATATTTTCTTAAAGAGAAAGCCAGAAATCTCCCTTGTCTAATGTCCGTGCGCCTCTTGCATCGGCAGTGTTAATTCTTTATTACTTCTTTGGCACCCTCAGTGCAGCTTCGAATTCATTATTCTTTTGTCTATTTTCATCACTGGCGTATAATGTGCATATCTCTCATTTCAGAGGGATCCCATCGTGGAAGCTTCTCGGACTGTGTCTGGAATTCCCCAGTTTCATTCAATCTACTTGAGTTCCTCTTTCCCGTACTAAGGTCATTTATGTAAATACACTACTTTAAATGTGCCCACGTGTTTTACGTAATATTTCCCGCAGTAACCAGAGCCCTATGCTCATATGAAATTCTCCTTTGTTTTCCTCTTTTTTTACGTTTTCCCGTACCCACGAAGTCAGAATCACAAGGCAAAATCACCTTAAATTGTTGCTACCTGTCTCACAGAGCATATTTCAAACTAAAACCACGGAAAAACGTAAAAATATATATATATATATATATATATATATATATATATATATATATATATATATATATATATATATATATATATATATATATATATATATATATATATATATATATATATATATATATATATATATACACGAACCAGCGCGCATAGGTTAAAACTTAATTTGAACGAAAATAACCGAATGCATCAAATCACAATCCTCTAAAACTATTGTGCAAACTACTACTGGAATAAAACAAACTTTCTTAGAGCTGTCTTATTCGCCTATCAAAACTAACGACCTAAAAATAAAATGAATAATTAGGGAACGAATATTGGGAGCGTTAAAACAAAACCAAAAATACTAAAAACGGTTCTTCATTGACATTAGGGGGAAATTTGTAGGAAGCATCATCACATTCCTCAGAAAGCTTAACCATTTGTTATGCTGGTTCGTTAATTGTCAGAGCTGAAAGGAATAACAAGTAAAAAATGCGCCGAACTTTCTTCGGCGCACTCGAGTTTTCTGTACAGCGTATAATTTTGTATGAAACTTTCAGCCACGGCCCATGAAACTCTTAGCCGCGGCCCATGAAACTCACCCATTGCCTCCTGGTGGCCCGTGTTGTTGGTACCTATAGCGGTGCCAGACATGCGATTATGTCCAACTTTAACCTTAAATAAAATAAAAAACTTCTGGGGCTAGAGGGCTGCAATTCGATATGTTTGATGATTAGAGGGTGGATGACCAACATACCAGTTTGCAGTTCTCTAGCCTTAGTAGTTTTTAAGATTGAGGGCGGACAGAAAAAGTGCGGACGGACAGACAAAGCCGGCACAATAATTTTCTTTTGCAGAAAAATCAAACTAAACTACGATTTGTCTCACCTCTTGGAAACTTGCTGGTCTACATTTACATTATGAATATAGAGAATTTGCCTAGAAAACAAAATAAATTTAAGGACACATTAAATACGCTTTACTTGCCTGAATAATAAACAAAATCTGCCGAGTGAATAAACTAATTTGTTCCTATTAAAACTGCACGTAGGTAGTGAAGGCAAACGTCTTAGAGACTTTCTGTCTGGAAAGATAACCATTATTATGATTGATGCAAGATCCCATGATCTAGCATAGTGGGATAAAAAGTCAACTAAGAAGGACCTTTGGAGTACCGCTACCCCTTCAGGGCCAACCGCGGGCCCCTCCCCCCCTGCCCCTGAAGGGGTGTGTGTAAAGAAAAATGGTTCAGTAGATTAAAAAAATGATGATCACCTTCACCTTCAGTAACCTTGACTGTTACATCATTGAACGCGTTGGACTCCAGCAAGGCTGAAGACTGACTCCGGTTTACATCTAGCTATTAGCTATTCAGGCTGTGGTTGGGGCCGTATTTCGCTCTAAAAGATTCTGATTCTTAGTTTTTAAATGACTGCACGATTGTGAGTGTCACCTGAGACAGTGAATAATAAATTATGATTTTTGTACATCTAAGTTTTTTTATGTAAATTTAACTATTGATTACAATAGGCAAAATTATTCGTAACGCTTTCAAACTTTCAAAGAAGTAAGAACATAGTTTGAAAATACAAAAAATAACTCACAAATAACTCGATCAGTCGACAAGGTATATACAGTAGTTTTATCGGTCTAATATTACATTGCATGAGCGCTGGCAGAATTTTCCAAATATTGGTTTGTAAAGTCAATCGTAAAACATATCTCCATGGTATAGAGTTTTACCGGTCTAATATTACGTTGCAATGACCTATTGGCTATAGATATAGAAATATTGCTTTGAAGGTACAAGTCAATGAAACTACAGAAAAAGACCAAATAGGTCGAAGCAATTATCACAGAATGAATATATTAGCGAAAGGACTAGATTCAAGCAAGAGTAACTTGTCTTCAAGGCTATTCGTATATTGATCTGCCTTCTAGTGTATAGTTGGAATCAAGGCCAAGAGAAAGAGAAGGTCTGCTCACTGCCCCCAAATCCCCCCTGTAGGCGGAGTGTTGTCTTCCTCCTTATTGCGTCAGCCCGTGAATTGGCGTAATGAGCAGGTACCTCTAACATACGTCATCGCTTACGTAGTTACCCCAGGTGTGTGGCGACTTCACCCAATTGGGTAGACCTTGTCTCACTTGGCCTTGGCTGGAACGGTTGTCAGATACCAGTGGGTTGGCTAGGGAATCAACTCACCCATGCGGCAAAAAGATTATTAATTAAACCTTGAAGTGCTTCTAACTTTTCTTACTAATGGGGTTAATAATTCTGTGGGGTATATCTTTGGGAAATTTCACAATAGTTCTTTTCTGATGACATGACTCCATACTCAAAAAAAACAAATACAAACAAGTATTCTGGAGACGAGAATTAGTTTCTTAAAGAATAACAGCATATTTACTGTAGCGTCAGACCTGGAGCAAAGATTATGTATTCAGGTTGATAAGACGTCGAAAATCTTTTTGACTTTAGGCAAACTGAGACCGAAAGAAAAATTTCAACTTCCGTTATCGTTTTTTTCTTTCGTTTATCCAACGAATATCTTGTTCTATAAACAAACGAGAAAGAACTTTTAGCGGCCAATTACAGCAACCTTCTTTGTGGAACCTACTGAAAGGTAAATTTCAATTTCACGTTGAATTTTGCTTTCGCTATTTTCTCTGAATGATGATGCTTTTTTCTTTTACATTTTTTTCATATTTTGTTTCTGTTCTATATCCGCGGTCATTCTCTAACGTTATCCTTTTTCTACACTCATTATCTTACATAGCTTAAAGGAAGACTCAGGACTAAAAATTTGAGTTAAGTCTCCACGGTGACTTCCTCATATGAAGACCCAAGATTTTCTCTTTTCTCGATTTATCCTATTCTAATTTTCTTCCTTGCAGGAGGTTTCTAACCGAAAGAAAGGTGTCATGGTAAAACTCGAGACTGGCTATGAATGAAAGTTGTCTTGAATGCAAATGTCTTTATGTCCTTTGTTTGAAGGGCAAAGATATTTGTTCTTTTCCTGTTCGCCTCGAAATTTGTTTCGTTTTTTTTTTTTTGGGGGGGGGACATAATCCCAGGGATTCAAGTTCAAGAATCTTATACATTTTTTTTACTTTAGTTTTGTTTGTGCTGACTGTCCTTGACCTAGCACGGCCTATTCGTTTGTGTATGCTTATTTCAGGCGTCCTAGCTAAAATCATTAGGTTGAGGCATTGTTTTTTCTTTTGAGAGATGTAAATGTATTATTTAAATTTTTGTGAATACTTTTGAATGCATAATCCCAGGGATTCAAGCCCAAGAATCTTCCACATTTTTGTTTTGTTTTAGTTTTGTTTGTGCTGACTGTCCTTGATCTAGCACGGCGTATTCGTTTGTGTATGCTTATTTCAGGTGTCCTAGCTAAAATCATTAGGTTGAGTCTTTGTTTTTTCTTTTAAGAGATGTAAATGTATTATTTTAATTTTTGTGAATACTTTTGACGAGCGCGCGCGCTCGCACCCACACTCACATGTATATATATATATATATATATATATATATATATATATATATATATATATATATATATATATATATATATATATTTATGTATTATATATATATATATATATATATATATATATATATATATGTATATTAGAAATAATCAGCACACATTCACATGTGGAACAGAAATAAATTCTGACTGACATCAGGATAAAACCATGGGTTCGATCCTGATGTGAGTCAGAAATATATATATATATATATATATATATATATATATATATATATATATATATATATATATATATATACATACATATATATTATATATATATATATATATATATATATATTTATATATATAAATATATATATATATATATATATTATTGATATATATATAATATATATATATATATATATATATATATATATATATATATATATATATATATATATATATATATATATATATTATACTGTATTTATATTAAAGTACTTACAGTGAGAGCCTATTTGGGGTAATTAAAGCAATAACCTGTAAAAAATTTTTCCTGTTTTGAATCAGTTTATTTACTTGTTTCTTAATGGCACATAGACAGAAGTTATTGTTTAAGGGAAGTAAAAGAGAACTGGTTTTAAAGTAGATCTTCTCGAGGCATTTTTAAATTCGTCCAGTAAATTAAAGGGTAAGAAATGTGAATATATATATTTAGGAATCGAAGTTTTCGATTTCCATATCGTTTAAATTTTCAGACCATTCATTTTCATTTGTTCCGTAACTAAGCTCTCTCTCTCTCTCTCTCTCTCTCTCTCTCTCTCTCTCTCTCTCTCTCTCTCTCTCTCTCTCTCTCTCTCTCTCTCTCTCTGTCATCGATATTCCCTCGTATTAAGAGCACAAATAATTAATGAACGATGAGCTCATGACCGCATTAATATTAGTAGAGTGTTGCAGAAATCGATCAACATTATCCTCATATCTTATCGATGCTACTTTTTGTTTCACTGTGGTACCTAATTACTTTACAAAGCTATGGTATTGTATTCTAGTTATTCCACAATGCAATATTAATTCAGCAGTCGACAGATATGACTTGAAAGTTCCCAGTCTGTGCTTTTCAAACCTAATCCTAATTCTAGAAGAAATAGGTGTACGAGCAATCAGAAATTTGTATGGGAAGTAAGGCAGATAGAAATTGAAAGAGAAATAAAACTGGGTAAAAGACTATTTCTTCATTGCTATTAACTTTCCCTTTGCCAGTGTGTATATCCTAACCTGATAAAGCTTCCTATTGCAATTTGATAGCTGTCCACGTGATGACAATAATACTAATGATAATAAAGTAGGTAGAATGAACATAAAACACGTTGGTGTAGACCCCAAGAACAAAACTCTTCACTCACCTTCCTTAATCAGAGCTTCCTTTCCAAGAAGGTCATTAAGAATTCTCGTAAGTCTCACAAATCCTCGACGAAGAAGGTTTTTCCCCCAAGTCGAAAAACAATCGAACGGAAGAGGAGAAAGAAGTTTTTTTTTTTTTTTAACTCCGAAAGGGTCTCCTTATCTCATTACCAGAAGCCAAAAAAGGTCCATTAACTTCCATTCACTTTGGATGAACATTTAAAAGTACATTTTTTCTAATTGATTCCATTTTTTAATTTGTTTATCTTTTCACTTTTTATTATAAATGTCATGAACAAAGTTGATTACAGTAAGAAGCCAGTAAAAAATGGTGCCGAAGTTTTTTCCGCGTAATCGAGCTTTCTGTACATGGTATAATCATGGCCACCGAAAATAGATCCATCTTTCGGTGGTCTCGGTATAATGTTGTAATAGCTGCGGCCCATGAATCTTTAACCAAGGCCCGGTGGTGGCCTGGCCTGTATTGTTGCCAGAAGCACGATTATGGCTAACTTTAACCTTAAATAAAATAAATAAAAAAAAAAACTACTGAGGCTAGAAGGCTGAAGTCTGGTATGTTTGATGATTGGAGGGTGGATGATCGACATACCAATTTGCAGCCCTCTAGCCTCAGTAGATTTTAAGGTCTGAGGGCGGACAGGAAAAGTGCGGACAGAAAAATGTGCGGACAGACAGACAAAGCCGGCACAATAGTTTTCTTTTCAGAAAACTGAAAGAAGCATTTATGGAAACTATATTCATCATAAGCTTTACTTGCTTGTCGTAATACCGCCACAAATAGCAAATAGGGCCTCGACAAACGAAGCCATTCATATGATATTCTCTCTCTCTCTCTCTCTCTCTCTCTCTCTCTCTCTCTCTCTCTCTCTCTCTTATCCCTTTCCCTTTTTTGTGATTGTTTTCTTGAATGATACTTCATTATTATTATTATTATTGTTATTATTATTATTATTATTATTATTATTATTATTTATTATTATTATTAATCAGAACTTGCACGCAATTTTGAAGAAAATGTAAGTTTGTGTTAATTTCCCAAGGAAGGTTTCGCAAAATTAATCTTCATTTGGGAAAAATAGCAATAATAGGCTAGGTGGCAGAGAGCACTATAGATCTGAAAAGAACTCTGATAAAGCAGTGATCTGATAAGTCTCGAAACACAGAAACAAGACTGAAACCTTTAAAGTTTATGGTCTGCGTAACGGGACAAGAGAAGGAATCTCACTTTGTAGCCATTTTAAAATTCCTTTTCAATTCAGGTTATTTATTTCTTATGACTTCCCCCTTTCCCTTTAAGTAAAATCTTTACTTGGCAAAAGTAAGAACATTCGAAGTAAAAAGAGTGAACGGGACAGCATCCCTTCTCCGTAAAAGCGTGCTTTGTTATATGGTAATTTTCTCTTATGGCGAAATAACTTTCATCAATGGGTGTTCATTAAAAAAAAAATATTCAAATGTAAAGTTTCTTTTCAGAGGAATACTTATTACATATGTACTTTTTATCTCCATTTGATTCTCCATCCAAATGAGTTTTGTGCAGGTTTCTGCGCATGCTCTTTGTATATTGTTTTTCTCGATAAACTTTGATTTTCATTATGAAATAGAAGGAAATATCTCTCCCAGCATCCAGAAGGAGTTCTCTCCTTCTGGATGCTGGGAGTCCAATAGTCTTTCACGTTAATGCTTCCTTCCTTCATTTTTACAGCTTGAGACCGTAACAATTTTGAATGGCCTCAGCCATTGACGTGGAGGAAGGTCCCACAAGGATAATAAGGAAATAAGTATTAGTATTTTGCCGTTTTACATATTCATTTCTTTTTAAAAAGAGCAATAGCGCGGTTTTTTTTAGTACCATTTCCTCATCCATTAGGTTAATAGTGTTCTCATCTTCTGATGCTGTTTCATCCACTTTTACGACCGCCGACCTTAACGAGTTAAACGAACACAACACTAGATAATTAGGAAGGTTTTGAAATTTCATACCATTAGATTTGTCCATCGAAGCGAAAGAAAGCAATGTGTGCATCTCCGACTCTCAAGATCTTATGAGACACTTTTGGCAAACAAAACGTT
>JANJGK010000036.1:12173396-12205896 GCA_039081455.1 Macrobrachium rosenbergii | reverse complement strand
TAAGGAAATAATCTTTTTAAAAGGCTTTCCGACAATCTCTCTCTCTCTCTCTCTCTCTCTCTCTCTCTCTCTCTCTCTCTCTCTCTCTCTCTCTCTCTCTCTCTCTCTCTCTCTCTCTCTCATTCCTAACACACCTCTGTTCATTCTTATACGAGATTTGATTCTAGGATACTTTTTATTTTTTCTATGATTGGATTTAGTCGTTTTTGAATTTTTATTTGTATTTTTCAAAAACTTTATACTAAATGTTAATCGTCCTTTTTTTCAGTTTTTGTGCATGTATACAGTAATTCTGGCACGTGTCTCTTATGCATATTTGCATTTCCCTGCACACGCGGCACATATTCTAAGTTCACTTTGCTTCTGCTGACACATTACATAATCATGTATCTTCTTTTGGATTTTCTTCCATACTTAAATACTTTATATTAGCTTGTATGATATATTTTGCAAGGTCCGGATACCTGCGTTTAGTAAACGACTGTGGGCTCATTTTACTTTTATGCGAATAATCAAGCATCTTTGATACACATGTATCATTTATTATCAAGTATGGCATTTATACCATAGCCTATATTCTGAACCAGCTTTAATTTCCAGCGAGTCATTTTGCAGTATTTTCCAGCCGTCATTAACTGGAACAGAAGGCTGGAAGCGGACAGGAAAAGATGCTTTGTTCAATCCATGAATAAGAATGAAATAAAGCATGAGGCTTTATTAGAGAAATGAGTTCATTGCTAGTTTGTTTAATCAATGAAGAATAGCAATTTAGATTCTTGTTACATGAGTCAGCCATATTAAATGAATGTTCCTAAAATGGCATGATACGAATTGGATTATAAAGACCATACGTGCATTCTACTCTGTTATTGTTTCCAGCATGTGAACGCGTAAGAAGGTGTCGTGTAGAGAGAGAGAGAGAGAGAGAGAGAGAGAGAGAGCATGAAAAACATAAACATAATTGCGATCTTTTTTATTCCTTGGAAGTTGTAATGCAGTAAAAACTGAAGAGGTGGTCATAACGGCCCTTTTACTCTGTTCACCTGGTTCCTTTCTCTTCGTTTGCGCAACACAGAACAGGGACAGTTTATAGACTTAAACCTCTTTTCTGTATAAATAGGAACTAATCCTTCAAAAAATAAAAAAAAGATGAAAGAAATAAATGAAGGCAAGTGATTTCTTTTTACGTATCAGTTCATAACTATATTATCTTACCACGGCACACATGCAGGCATATATATATATATATATATATATATATATATATATATATATATATATATATATATATATATATATATATATATATATATATATATATATACAGTATATATCTGTGTGTATGCCATAGTAAGAGTCTAAATATGAACTGACGTAAAAAAAATCTACGAATTTTCATGTACAGAAATTTACTTGTCTTCAGGTAGTCTTTCAGTGGCAATTCATAACACAAAGAATTAATTTGTAACAGTAACGTAACAGTAGCATTGTAAAAAAGCTAGTTGAACATTGGAATACACTTTAGCTGACTCAGAATATCGTAAACGGGAAATCAGAACTGTTGCCTGATTTAAAATAAAAAAAAAACTATATGAGCACTGGATTAAACTTTAGCTGACTCAGAATGCCCTAAACGGGAAAGCAGAACTGTTGCCTGATTTCTCGACTGGTTAACACCATCAAAGGGCCAGATCCAACAAAGGCATTCCAGAGCAAATGCTGCTATTCAGCTCAAATGATGTAAAAGGGAAATGACGCTCTCTCTCTCTCTCTCGCCGTCTGTGAAACACTCAGCTTCTTGCTTTGCTTCCTTTTCGTCTTCTCGGTCACTTGGTTTCGTTTCTTTTTCGTTTTTTACGTTTTTTTTTTAAAATTGATTGCGAGTGAAACATGTGACTCACAGTTACATATTATTCAGTGCCTTACACTATATATTAATAGAACAGTAAACTTTTTTCTCCAAACGTTATAATTTTTTGGGTCTATATTGATGTGAACGTGCACTTTCTGTTGAAAATCATACCCCTCAATGCTAAAATGTCGGAGCGATTGAGTAATTCATTGTTAATTAATTGGCACCAGAACTCCCGAAATCTACGATTAAATAGCTTTATCAATCATAAACACACATTCATACACGCACATTCACACATATACACACACAAGAAAGTTTAGATTAAATTAAATTAGCATAGTAATGCCCTGTATTCAAAGAAAAATATTTTGGTTGATAGATGGGGCCAGGGCAGATAGGAGCTTCTGCATTATCATTTTTAGTTTTCTGTAAAAGAAAACTATTGTGCCGGTTTTGTCTGTCTGTCCGCACTTTTTTCTGTCCGCTCTCAGATCTTAAAAACCACTGAGGCTAGAGGGCTGCAAACTGGTATGTTGATCATCCACCCTCCAATCATCAAACATTCCAAATTGCAGCCCTCTAGCCTCAGTAGATTTTATTTTATTTAAGGTTACAGTTAGCCACAATCGTGCATCTGGCAACGATATAGAACAGGCCACCACCGGGCCGTGGTTAAAGTTTCATGGGTCGCGGCGCATACAGCATTATACCGAGACCAACGAAAGATAGATCTATTTTCGGTGGCCTTGATTATACACTGTACAGAAAACTCGATTGCACCGGAGAAACCTCACTGCATTTTTTACTTGTTTAAGTAAGCCATAAGTAATGTACCTCTAAACTCAAGATTTTGGATTTTATTTCCCCATTCAACATTGGCGTTATTATTCAGAAGATTAACTCTATTCGAGTAGAACGAGTCTGCAGGGGCCATTGGACTGAAATTCATGCTTCCAGAGAATAAAAATGCGAAGTGATAATAATAATAATAATAAGAATAATAATAATAATAATAATAATAATAATAATAATAATAATAATAATAATAATAATAATAATAATAATCTCGTGAATATAAAGCTATATATATGTTCTGTTTCAGCATTGCAGTTTCTCATTTCCAGAATAGTCTCGTATTATTCACGTCGCAGAAAACTATTGTTACATTGCACAGAGACGCCGAGTTGATTATTACTCCCTTCTCAGAATTTCATTGTCGTGAGATGAAATAACTGAAACCCTTTGTTTCCGCAGTGCGCTTTCAGTGAAAGTACAAAGAATCTCGCCAGACTTGGTATTTACACTCGATTATATATATATATATATATATATATATATATATATATATATATATATATATATATATATATATATATATATATATATATATATATATATATATATATATATATATATAAAATCTGAATTTATGGTACTTCTTTCTTGTTGAAAGTTAGGAGAGAGAGAGAGAGAGAGAGAGAGAGAGAGAGAGAGAGAGACTGTGTCCAAGCTCAGTTGAAAATAAAAAAAAAAATACTGAAACAGAGTGACCATCAGGGACGAACTATTGAACACCCCCCTCACCCCACCCCCCCACCCATTGCAGGCACCACTTGACAAATTTTCTGAATGAGTAACACCTTCTCTCTGGTTTTTTAGGTGAGTGTTGACAGGTAGGGTTTTGTCTATTTTAATATTGCAATACAGTGTCGATGGTTAAATTTCCCCAATTTTGATTTTAGACCAGTTCCAAGTTGGCAGAATAAGGTTAGTAAATACTGTTCTTATTTATATAACTTTCTTTCCTCAATACTCATGATTTGCATCGTCATCAACGAGGTATCAAGGATTTTTTTCATTTGTTTGTCTGTGTGTGTGTGTGTGTTTTTTATTGTTGCTATTGATGAAAGCATAAGTCAGAACGGCTGAAAATGTGTATATTTTTCTAGTTAGAAAAATACTTCTCTGGCTTATGCTTCCATTGTAGCGACTAGATGTATATTCTACTATCCTAATAAACTTTAAGGAGAACGCCTATAACACTTGCAAACACACCACATGGCGATTAAGTTAAAAGTTTAAATCTCATGTGACTAAACTTTCTAAAACTGCTGCACTTGGAGATTTCCCTTTTCAAGACCCTGGGAGGATTAGCCAGTCTTATCCGGATTATCAATGTAATCCCATGGGGAAGTTGGATAGCTTACTTTATGAAGCAGCATTTTTCTTTCTTCATTATGAAAGGTGCACATGGCTTACCGAAGGACAGCCATATCCTTTATAAGTAGGACATCCATGCAAGAGACGAATATTTTATTGGATTCCTTAAAACGCAGGTTTTAAGATACGACGACTCCCTACGTCGCTAAGGAAAGACCGAGAACTATATATTGCGCAATTCGAAAAACACGGAGAGAGGCAGAGAATTCCAAATTCTAGAAATGATTGGTATGAAGAATGGTCCAAACAGATCGACACTCAGTTGTATGACTTCCGTTTATAAGAGATGAGAAATAATGATATTAATTAGAAAAAACTTCTCTGCAGAACAGCAAATCCCATCACTAATTTTGAAGCCTTCTTACCCATTGTTATTTCGTTCCTCTTTGTACATGATTATTTTCACTATTGCAACTATTTCCCGTCAAGCGGAGGCAGTTAAAGGGTTTCAGAGGTTCAGAAGGAAAATCATAACATTAATTAACAATAATCTTTATGTTTGCCGCCCACGGTTACTCCAGAAATTAATTAGTAGAAAGATACTGGTGGAAAAACTTTCACGTTTCACTAATAACTTTTACTTAATTTGTTGCCATATTACAGTAGTTTCTGGGCTTCTCTCAGACATGACACCTTTATCACAATTCGTTTGATTCCGGATTTGCGAAGATAAGTTCTTGGAGAAAAGTTTATATATCACAGGTTTATTAGTGTACTGCAAATTATGAACTTTCGAAGTCGAACAATTTTGTTATTTTGAACCGGCCCATTCTATATCAACACAACGCCCTCCCCCTCCCCCGCCCACCTCATCCTCCTGCCCCCCCCCCCTTTTTTTTTAGTTAAAACAGGCAGTCACAATGAATTTACTTCCTACTATCTTAACAAGAAACATGTTTCTTCATACATATGAAGTAAATGTAATTATTGATAATATATTCGAATAAATATGATTATATACATACTGTATATATTTTTAGATATCTTCATATGAAATTCTTTTAAACTTATTTATTTCTTGTTAGTTTTCTACTTAAATTTATTACGGCGTCAATAACCTATATGTTGTGACGCCAGTTTTAATAGACATAATCAATCAATCAATCAATCTGCAATGCAGTCACCAGAGTCTATAGACGATGTAATGTCAAAATAAATTCCTCCTCCTATATTTCAAAGATATGATGATTATCCTTACTCCATCTAGATATAACTCATGAATATGATGACTCTAAAACTGGAGAAATTGGGATTACACCTTCCAGTCCATCTTGCAAAAGAGGTAAAGAGTTGAGAAACTATCACTGGCATAGTGGTTAGTGTCGTGGCATGCCACTCAGATGTCGCGGGTTCTCGTCTCCCCAAGGGCGATGAAAATTCACTGGCTCTGTACAATGATCAGTTACTGCTGCAGTGTGGGGTCTGTGCTGGGAGATTAAAACCAACATTCTTTGGAAGCTTGAATTTCACGTCAGTGGCCCCTCTGTGCTTATTCCCTGTGAATAGGTTTCATCTACCGAAATAATGATAATAGCATTAATTTCCTTTGTGCTCAGACTGACACCATTAATAGAATAACCATTCATAAATTGGATCCATAATAATCTTAAAATGGGATGAAATAAAACAATATATTATTCTATTCTCTAAAAATTCTGTTCGTTAATAACATATGATCAAAAGGAACATGGTCATTCTTGCATACACTGTCATACACGCACATACTTTTGACACTAAAAAAATTTGGTAAAAAGGAAGTTATAACCTTCCCTCATAGAACATGAAAATACATGATCTTTCATTTCAGAAATAATTCTAAATCAAGGTATTTTGTTTAACGCTAAAATGTAAAGAAAAAAGAAGAAAATATTCCTAATTGTTGTTTACAAAGATCTATAAGATACAGAACCAACTCACGTTTAATTATGTTACTAAACGATAGAATTGTATGCATTACTGACTAGTAATGAAACTGTGATGAAATAATTGAAGCAAGACCATTAAATTTTATGTTTGTGTTATGATAATAATAATAATAATAATAATAATAATAATAATAATAATAATAATAATAATAATAATAATAATAATAATAATAATTATTAATATTATTATTATTTTATTTTGATTGCATATAAATATATAGAATTAAAAGGATTCAGAAAATTAGACATTCATTACTGACTATTAATAAAACGATAATGAAATAATTGAAGCGAGACAATTAGATTTTATTTTCCTGTTATAATAATAATAATAATAATAATAATAATAATAATAATAATAATAATATTTCTAGTTTGATTACGTATAAATATACAGAATTAAATTAACACAGAAAATTATCGGTGAATTGATTTCCAGCGTTCGTTGCCCTTGTCAGTCTGTGCCTCGCTTTATGGAACCACATCAAGGAATTATCAGAACATTCGCATCACGGCCACGCTGCAAAAATATTTTCGGAAGAAACGCGGAAATGGAACCTCCATTAAAGTTGCAACGATGGGTGTACTGGAGCCACGCCATTCGCAAAGTCATATATCGTTTGGGGCTATTTCCTTTTGATTCCATTCGACGATTATATTAGAAAACATAATGAGATAATTGAAAGCCTATGTGAATATGTCGTGAAACAAAAGCGCGTTAAGAGACATTCATACGTGAAAGGAACACGGGTATAGATGAAATATAAAAGATGTGAAGGTAAAATGAATAACACAGGACTTAGTATCCAGACTGATGGATGTCTGTTTACAAAGGAGTGATTATTAGATTATTAGCATTATGAGCCTATTATTTCGTTTCAGTTTGTTTTCAGTGTTAGCCTTTATTGACGTCAACCTTAACCATTGACATTATTTTAAAAAAAATTTCGTATTTCTTTCATTTTTGTTTTATAGACATTGCTACTAAAGCTGCCAGTTGAGCTTTGCTGGTAACAGAAAGTTTATTCCCAATAAATAAAAAGACAATTCTTAAGCATTCTTGCTTAGTCATTCAAATTTGCTGACTAAAAAGTAAGTGAAATAGACTTCATTAAACACCCTAATAACTTTTCACTTTTTCTTTGTTCGTTATTAAGAGAGGAAACATGATACTATGATGCTCCTTTATTTGGCTAATGGCGTTACAACGAATTAAAAAGACAGGCCAAAAAAGGATAAAAATAAGACCAAACTCTGAAGCCAAGTGCAGGAAAAGCATCATTAAGGAAATAGATATAACGTTGAAGAGTATCGAAAAAGAATCTACGAGTATTTGCGTTCATTCTGAAACGTTAAAGTGATAAGAAATAATTTTTTTGTAAGTCACATCGCGCATCATTTATGATGCATGATGAAAACCTCAGGAATTCCAAAAAAATTTCAAATGCAGAAAGAACACCAGGAATTTTTCTCTAAAACAGTATGTTTTCTTTCTTTCTTTTCAACCGGAACTCTCAACTCAGTTTTACAGAAACGCTCATCAAGATCTTTATTGCAACAGAATATATAATTATTCTCTTAACTTGAGAAAACAGGAATACAAAAAGATTCTCTCTCTCTCTCTCTCTCTCTCTCTCTCTCTCTCTCTCTCTCTCTCTCTCTCCTCTTCCTTTTTATTTTGAACAGCTACAATCTCTCTCTCTCTTTCTCTCATAGAGGTTTTGGTGAAGTTCTCTCTCTCTCTCTCTCTCTCTCTCTCTCTCTCTCTCTCTCTCTCTCTCTCTCTCTCTCTCTCTCTTCCTTTTTATTTTGAACAGCTACAATCTCTCTCTCTCTTTCTTTCTCTCATAGAGGTTTTGGTGAAGTTCTCTCTCTCTCTCTCTCTCTCTCTCTCTCTCTCTCTCTCTCTCTCTCTCTCTCTCTCTCTCCTCTTCCTTTTTATTTTGAACAGCTACAATCTCTCTCTCTCTCTTTCTCTCATAGAGGTTTTGGTGATGTTAATTACATGAGTTATCACATTTATTGAGACTAAGCTCATAAAAGACCGCGATATTACAGGACGAAGAATCAATAACCGGTATCTAAAACCTTTGATCTGCTTTTAGCAGAATCCTTTTGATTTCCTTAAAAAAAGTCAGAGACCCATTATCTCATTATGTCGAACACATACAATGGTTGATTATTAATGACGCCACGCTCAGTTAGGACTTATGTAGAGAGAGAGAGAGAGAGAGAGAGAGACCTTACCTTACAGACCTTACAATTCGTTCGGGTTGCCCCAGGTCCCTCAGTGTGAGGCGCCTTTGATGTCTACCAGAGAGTTGCTAACGCATCTTCCGGTATATTTTGCATCTTCCAGTCTTGGATGGTCTGGGATGCATCTTAGATATTTGTCGAGCTTATTCTTAAACACATCTACGCTCACTCCTGTTATGTTCCTCAGATGAGCTGGTAGCGCATTGAATAGACGCTGCATTATCGATGCTGGTGCGTGGTGGATTAATGTCCTGTGTGCTTTCCTTAATTTTCCTGGTATAGTTTTTGGCACTATTAATCTACCTCTGCTTGCTCTTTTTGATAATTTTAGTTCCATGATATTTTCGGTAATTCCTTCTATCTGTTTCCATGCTTGAATTACCATGTAGCGTTCTCTTCTCCTTTCAAGACTATATAAATTTAAGAATTGTAGTCTTTCCCAGTAGTCAAGGTCCTTAACTTCTTCTATTCTAGCTGTAAATGACCTTTGTACACTCTCTATTTGTGCAATATCCTTTTGGTAGTGTGGGTACCATATTATATTGCAATATTCAAGTGGACTACGTACGTACGTTTTATAAAGCATAATCATGTGTTCAGCTTTTCTTGTTTTGAAGTGCCGGAACAACATTCCCATTTTTGCTTTGCATTTTGCCAATAGAATTGCTATTTGATCATTGCATAACATATTCCTATTCAACATCACACCAAGGTCTTTAACTGCTTCCTTGTTTGTGATTGTCTCATTATTAGGTCCTTTATATGCATATAGCATTCCTACTTTATCACCATAGTTCATTGATTCAAATTTATCAGTTAAATACCATCCTATTTATCTCTGCCCATTTATATATTTTATTTAGGTCTCTTTGTAGCGAGTTCCTCTCTTCATCACAAGCAATTTCTCTACTTATTCTTGTGTCATCTGCGAAACTTCTTACTACTGAGTCCTTAACATTACTGTCTATGTCTGCAATCATAATCACAAACAGCAATGCAGCTAACACCGTACCCTGTGGTACACCGGATATTACCGTAGCTTCATCCGATTTCTCATCGTTTGCAATCACTATCTGTTTTCTGTTTTGCAAAAATTCTTTTATCCATCTTCCTACTTTGTCAACAATGTTATGTTTTCTAATTTTTTTCGCTAATATATTATGATCTACCTTGTCAAAAGCTTTTGCAAAGTCTAGGTAAACCACATCTGTATCTTTTTCATTTATCATATTTTTATATATGCTTTCATGGTGGACTAACAGTTGGGTTTGTGTACTTTTTCCGGGTACAAAACCATGTTGTCCTATATTGAACAATCTATTTTTCATTAAATGTTTCATTATATTTTTTTTATTACCCTTTCATATACTTTCATAATATGAGATGTCAGACTCACAGGCCTATAATTACTTGCCTCTAGTCTTGAACCACTTTTGAAAGTAGGAGTAATATATGCTAATTTATGCTCATCATAAATCTTGCCTGTATCTATACTTTGTCTTAATAATATTGCTAGCGGCTTTGCGATTGAATGAACCACTTTCTTTAACAATATGACAGGTACTCCATCTGGTCCTGCTGCTGATCCATTTTTAATTTCATTAATAGCCTGCACAATATCGGCTTCTGTAATATCTATATCTGATAAGTATTCAGTATTTTCATCTCTTATTTCTGTATCATTATCTTCATTTTCAATTCTAGGTGTAAATGCACTCTTATATCTTTCTGCTAATATGTTACATATTTCCTTTTTTCCATTCGTTAATCGCCCTTCAATTCTTAGAGGGCCTATTTCTACTCTTATTTTATTCATCTTTTTTGCATATGAATAAAAAATTTTAGGGTTTTGCTTGATATTTTGTAGTGTCATTTCTTCTAGGTTCCCTTTTTCATTTTCTTTTGATTGTATAATCTTTTGTTCTGCATTTTCTATCTTACTTTTTAGTTCCATCACTTTCCATGCATTCTTTTCTTTTGCAAGAGCTTTTTTCCACTTTCTAATTTTCTGGAACAAGATCCTTCTGTCTCTTGGAATTCGTGACTGATGATTACTTTTTTTCTTCGGTATATATTTTTCCACTATTTCCTCTAATATTTTATATAATATATCGGTATTTACCTGTATATCATCACTTACAAATATATTTTCCCATTCTTTGTTTAATTCTTCATTTATTTTTGACCAATTTATATTCTTACTATAGAAATTGTATTTTTCATATCCTTCCCATTTTTTCGTTTCTTGCTTTTCTCTGTTTTCATATGTTCTGGAACGGACTGTTAGTTCTATGACATTATGGTCCGAAATACTCGTGTTATATACTATTATTTCTTTAACATAGTTCACCTCGTTCACAAATACTAGATCTAAAATATTATCCTTTCTTGTTGGTAGGTGATTTATTTGCTGAATGTTATGTTCTAGTAGCATATCTAATAGCTTTTCAAATTGCCTCTTATCTTCTGCACTACTATTGCTCTCTTTTTTATATGTATAAATACAACCACAGTCTCCTATTCGTTCTTTCCATTCTACAAAAGGAAAGTTAAAGTCTCCGGTTAGGAGTATAGTCCAATCCTTGTGATTTCTACATATTTCATCCAATTTTTCAATTATTATGTCAAACTCTTTAGTATTAGGGGGTCTATATATTACAATGTTCACTAATTTTTCATATTCAAATTCTACCGCTATTAATTCACATTCTGTGTTACTATATTTCTCACAGATTTTTCCTTGATTGGCATCTCTCCCATATATCGCGGTTCCCCCTTGATTTCTATTTTTTCTATCTGATCTATAAGTTTGGAAACCCTTTATCTGGTCATCATTACCAGTCTCTTGGGAATACCAGGTTTCACTTATATTCAATATTTCTATTTTTTCATTTTGGGTTAGTTCTTCTAAGAACTCTATCTTTCTTTTTGAGTTACTCGAAACTAAACCCTGCGCGTTCATCACTATGATGGTTTGCGTATTATCTCCATAATCTAATATGGGTAATAATAAGGATTTTCCCATGTCTCTTTCCTGTTCTGATATGTTGATCTTTTTTTCATTTCCAGAAATTCGTACATTAAAAAATCCAACGTTTCCATTATACTTGTTCTTCCAGCTTCATATTTATTCACTTTGTGCATAAACCTGCACTTATCTCCATATCTGCACCATCCCTTAGCATCATAGATACATTGCTTGTTCCTTGTGCTATATCTAGGTGCTGATGGCTCATATCGTGGTGCTGACATTTCATAATGTGTTGTTGGCTTGTTTTTTGCCTTCATCACATGATCTTTGTTCTTTTCTTTATTTGTTTCATTTTTACCTTGATTTTTTATATGTATTTGATTTTGATTTTGGTTTTTCATGGCTACAGGATGCATGTACCTACATTTCTTATTAAACCTACATCCATTTTCTTCTTTCCATTTTCTACATATTTTTGGATGTAGATCGCTGCATTCCTCTTCATAGCCATCTAGATATGCACATTTGCCATATATCTCATAATTGTGACATATCTTGGGATGTTTGTAATAACATCTTTCACCAAACCTGCAATTCCCTCTTTTCAAAAGGGTGCATACTGTGTCTTTCTTTTCTTTCTTTTTTCTTGTTCTTTCCCATCAGTATGGAGATCCGGGTACAACCTCTTTGGGATTTTATTTTGATTTATCATGTCATAATTTATTTCTTCATAAGTATGTTGCTGTATTGCCTCATATGTAGAATCTATGAGTTTCTCTGCATCCATACTATTATCCTGTTCTTTGTTTTCATTAATCTTTTCCCTCTCTTCAGTCTTATTTTCTTCTTTTCTATTTTCCTCTTCTTCCTCTTCTTCATCCTCTTCATCTTCTTCATCCTCCACAATCTGTACATTAAGTCTTGATTTAATGACCTTGTCTATCCATACTAGACATGTTGAGCAAAATATTTTTGTGTCCTTATTTCTATTTTGCTCAACTTCAGCACATGAAGGGTGTGTCGGTACGTGGCAAGCATAGCATTTCCTAATCAGGTTTTGTGGATTTACAATGCTATACCACACTCTACATAGTTTACATGCTTTAGGCATCCGTTTGCCTATTGCATCAATCAATATATTCACTAATTCCACCGTACTTATTTTCTTTGATGGAATGTGTTGATTTTTGTAGATTTTCTTTATAAGTCTTTTGATAACCTGAACTTTCATTGGTATCCCTTCTATTATTTTCATTATATTTTCAGCAGATTTGCTCCAATTTGAAGGATCGTATCCTTTCAATATGTCTGTGAATGATTTTACATCTTTTTGGTCGATGTTGCAATTTATCTCCACGATCAGCAGACCAAGTTCCCTTCCTGCCAATTCATCATATTGAATATCTCCTATGCATGCAAGATTTCTCCACCTTTTGCCACTATTGGTTGACTCCTCCATGATTTTCAGAATTTATTAATTCACTCGTACACAACTTATTAGACGGTTTATCACTCTAATCTGATATTAAGCTAATCACCGATAGTTCACGAACACTTTTAGCTATATTTCATTCGCTAATTGTATGTAAGACGCGTATTATCGGGTAGATTATCCAGACCATGAATGATTACGTCTCACCGAGAGAATGTCACATCACAGAGAGAGAGAGAGAGAGAGAGAGAGAGAGAGAGAGAGAGAGAGAGAGAGAGAGAGAGAGAGAGAGAGAGGACAAAATAATCTCGGTAATATGTAAAGGAAAACTCATAAGAATTGCCGTAATGAGCCCAAAGGATGCGTCCATATGACATTAAAAGATGTCGTAAACACAGTCGGCAGGACCTTATCGCAAATATATGGCAGACTGGAAGAAGTCAAGGACCGTATGTGGAGAAGGAGTACAGTATTTGGTTACAGCTAGATGGATCACTATGGTTCGTCGTTAACTTGTATTCAACGCCTTTGTGAAGCGAGTGGGATAAGTTCTCTATGCGTGGACGCACCCAAGTGTCACTCAGAGGCGTACCTTAATCATTTTATTTTTAGGGTATATAGTTAATGAAACAATAATCGAAGCGCAAGATTTGTTTGTTACGATGCAAGAAATAAGCGATAATTCATTTAATTTACAAGCAGCAACCGGGGACTCTTTCTTGCGTAAGTTTGATATTCTTTTATTCGAATAATGAAACCGGAGTAATGGTGGGTCTCGGGCTGAGCCGAAGCATAAAAACTCATCCCACATATGTAAACATATAAGTATATACACACGCACACACACACACACACCCCACAGACATACAACCACACACTCACACACACACACACCCACAGTATGTACAGTATACATGCGTGCGTGTGTGTGCGCGCGCGCGCAATGTATAAGAGTTCTATCGCTTTTACTAATTATATGTTATTCTGTTCTAGCAACAAGCTCTGTCCTTGTTCTAGTGACCTGATCAGCTTTAAGACTGAATTTGTCAAGAATTCTCTTTATTTTCGGAACTGTTTCCAAGAATCTCACCGTCCCTCCATTTACCCTCTTTTTTTTTTTCTTTTTTTTTTGACTCGTCCCAACTTTTCTCTTCCAATTATTGTTACTCGACTCTCGGGGTGACGTAAGGGTAGTAAGGAGATAACAAGAGATGGGAAAGAGGACGGGGAAGTGCAATAGAGGCAGGTATCCGATTCAGAAACCTAAAAAGGAAAAGAAGAGATGTTGGTTCGGAGGAAATAAGCTGGATGTCAGATTCCGGAATTCTCTAATGAATGTCCATTCGCAAAGGGGATTTATTGTTTGTCTTTATTTAGGAAACTGATGTCTGCTTACTTACTGTTTTCATTCGAATAAGGCTTATTTTACTACTTTACCATTGAGAACCCAGTATTGCTGAAACCTACAAGAGTCGCGCAATAGTCTTCAACTGTCGACTTAGCGATAGTTATATCTGTTAGTTGAAATGGGTTCTCAGGTGAGACGAACCAGCCACATGAAAAAGAGACGAACAGAACTTTGTCAGAAATATAGGCAAAGGATTTATTTTTTTTTATTAAAATCTCATAAATAAGATCCGGATTCTACTGCACCACAGGAGCATACATTTTGGATGTTCACTTCGGGTATATATATGTATATTTTTTTCGTTCAGAGGATAAAGATATGTAATTAGAATTCTATAGAAAATCATTTAGATATAATCAGATATCTTGTAACGCACTGTGAAATCTTTTAGACTTATTCACAGACACACAGACATAGGTGATGACAAAAGCTGCCTCTGATATGGTTTTATAACTAGACAACATAAGTGTTACGTAGTCCACCGGTAATGGAGACAGGTATGTTGAATGTTTTCGTGTAATTTATCGCCCATTCGTGGACTCATAAAAAAGAGACCGTGGTTACTCTGTGGAAAACTGTTTAGCTTAATTTTCCTGACTGCGAAATACTCCTAAACGCGGAAAATCAAGTGAGCTGTTTTAATTTTGTCGAAACATGCATATTCAACAGTCGGTTGGTCCTACATATTGCGAAATAAAAACTTCTGCGGGGTAGAGATTGCCATAATAAAATGCAAAAATTACTGTCTTCATGGCAATTCGCAAACAGTTCCACATGTTCATGACTTTTCTGTATGACTTGCGTTAGCATATTCCGTTACGTATGGCTGAGAAAGTTGTGACGTATATCACTTTTACCCCTACGATGAAGATCAGTTTGTGCGGCTTATAAAGCCATTTTTTGTTCTAAATGTGATAATGTATGGTTGTGGGAAAGCTTCACGAGTGCCTGCAAATCTGAGCTGAACCCCTTTTAACGAAAGCTGGGGGGAAAAAATCAAGAACTAGTTTCCTGTGATGCTCTCGCATTTTGAAATTGCAAGTATGGAACAGTGAAGAAAAAAAATCGTCCGAGACACTTTTGTATGGGTTTCTTGTGGTGGGTTTTGTCTCCCTCTAGTTGTACGAACAAATTGTTGTAAGTTTAAAGATAAGGTTTCAGATGATATTTGTTCGGGTGTCATTGATAAAGTGTGATCACTGCAATGCATCATATATCAGAGAAACAGAAAGTCATTACCGGATACCATTTTCCCGAGATGTAACCTTGTACCGTGGCCTTTCCTTGAAAAAAGTGGGACGCCATATCTTAAAAACTAACCATAGAATTTTCTTGAAAATAATCTCATTACGTTCCCCACACCCAAATTACTCTACAGACATCGATCTAATCCTAACCTAACCTAACCCAACATAACCTAACCTAACCTAGGGGCATGGCAAAAACACCGGGGCTGGTGCAGTAATAGCATACATCTCGGGAATTTGCTTTAGGATAAGATTACGTGAGCACTTCGGTCGTTCACCAAGAACTGGTAATTACATGACAAGACCACCTTATTCGTCCATCAGGGATCACTCTCAGTGTGAACAACACCCAGTGTCTCGAGGGAGGGCTTCAATACTAGCCTCTTCGAGGGACAGCTTGGACCTGGCCATGATGGAGGCAATTTTTCAACTTCAGCAGAACCCAGCCATGGGCAGAATATCCTTTGAATTATCGGATCTTTCCCAGATAGTGACCCCCAAGGGTTTTCGGGGACCGTTATCTAGGACTGTTATTTCTTGAGGGTCATTATCCTTATGATATTCACACTTTTATGTTTTTACGGTCATCCCCAACAGGCTTGTACTAAACACACCGCAAAGGTGGATGCATCCCGGGTTAAAACCGTTGGTGGTCACTATCCAGGAAAGGTCCGAATTATCTTGCGTTTGATTGTGATTTCGTTCTTGTAATTAATAACGGGCCTAATTACCGAATGTGTTCTCCGAGGGATTTCTTACTATAAAGAGGAAACATTCCAGATTCTTTCCTTAGAACTCGTTTTCGAGAGATTTCAAATAAAATATTTTCTCGTTTTGTATCATTCATTAAGATGTGGTTTCTACTTTCCGCGTACTTTGTTTTTTCTTGAATAATTATAAGAAAAATATAAACTTTTCCTTCACGTCAGTTCATGACATATTTTCACGGTGATTAATTTTTTTTTTTTTCACCATGAGGAACTCATTCTGTTTTCTCCGTTATGTTAGTCTCCGTCTCTAAAAATAAAGATTTGTCTTTCCAGCAGTTTATAAAATCTTTACTGCCATAGACACCATTTCTTCCTGTTCGCTTAATAGTTATTCAGTTTCACTGAAGGTTTTGTTATTCATTTATTTGAAAAAGAACTCTTATTTTACTTCGTAGTAAACATTTTGTTCTTATGTACTTTCCACTACGACATGGTTGTTTTGTTTTCTGGCCACATTTATGAAACAATAAATTCGCGGGCTTTATGAAGAGAATAGCAAAGTTAAATGGAAATCATTTTATCGATATTTTATTAGTTTTGAATTTCCTGCCTTTGCTGTGAAAATCAAATCATTTTTCATTTTCAGCCACTAATGATCAAGGGTTTTTGATATAATAGAAATTTGTACATCTATTTTTCTACCCATCATATTTTCTACTTTGTTTTACAATATTTTCATGTACATTTCTTCAAAGAAAATTTGTGCAGAATCCCAGCTCCCTTCCTTCCTGGTAGGGTCCTGTCATATCATTACCAGAGTTGTTTAACGTTTGGATAAATTCCGTTAACTTAAAGTGAGAGAGAGAGAGAGAGAGAGAGAGAGAGAGAGAGAGAGAGAGAGAGAGAGAGAGAGAGAGAGAGAGAGAGAGAGAGAGGAATTCCTAGGTTTCACTGCGGCAGGAAAGATAGCCTACTAACTTAAGATCATTTAATGAACAATTCCGCACCCAAACGTTACGTCTTGAAAACCATAAGCTTACTTCTCTTTGCATGTCATCCAGTATAGCAGTGGTTCTTAACGGGGAGGGGACGCCCTAGGTGGCGTCAGCAATTTCCAAGTTGTGGGGGAGGGGCGCGAACCCTATGGAAAAATTGAAAATTCTCTAATCATGTTCGTTATTCTCTTAACAAGAGTCGCTAAGAAGCAGTGTCAAGTATCTCACTAATTCATTCCCAAAAGAATAAAAACACCCCTTCTCTTTCTCATTTTTTTTTATTTCCTTTAAATCTGGGAGGGAATTTTACTCATAGATGCAAGGGGTTGGGGGGGGGGGCGTGGAGGGAAGGACCAACTCTTAGAGGGGGCGTGGTAATAAAAAGGTTAAGAACCTCTGCAGTATAGCGTAAATCATCTGTCTGTCTGGCTCTGCCCGCTCTGACAGTCCTGCTACTTCAGCGTTTTCACTAACCTCAGCCTCAGCTCTCCCAGCGACCAGTATTTTATCCACTTGTAATCAGTAGTTGATGGGGACAGGAAGTTTTTCCCACTACACAACGAACGTTATGATTAAGGTTAGCATTAAAAGAGCTTCACTGTAATTAGAGTCGTTTGTTTTATTTATGGTATAGTTACCGACAGAGAAATTCCAGCAACGAATACATTTAAGTGCCAATGAAGTTGTTCGATTAATTTAGCACCTGTAATGTTCATGAATAATCGATTAACATTATCAGAGCGTATGTAATGTTCATAAGAAATTTATTGTTATTAAGTTATATAAGTATTCTAGATCCAGAATTCGTTAAGGTCTGCATTTTCATCTTTTACAGCCTAATTTTTTCTATCAGCTCTGGAGAGAGAGAGAGAGAGAGAGAGAGAGAGAGAGAGAGAGAGAGAGAGAGAGAGAGAGAGAGAGAGAGAGAGTCTTTGGATATGAATATAAACAAATAACAACAGGGTGCATATTGGTCTCTCTCACTCACATGAAAAGAAGGTCTATAATAAGAGCCTGAGAATACAAAAGCAAGAGAATTAAGAACGTAGGTAAAGAGGAAAAGGAAGAAGAAGCGGGAAACGAATGCTTATCATTGTTTGGGGAACAAGCAATCTCAAAAGTAAAGGAACTAAGCTTGTTAGTTTCTTAAATGGCTATGGCCTATTAAAGCTAAAATATTATGTTATACGCTCCATTACAGGAGTAGTAGTTGGAGAATAAATAACCTGCAGTTATTTTTATGATGAGACTATTCACATGTAACTAAAGTATGGTAAAGAATGTCAGAGAATCCATGTAGTCGACGAAAGTAATTTTCGAAAGACTTTTTGTTTTTGTGGCAAAAATCATCAGAAATATTACCATTTAAATCCAATGCTAAGAGAGGTTCTCAAAGCCTTTGGCCCATCCACGAAGCATAACAGTTTCTAAACAGCTGGTTTTATATTTCAGTAAATCATTCATTCTGGTTTGTTGCGATACCTTGGAAAGTATGTTATCATTTGTTAAGAATGAAGATCAAAGGACGTAAAATATGTTCGGTTTCATGTTGCAATTGAAAAATTATTGAATAACAAAGGACAGACAACATCGACAAGTAATGTCACATAAAGAATGGAGTAGTGCTGAACAAATCGTCCATTAGCAAAAGTCGTCAAATGGGGAGTTATCGCTAAACAATCGGACCGCAAGGTAGATCGCTTTTTGAGTGTTTATTACCCGTTCACTTTACGAATCCTTATTTTACTTAGAGTATTATAAAAACAATCTATTGGAAAACAGGTTAATAATGAGTTAGTATAAAAAGCTTAAAATTAGATAATTTTTTCAATAAAGTTGTCAGTGGTAAATGTCCTTCTTCTTGTTAAGTTAATCTCAAGGGTGAATATTTTCAGGATATGCAGCAAGTATTCTTTAAAAAAAAAAAAAAAAAAAAAAAAAAAAAAAAATATATATATATATATATATATATATATATATATATATATATATATATATATATATATATATATATATTATATATGCAACAGTGATGTTTTTCCTTCATGAGGCGGCCTTAGGACACACAGCAATATAGTCTAACCTATTTGCAGCCTTTATTGAATGAAAAATCCTAGGGATAGACAGACAGGCAGACAGACAGATATCCAAGTTATGTCCAGCAGAATATCCTTTCATAAACTACCAGACAAGCGAAATAACATCTTATTCCTTATCCCGATAATGGTGCCATTGCTCATCGCTCAGCAAGGGTGTAGGCGAGGTAAAGAGGGATCTTCTGGATGGATGGAATCATTTTTCACGAGATTTGAAGGGAGGGAAGATTGATGTCTCCGACTGAGGCGAATCTTAAAGAGGGACGGATTGCACCCTGTCTCAGAATGATGACCTCGAACCCACTGCGTCTACTTCCAGCAGACTTTGCCATAAGCATCAGGCGCTGTGCGGTTTACGGCAACATCACTCTTTTGTCAATGATATTTTCTTTTGTATTTTTTTTTTTTTTTTTTTTTTTTTTTGCTTATTGTGACGGCAGTATCGACTGATATTGTGACATTAGTGTACGATATTAGCATATTCAGTCCACTTCATATCTGCTTAAAGTCCGAATCTATCCCAGACCCGAAATGCACGAAGCTGAGGAAGGAAGAGCGTGGAATTTATTCCAAGTTGAGCTTGAAGGGAATGAAGTCAAGATAATCCTGGAGAAGGAAGGATTCCAGATTTGGTGACTAATAATGATCACTTGACGTCCTCAGATGATACTTGTGCAAACTTCTATGAAATTCTAATATTTTCAGACTCTAAAATATTATTATCATAAAAAAATTTAGATTCCAGTGTTCTGACGCGGCTTTGAAAGGTCATACGTTATTGCATTAGTTTTCTTTTGTTCTTGTTGTGTATTTTAAATGTTGTTGTTGTTCTTTTCTGTTTTTTCTGTCAAAGTACATTTAGTTCCAAGAAATTAGTTAATTAAGTTATTGTTTTTTTTTTTTGGAACGTTAAATGAATGTGTTGAGTAATAAAACTGCTCTCTGAAAAGAGAACTTAGCTTACAGTATAGTCTTATTCCAGAAATGCATTTCTGATTAAATTCCTGGTGTTCTGATGTATAAGAACATCGTGAGACTCTATCACCCCAGTGGTTAAACTATTTTAATAGTAATAAACTATCGATATGAACAGTAAAAGACAACCTGAAGGCAAGGTGGATTTTGACGGCAAGCTTTTCACTGATCTTAACTTAAAGGAATTCCACATTACCCTAGTAATACGGAAGTGTTCTCATTTGTAATGAAACTGCGAGATGAAAATGCACACCGAGCAGGCTTAAGATTGAGTCAGGAAATTTTTAGTGAGTCTCTTGTCTGAAAGAACTTCCTATTTTACTATCCAGAAAAAAAATTATTGCTTTTATTGGCTTGGATGTGCACAAGGCAAAATTTTCAAGTGTTTTTCATCAAAAACTGTTTCACATTTCACTTCTTGGAAGACTAAGTTACTTCTTATTTGCTGTCGATATATAGAATATGATTTTTCATGGTGAATGTTTTCTTAGTAAATATTAATTTCTTCATGGTTAATTTTTTTTTTTTTTTTTTTTTTTTTTAACTTTTACCGTGCAGAATGTCTTCCTAAAGTAGTGTCTCGTATTCCAGCGTTAAAACAGGACGAGCGCGCCTCTCGCAACATTATAGAAGAAAACGTCTGCCCTGCCAGTAAGTAGCTCGAAAAATAAATCACTGCAACCTCTTACATTCCTTTTACTGTACCTCCATTCATATTCTCTTTCTTCCTTCTTGCTATCCAACCTCTCTTAACATTTGTTTCAAAGTGCAACTGCGAGGTTTTCCTCTTGTTACACTTTTCAAACCTTTCTACGCTGAATGACCTTATAGGTCCCAGCGCTTGGCCTTTGACCTAAATTCTATATTCCATTCCATTCCAATAAATCACCTGGATATTACAATCCTGCTGTCATTATCTGTATCATGATATATGTATATATAATGTAGGGGTGGATGTGTGTGTGTCTGTGTATGCTTGAGTGTGTGTGCACGTCTCACTTCTTTTATTGAGTAAGCTATTCATGCGCAGCAAACTCCAATTTTGGAAAAAGAAATTAAACGGCGAGTGTTCGGGAATATACGGCCAGCGAACAATAAGAGATCGTGGAAAATGAGAACGACGATATAACCGGCCAAAATATGCAAAGGGAATAAGCGAGAGTCTGGGAACCTGAATCCTGCTCTTTGGCGAAACCGCTTCAACGACGTCCGGGTTCTGATGGGATCTGCAGAGGGAGACATTTACTCTAATTGGTCCCTGGCGATTGTGGCCATTGTCTTTTGCTCTGCTGATGGACATTCGAGGGGGATTGCCGGGATGACATTCTTTTCCCAAGTGGGTGTCTTGGCAGCTGGGGGGATTTTTTCTCTTTTGGTTCTCATTCGTGCCATGCCCAAATTTGGGACTCCTTTGTTATGAAGAGGCTATTCTTTTTTTTATGTCTATATTTCTTCACTATTTAACTATATTTATGTCTACTTCGCTGTTGCTACTTTTTAGTTTTCTGTAAAAGAAAACTCTTGAGATGTCTTTGTCCGTCCGTACTTTTTTTGTCCGCACTTTTTCTCCCCGCCGTCGGATCTTAACAACTACTGAGGCTAGAGGGCTGCGAATTGGTATGTTGATCATCCACCCTCCACTCATCAAACGTACCAAATTGCAGCCCTCTAGCCTCAGTAGTTTTGTTTTATTTAAGGTTAAAGTTAACCTTGATCGTGCATCTGGCAACGCTATAGGAAAGGCCACCACCGGGCCATGGTTAAAGTTTCATGAGCCGCGACTCATACAACATTTTACGCTGCACAGGAAACTCGATTGCGCCGAAGAAACTTTGGCGCATATTCTACTTGTTTTAATGTTGAGTCGACCTTTTGCCAGAACGGCGCCTTGAACATAGTATGGAGACGGGAATGTGGAAGTGAAGAAGAGGCCATGTGTGGAAGTCTGGGATCGCACCTCGACTTTCACAGAGACCCCCTTAACTGTCGTTTCATTTTCTTCAATATTCTATTCTGTGAATGATTACTTGACAAATGAGGCGCGTCTGTGGCTTATGTGTGAATGTCTGCACAATATGAAATAGTTGACGTATGAATGTGAATTATGATCATTCTTGGGTAACACCTCCAAAGGAGTTTGTAATTCATATCCGACATGCAAAAAATGAAATGCATTCATTTTAACAGAGAATTAATTGAAAATAGAAAAGTATTTAAATGTTAGGTGACGTGAATCTAGCTTGTTCGTTATGTTAAAGACATAAGTACGTTAAAGGAGAACAGCCAGGTTACATGTGGAGAGAGAGAGAGAGAGAGATTGTAGATACGTGTCAGAGGAATATTATTACCAGAGAAAAGGTAATCCTCGGCGTCGAAATTAGCATGGCAGGTTTGTTCATCCTCAGATTGAAATTAGATAAATATTTTAATAAATACTTAGATGAAGAATAATCAGGTTGAAACTGAGGGAGAAGTAGTGGGTATGTTTGTCGATCATGCTTAAATACTTCCGAGGAAAGAATTCATTAATAATAAGGCAGTTGTTGGAGACGAGGAGAGCAACATGTGTTGACAAAGCTAGTAAGAAATAGTAAGCAAGATAGCTGGTAGTAGGAGGTACAATACGTATTATATTATATATTATCGAGGTCGCGAGCAAACAAAATGTTTATACCTAATCGATTCAGTGTTCACCTTTCTTGTGAAATAATCCATAAGGACACTGGGGAAATTTTGCAAGAATATTTCTTTATCTGAGTGTTAGTTTTTTTTTTTTTTTGAAGACTGGCTACAAATATCTTATCATAAACTCTGCTGCTATACTCCATTATCAACTTTAATGCTTGTAGAAATGGCGCAAATAAATTTAGTCTCTCTCTCTCTCTCTCTCTCTCTCTCTCTCTCTCTCTCTCTCTCTCTCTCTCTCTCTCTCTCTCTCTCTCTGTTTCAAAGTTGAAATATCTGTAGAGAGGTTTCTCATGTGTTGTGAGGTGTTTCTGTGGATAAAGGAAATAGTATATTTCTATTATTCTTTTATTTTCCTTGTTTATTTACTTATAATTAATGTTTATTTTATTTATTTACTTATCCTTGTTGACGAGACCGTAAAAAGCTAACCTGTGTAAAATTAGTTCAGTGAAATCAAGAAAAATTAAAAATGACTTTTATTTGTGTGTGAAGCCAAACCCGTGTTGTTAAGAGAACCATCAAGTTAATTTCCATTTGGCTTTCCTACGAAGGAATTAATGCATATAATGTTGTTGCTAGTAATAATAATTTCTACTTTGCATTCCGATATCCGGGATATTGAAATACAATTTTCTCTCGCTGAAAAGTCAGGAAATAATTCGGAAGTACCTTTTGAGGAGAGAAATTCCTTTCCGATATGCGAGAACTCACTCCAGCCTCCTCCGCTATGACGCGAATTCTAAGCAGGCTGAGTGGAAATAGATTTCATAGACCAGAGATTAGCCTATTTGCATCATTGACGCTCGGCCTCTGGAGAATTTCATGTTCGTTAAACTTCTGTTTGCTGACTCCTAAATGCAAGAAAGATATTACTGAAAGATTTTCACGACGGGAGGATCATAGTGATGTACTTACAATAATTTTTTTCTCTATTCTTTGCTTAGGAGCCAAATCATTAATTATAGCTATGATAAAGGTAAACATAGCAGTGTGACTTCAGTAGTTTATTTTAGTTCAGGATGGATTTTGAATTCTTATATTGCATCGTAATAGAAAGGTATGCATTAATTCCATAATAATAATACGAGTCGGTAATTTTTTTTTCATATCACTTTGCTTATCCTAAAATTCCTTAGCATAAGAAAGAGTAACTAAAGATCATATAAACTTAATGAAACAGTAAAATTCATCGTATAACTAATTTGCACAATAAACCATTTTTTTTTTTAGCGTTTCTCTCATTTTGATGCCAAAATGAATCCGCGATAGCTATCGTTTTGGAATATTCAGTGTTGAACCCTTAACCAAATTCTGATATTGCTTTTACGCATAAAACGTTTGCTATTCATGTTTCATAACCATTTACAACAAGAAACGTAAAAAATGCGCCGAAGATTCTTTGGCGCAAACGAGTTTTCAGTTCAGCTGCTACAACGTATAATCAAGGCCACCGAGGTTAGATCTATCTTTCGGTGGTCTTGGTATAAAGCTGTATGAGCCGCGGCCCATGAAACTTTAACCAATGTGGTAGTGGCCTATCCTATATCGTTGCCAGAAGCAGGGTTAGGGCTGGCTCTAACCTTAAATCAAGTAAAAACGACTGAGGCTAGAGGGTTGCAATTTGGTATGTTTGATAATTGGAGGGTGGATGATCAACTTACCAATTTGCAGCCCTCTAGCCACAGTAGTTTTTAAGATCTGATGGCGGACAGAAAAAGTGCAGAGATGAAAAGCTAACAGTTGTGTCTGGTATTCAGATCCATCGCAAGATAAAAGAAGACTGCTTGGAGAGGCTCCTTCAGATTAGGCTATTGCTGTGACCTGACGTGCAAATGAAATATAAGGGGCAAATAATCATCATAGGAATGTACATGAAAACCAGCCTTACATGCCGGATATATTAATGATAATGAAAACAGCCGTTATTAAAACGGTTTTGTAATTATCAACTGCAGGATAAGTTAACGTAATATCAAGACGGATGGCAATGTGTGTGAAGATTTTTATCAAATGCGACAAATACGACTAGTTATCATGTATTATACGCAAGCATTCCAGTACTACTGTTACCTTTCATTTGTGTGGTGTGGACGCAAACATGTGTTAGTAGACAACTACATGAGAAAGACAGGAGAGAGAAATGGGCGGGGGTGGGGCAGGGTGCGTGGTTGCGGAGGAGCAGTTTAAAAACGGCCGCTCTTAGCGACTACACTTCTTTCTGTTGTTTTGAATCTGTCAGTAAATAACCAAAGTCGATAATATTGAAAGTAGCGATTGGCAGAAGCCCATGCTCAAAGACGACTCGAGCAAATTGGAGAGACCAGGGCTTATTCCCGAGCGGTAGCCAATAGATGTCGCTGGCATCTATTGGCGGGAAACTCAGTGAGCTTCCAGTAGCCGACCCACAAAGACGTGGTTAACGCCATCTCCTACACTTTTGTAATCTTTTGACAAACGGCAAGAAACTGGCCCCCGCCCTTCATTCCACACCATTCCGATATGGAAAACAGGAAATACTTCTTGTTTAGTTTAGATTTATATCAGTTTTAGTGTACATTAAATATACGCCTTGTGCGTGAAAAGGTGACTATGTTGCTAGCCTAACCTACGGATTGTTGTGTCGTTAGCAGCGGACAATTTAGATTTATTGCAACATTCATTCTTGTAATGATGTCAGTGGATCATAAAAGTTAAATATTAAACCCAGATACTAGAGAATATGGCGTATGAAGTCAACCTGGGTGTCTTACAAATGCTGTGATATACTATAACCTATTTCATTCCATCTGTCCGCTCACCAACGTAGGTTTCAGCTAGATGTTTCCGATATCGTAGACTTCATGGTATAAAGATGCAAACTATTTCTTCACTACTACATCTGAATGCGTATATATGCAAATAACATCCACACAGTCTTACCCAAATCATAAACATGCCGATTTATGTCGATAATATAGCAATACAACGACACGAATGACGACCTTTAACATTCTTCTCGAGCCAAACGTAAGCGAACGATAAACTTTAATATTTTTTTTTTTATGTAATTTTAGGTAAATGAAAAGGCATCTGATTGTGCGAGTAACAAATGAAAGGTGTTTGGATGATTTCTTGCAAGTAAATTACATGAGTAGGTTAGTATTTGAGACTATGATATCGTATTGTTGTCTATGATGCAGCCTGGGGGAGGTGAATGGGCTGAAAGGCTGGATATTTCAGTTAATACACGGCTTAATGGCAATGTATATTCAAAATATAATTTTTTTAGTGTACAATAGCTAAATAACTTGTCAAACAAAAGTTTCAAATCCCATTGCCCCGTTATCCTAAGTGTTGATGACGACATACATACAGCACGGAAGGCTAGCCTAGACTTACAGTTTTTTTTTTTTTATCATTGTTTGGCATTGAAACGATACTTCACAGAATTAATAAGTGAAGGTTATAATTAGAGAAAAAAAATTTTTTTTTTTTTATGAAATGGTAAGAATGTGTGGTTTAAAGAAGGCCAGTAAAGTCAAATATATGGTGAATCAGTAGCATAGGCCTAGCTGTAGTGGTCCATGCTTCATGTTCAAGCGGCAAACAAAATCAAAGGTTATTTTTCAGTTTACGGACGTAGTTATTACTTTGGTATAAAAATAGTTTTTTATATGCATGCAGTGTAATTGTACATTGGGTAAAGTTTGAATGATTAGAAAATCGTGATTTGAACAGTTAGTGAGCATAGATATAATTGTAGCCTAGGCTATACCGAGATATAGCATAATCATGCGAAGCTCATCGTCCATATGTATTTGATCTGAGTAGACTGATGTAAGCTCGCCTTTCGTGTGCTTGTATAAGTATATTATCGATACAAATCGGCATAAGAAGCATCGAGCGTCCATTGTATATATCAGTATTCAAATGTGTTATTGAGAATTTTTAATATTTATCAAAATAACCCAACAATATCGGAAACGTTGATGGTTAGCCTATCACTTGCTACGCATGCGCAGGTGCCATATCTTCACCCGTGAGTGGACAGATGAAATTGAAACCGACTATAATGCTGTTCTACACTACTGTGGTCTATAACGTCTGGGGTAAGTGTAAATGAGATGGCCTACGAAGACATCGCTTATTACAATCGTTTGGCTAAAAAGCATAGTCAAAAGTGTATATGATGCATTACAGGTGAGGTAATATAAGAAATCCACCAAAATCACTAGAAATTTACCGTCTTTTGTTAATGGTTCTGAGTTAATCCCGAAAAGGCTGGTACTGAACAAGGCGTCCCGCCGGGTTTCCGCCGTGTTTACTACAATCCCCTTCGGGATGAACGCAAAAACATAAACGAAATACGGTAAGTTTCTCATTATTTCTGTATATTTCCTGGATTATCTCAACTGTATACACCCTCGTCTATGCTGTTTAGCCCAAAAAACAAAATGATGTAGCAACACCACTTTCTTCATGAAATTAAGTTAGGCCTAGGCATCTTCATGAAATTAAGTTAGGCCTAGGCTTAGGAGGTAAAACTACATGTTACCGCCAATTAGTGGTGTATGGTCTAGCCGCTTAACTAAAAAATAAAAATGAATTTATTCGTTTTGTACTTCACGTATTTACAAAACAAACGCTTGGAAATAAATATATATTGTTTTGTAAATACTTATAGTTTGAAAAAATAATCCAGCATTTGTTTGTGTTCATATAGCTAAGGCTGTTTACGCTATTTTAAGAGATGTGATAGAATCCGGACTTCTCTGCATGTGAGGCAACATGAATGGCGTCACAAGAAAACTGGCCAAATCAAATATCCTGCCAGTTTTCATCAATTTTTGTCACGATGTTCACCACCCACTTGAATTTTATAGTTATGGTTATTCGAATGTAGTAACATTGTTGTTACCCTATCAAAAACCAAATGCATGCATTCAAGAGCGGCGCAAGAGAAGGCTTAGTTTTACGAGAGTGGAGGGGTAGATTTAATATGAGAGTCAAGACAATACAGCTGTTAGGGAATATGACGTAATCAGTTTTCTTATGATGTGTTCAGGACGGATTCTATTTTATTCGCACAAATAACATTAACATCCGTAGTTGTATGAACACAAATGCTGCTAGCGTATTTTCAGAAATTTATTTCAAAGTGGTACAAAAAATTATGTGGACTTTGCACTGTATGTATTTCCCGCAGACCGTCTAGCCTCGCACATGCAACCAATCAACCGTAGCGGACTCCTATCCTCGTACAGGCAGTGAGCCGAGAGCTGATTTGAATCTGGAATTCCTCGCAAAAATCTGCAGCCTTCCCAATCGTCTTTTGTAGGGGGCAGGTGTGAGGCTAGACACCAAATCTCACACTGCTCAGTAACAAATCCTTCGAGGAGAGGTGAGGAATATTCCCTTATTTCAAAGTCAAATGGGACAGGACTTGGACTGCAACAACAAAATTGATCGGACTTGGACTTCAAATCAAGTTGGACAGGACTTTGATTTCTACATCAAAATGGGCCTGAATTAACTGTCAAACTGGACCGGACTCCAACGTTAAATGGACCAGATTTCAGTGTCAAAGTGGACCGGACTGCAACGTCAAAATGCATTGGACTGCATCAAATTGGACCGGGCTTGGACTTCAACGTCAAAGTGGAACAGAGTATGACTTCATTGTCAAAATGGACCGGACTTGGACTTCAGCGTCGAGATGGACTGGACTTGGACTTCAACGTCATAATGGTACGGACTACTATGTCAAAGTGGACCAGATTTGGACTTTAACATCAGAATGGACCGGACTTCAACGTCCTATTGGACCGGACTTGGACTTCAACATCAGAATGAATTCTGTCCGTTTAAACACTTCCTTTTCTCTTTAGATTACTTCTGACGAGGGTTACTGTTCATGTACAGGTGGTGCTGTTTTAGTGCAAAATATACTTGTCATGACAAAGTTATGTATCTTTATTTCCAAAATAACTTGTACATATATTTTACCAGGTGACTTTGAGAGAGTTTTATCAAAAGCAAAAAGTAATTATTGCGGCAATAATTCTCTCTCTCTCTCTCTCTCTCTCTCTCTCTCTCTCTCTCTCTCTCTCTCTCACGGTATGTCATAGTAGTTTTCTTGAATGGCACTCTAATATTTATCATTGCTTTTTTTCACAGGATCCATTCACTTTGAAGTGTGAGTCCTCTGCAGCTTGGTCCTGGTCCCTCTCTCATAGGGCCGCAGCGAACGATGTCTCTTCCAGAGGAATGTTGGTCTTCCATTCGGTTCTCTGCAGAGGTACGTGTACATGACAGGTTGCCGTTTTTCGTGTTTACCTGAGCAAGTACAGAGATCCAATGAATTATTCTAAGTAACATTTATGACATCAAATGGGATTTTTAACTTTCTAACGGGAAGATGTACAATCACTCAAAAAAGTTTTGCAACATGTTTCAAAACTATTCGGACAAGAGCTTATAATGGCGACATCTGGCGCTATTTGGCAACTCAGTTGTAAGCGCGTGAAACAACTGAACACTAGTGGTGGGTCGGAGAAATCACCTGCAGTTTCCCTTAAACAAGGCTTTTTCTGATACTGCTTACTGTTGTTATATTTTACTTAATTAAAGGATGTTACTACAATACTTTAGAGGTCATCGCTGTTCTTAATGTTTTAATATTTTCATCTCCAACTGCCATCACTATCGTTGTTTTATCACCTTCATATGTGTGAACTTTGTAGACATAGGCCTACGATTGTTACAAGTTGAACTATTAGTCTTACTAACATCAACAAATACGACTTTTGTAAAAGATTTCTTTCACATTATTATTAATTAAATTTTTGAATGACTAATGCTATATATATTGGGAACTAGTGAAACTTAATATAAAATATATTGAACTAGACTAACAGATTTCATGTCTATTTTTGTAATACATAGAATATAATCGTGCACACACATACATACAAACATACACACACACAGATATATATATAATATATATATATATATATATATATATATATATATATATATATATATATATATATATATATATATATATATATATATTGGCCGTTATCATGTGTAATTTCTCGTTTCTTTCATTGCTACTTAGGCCTATCATTTTGATGCCTCTTATGAAGTTAACTGAATATATAACGCCCATTTTTGTATTAACTTAGGCCTATCATTTTGACGCCTCTTATGAAGTTAACTGAATATATAACGCCTATTTTTGTATTTCTTATTATCTAAGTTTCTAAAGAATTAATATAGCTAGAAGTTCAACATTGATTTAGTTAATGCTAGATGCCGGCAGTGAAGAAGACTACCATGCTCATCAGTGGAGAATGTCTCCTCCTCATCGCAAAAGAGGACTAGTACAGAAATCATCGGCCACTGGATTATATTATAACGCACACCCTAGCCTCTATTCTTTGTTTCGCTGATATGAAGTGTTTCTTGGCAGGAGTATGATGTTTAATAATACCTTGGTCTCATGTAGCCTGTTACGGATGGTTTGGGCAGCAATTTGAAGGGAGAGTGTAATGTTCTCTCTTTATAGCAACATCGGTTGTCAGGGGGGAGTTAGGCAGAGCTACTTCAGTGATCATCCGATGATGATCCTTTACAGTAGTGCAACAATGGGGTTGTCCTCCAGTTTTTACAATGAATTTATGTTTCCTCGTTCTCTCTGTTGTTATATCCCTCTATACATGGTTGTTTTATTTACGCTAAGCTGCCGAGCAATATCTACAATTAAATAGAAACATTAGTCTTATGCAAGCTAATGATTGTGGTGCGGCTTAGTCTGCTGCCCATCTTATCGGTGCAAGTGACGAGACAGTTTAAACTTTTCCTGCCCGAATGTGGAGTCACACGATAACATACGCCGTTAGAGATTTTTTCGTTTTTGTTTTTGACAACGATAATGGTTGAATTCTTTCTTTCTTTATTTATATATAACTTCAATGATGGTTATTCAATATTATTTTATTAGTCAATAAGCTTTTATCTGGATTCGAAATATAGTTTCTTCTTTGACTCTTTTGCCCAATCATCTGAAGTGAAATTTTTCAAAATGTTTCATCATTCTTCGTAATATGAATTTTTCACTCACCATTCTTTTTTATATTGTTAACCGTATGATTAATAACCAAAATCAAAAAAGAAAATTACATTTCCTTGTAAATATCAAAAGAACAAATTACTGTTAGGTGAACGAAAACTTCTGGAACATGTTGCAAAACATTTTTGAGTGACTGTACATGAGAACCATTCATAATTTCAAGGGATATTTAATGCTCCTTAAAGATGCTTAGACTTGAACAAAGCCATGCAGGACATATGATTAATAGATGCAGGTCTGTCTTCTTTGCAAGGGACCCTACATAGATATTAAAATGATTACAGGGAATTTCAGAACGCTTTTCAAAAACGTTTGGATCTGGACGAAATTATGCTGGAAATTTCATTAATACAAGTATAGCATATAGCTTCATTGGGATTTCGGCTCTCTCTCTCTCTCTCTCTCTCTCTCTCTCTCTCTCTCTCTCTCTCTCTCTCTCTCTCTCTCTCTCTCTCTTGTCAAACTTAAGCTCGATGTGATCATTAAGTTTCTGGATCCACAGTTCTCTTCACTTATGAAAAAAGAAGTGTCGCTTGCGTGTATCAAGTCCACAGTTCTTTGAACGGTGTCTCGGCCAGCTGCAAGAAATTGCTTTTCGCAGAGAACGCTTGTGAAGTTGAGGTAAGCGGGAGAGAGAAATGGAGGGGAAGAGAAAAAGGAGAATCCAGACAGGGCTAAATGGAGCGAGTAGGGAAACAAAATTTGTAGATTGTCGGAAAAATACGCCATTGCAATGGGGGTTATTGTAATGGGCAAATATCTTCATGCATTTTATTGCGGAAAATATAATAAAAAGGAATGAGCAGAAATGGAATTATTGAATCTGTATAAGTTGCCTTCATTTGCAGTTCCCTTTCGTAATAGAACCATAAATTTTGAATTTGTAAGTAAACAATTAATTATTGATAGATGTGCAGTAATAAAAGAAATAAGCCAAGAAAAGGCTTAGTTATCCAAATGGAGAAAAGACGCAAACCAATTGTTCTAACATGATTCACTATTCCTTATATACCCAAGGGATATTATAATTGATAAGCGCTCCGTCATTGGCAGGATTCGAACTGTTGACGGGCATTAAAACGACGACATCAAGAGAGACTTATAAGTTGATATCGTCTCTAGGTACATATGTCTGTCGAATGTGTGTGTGTGTGTGTTTGTGGTAATACCGGAAACGATAGCCTAACGTTTGAGGAAAGAGAAGCTCACTTTTTTTTTGTGAAAGTTGTAATTTTCTTTACATGTCAGTAGAGCTACGAAGGACCTAAATCTCTGGCCTGATCCCGTTGACAGTCCTCGATCTCGTTCTGATCGGCTTCGTAGCCTTGTTTCCTGTGGGGGCTTCTTCCGAATCTCAAGAAAGAGCCGCTTGGGATTAAAGCTCCACTCTGGTCGCTCCACTTCCGGAATGTATGGATTTAACGATTCAGCCCGCATCCCGGAATTCTGTCAGACTAAAACTTTTTGTTTTAAATGTTTGCAATTGACTCGTAAGAGAACTGGGAAGAAATGAACGTTTGAAATAGGAAGAATTTATTTATGCGTCGTGAATGAGTTATGTTTCTGAGAGTAAAGAAATATCCCCCTTTTATAGATACTGCAGCAG
>JANJGK010000036.1:12133396-12168396 GCA_039081455.1 Macrobrachium rosenbergii | reverse complement strand
TGATTGAAGTATTTTTTTTTTATTTGATCACTGCAGAACGCTTTCAGTTTCAAGAAATCGTCTTCGCAGAATCATTAAAGAATACTTTTGAAAATGGCTATGATTTATTTTTTCTGAATACATTGATGGCGATGCTTAGGAAGAAAAAAAAAAACAATAAAGTCTCCGTCAATTGATCGTTGCCATGAGAGGACCACTTAGTGAAGAGCTACTATTTAACATCTGGGCATCGCCGAAGAAAAGTAATTGGATGTTATTCAATTATTCAGCTGTAAATTAATCCCTTAAATACGCATTCGTGAGTGGTAAATGGCTCCATATTTTCATTTGCATTGGCAGCTACGTAGTTATGAGCAGCATGCAATATTAACATTTGAATTTTTTTGTATTTTTGGTAGTTACTGCCTAAGGATATAAATGTTCTATCTTTCTAGCTAAATACACACACACACACACACACACACACACACACACACACACATATATATATATATATATATATATATATATATATATATATATATATATATATATATATGTGTGTGTGTGTGTGTAATTCTAATAGCCACAATGCCCTCTTAACTTCTCGAATTCTTCGCGCTTTTTTGGATATGCTTGTAACTACGAAACCGAAAATATCCAGACGAAAGAAATTGAAGAGCCTGTGAACGCCGGTCGTGGGAATCGAACCCGCATTACCATATTCACAAGGAGGTCACGTTGCCGACCTCCTTGTGAATATGGTAATGCGGGTTCGATTCCCGCGACCGGCGTTCACAGGCTCTTCAATTTCTTCCGTCTGGATATTTTCGGCTTCGTAGTTACAAGCATATCCAAAAGAGCGCGAAGAATTCAAGAAGTTAAGAGGGCATTGTGGCTATTAGAATTACATATGTCTGGTAAAAGTGACCAGTAGATTCTACATATATATATATATATATATATATATATATATATATATATATATATATATATATATATATATATATATATATATATATATATATATATATATATATATATATATATACACATATACATATGTATTCTGCGCGTTTGTATACTAGTTAGGGATCTTATTAGTGGTGATTAATGAGAGTAATAATGACGGTATTAATAATACAGTAATACTAGATATTATTATTTGATTATCTGAACTTTATAAAACATTCTTGCATCAGTTCTGGAACGAAAAGAGAACTTTGTAAAAGAACATAGTTACTATTAACTGAATCTTGAGAATTAACAAGTCAATAAGTAAAATGGTAAAAGCAATGTGTAGAAGTTAGGTATATTATTTAGAGTTATTTAGAAAATTGAGAAGTTTCATCACGCTGGGTGATAAAGAGAGAGAGATGAAAGTTATTGTACGTCTCAAAGAATCGAGCGCATCCCAGCATGACTTGGTAGGGTTTTAGTGAGTTAATGATCAAATATTGACTAGGGGGATTTTAATTGCCTTTGAGTATTGCCGGCAAATACGAATTCCTGGAACTCTTGGTGTTAGTGGCACTGAAGCTGGTATCAAACGTTTGGCGATGAATGCCACTGCTTCAGTCAGAAAGGAATAGCACTGATAGGTCTTTCGCTAAAAGATGAAGCGCTACTTCAAAAGACAACTCGTCGTTCAGATTGTTTAACATTCAGATATTCTGACTTCTGATTTATGTGGTAATGAATGTAATTAGATGTGTTTTTTATTAAAATCCAAAATCATATGCTATGCTTTGATCTTTCTCCGTATTTATGCTCAAATCACACAAGTGTTACGCACAAACATGAAAGAATTGTGTGAAGTAATTGTAAACTGTAGTTATAATCATTATAATGAAGGGAATGCCAATATTATTAATATTAATAATAAGCAGGAGAAGAATAGAGGAAGTGTGCACACACACACACTGTATATGTATGTAATATGTATATATGTGTGGGTACAAGATACATATACACAGCCCCTCTAGCCACCTTTTGTTCTCTTGCATGAGAAAAGGCGGCGTTCGTTCAGGAGATTATGAACCGTGAGCTGTAAAAAAATTAGAGAAAAACAGAAAAAAAACTGAAGTGCATATTAAAATATGAGGAGGGAAAATGCTGAGGGCTTTGGGGGATATCTTGTCTTTTTTGTTCTGATGGCGGTGTGGGAAAAGAAACATTTGCTCTAACTGGTGCCATGGTAATTACGGGAATTCTGGGTAAGGATCAATTGACTTAGAAACTGTTTATTGCACAGCGCCGTAAGAAATGAGAGGTTCATTGGAACTGAATAGAAAGGGAATGGCTTAACAAACGTAGTGGATATCAAGTACTGTATTTCTAAGAGTATCGGGATGAAAAGCCATATGGATGTAAATTCCTAACTCTATATGATTTGATCACTCACCCTTTATTAACACATCAACGGAAGGACTCATAAGGAACACACGCATAATTTAATCTAGGCCATCCGCTAAGAGGGCTCCCTCCCCGCCATATACGCATCGTAATCTTCTTATGGAATCAGAATCTCCTGTCAGGCATTCCTGAGTGAAATCCTTTTCCCTTCTGTTTTACGGTCTTGTTTTTCATTTGTCATACGTGCCTGGTATCTGTCATTTTGGTTAAACACCCCTATCGGAGTTTGCCATGAAATCCTTGGTGCATGATATTTTTTATTTCATCAGTGGATTATTCATCATAAGGAATGATCTTTTACATGTCTGTCGAATACAGAACTTACTGAAATTTAGCAATCGCAATGTTCTGCTCTGAATTTGATTTCTTGAGAGATTAAAACCTCCACAGAACTGTCATGTAATTAAAAAAAAAAACTTATTTCAATTTAACGCATTTGAAAAGGAGATGACTCTTATGACGTCTGAACTACGGATTAAACAGTAATTTGAACGAGATTTTTTTTTTTTTGGTGCTGGCAGAGATTCTACTTGACGAAACGAATCTACGCAGGGATTGTCGTTCTTCTAAATCAAACGAAAGATACAGAAACTATTACAGTTAAAAGAGAGAGAGATAAAGGGTTTTTTCCAGTACTGATTGCTCTTTTATCCCTTATCAGCTTTACTGTCTTTAGCTCGCGTATGTTGTAAATCATCGTGCTTTTTATTTCTCTGCCGCAGGTTGTCCAGAACGTGAACAAGGGAGCACCGGAAGCCAGAAGAGATTTCGGGAATGGAACAGGTGTCCATTCATCACCTGAACTCTCAAGTCGAGTTTGGAAGGAGGTCTTCCTATTCCAAGTTTCCAGGGAGTCAAAAAGGCTCAAGAAAGGATTCATATGAGCACTGAGGTAAGTTGTGTTATAATTTTTAGGTATAGAAGCTCTCGGTAGAAATACTGATATGTTAGTAATAGCAGTACTTGTTGTTGTTTTAGTAGCTGTAGTTTGTTTTTTTTATTGTGGTTGTTGTAAAATTTAAAATAATACCTATTTAAATTCACGAACTTAAAATAATACCTATTTAATTTCACGAATTCTGTCGTCTTAAAAAAATTTCCCTTGATTTAAATATTTGTCCTATTCCAGCTTTGTATGGCATTTACTGCTATAAAGGTTTATGATTAACTTAATAATAATAATATCAGTATGCAGAAACCGCAAACCTCCGCCGAGGTTGAGCACTCTATACCCATAAGGTCCCTTATCCAATTCCGTACCTATCTTAAAATTTAATCAGTTGTTGCAAATTAAGAGACCCCACTTTCAGTAAGATTTTCGTAGAAATCGAGGCATAACTTTTGGCGCAAACTTGCTAACTAGGCTATGAGACCAACAAACAAATAAACTGATCCAAGATCATAACCTCCTCCAGCCTCCTTTGCGGAAGTAATTTTAACAATTATGTTTGCCGCGAACTCTAAGAAATAAATGTCTACGTTTACCAACAATGATGTTTATCATTTGAATTTAATGTTATATTTTCCAAAATAAATGCGGGCACTCACGTACGTGGCAGATATGTATTTGTAAACCAGACTTACATTCATACATTCATTCATATGTTTCTCACTGAATGGCATTCCCACAAGGTCTCAGAATAAGACCATTTGCCTGCTCCTACGTCAGATCTCGGAAGTTCATTCACATATCCAACTTATACTGAGGGCCAACGTCTCAAATTTAAGCAACGGTTCGCTTGGTTTTCCCTCGTTTATCCCCTGCAAATGTAATTCCCTCTGTTTTATGCCTCAGTTTTATTGGCCGGGATCTCGCACGAAATCGTGAAATCCGGACATGCGATGACGATAAAGGCCAAAAAAGGCTGTATTAATACCTTCAAAGAGGAATGACAGTCGGGGAAATGTCAATAGGGCTTCTCGCTCAGCACAAGGTTACTTTTATGGTACAGCAAATTAAACGGATAAGGTAGTGTTTATTCTGTGTTTACGTAGTTCTCTCTTCAGTGGTCGGGAAACCGGCGTTATGAGAAGATTAAATTGCGCATTGGAAATTCAGCAAAAGAACAGAGAATTCTAAAATCTAGATGTGAATAATATCGATTTCATTCAGCTCTTTTCTTGTCATTCCTTTGGGTCTTAAACATTAAAATTTTATTAGAAGTATTATCATTCTTATGAAGCGGACACAGGAAAGTACCACTCGTTACTTTCGACCATTACCTCCAAGACAGTGGTATGAAGGCTGGCCCGCAGATAGACGACTTAAGTTGGACACGCACGCCATGAATAACAATACACGAAGAATCCGTGGTAGCTGTAGTTGTAGCATGCAAATATACATACACCATACACACAGATATACTTACATACATGCACCTTACAAATATACATACACCATACATTCATATATACACCATACTTACATACATACACCATGCATACATACATAAACCATAGGCCTCTGCACCGCAGGAGATAGATTGGTAGATTGTTACCATAAAATTTCCATATCATTCTCCATCATGGCTACACCCTCTCTTCATCGACTAGATACTAGGGACCGAACTCACTGCTTATATATATATATATATATATATATATATATATATATATATATATATATATATATATATATATATATATAAATATATTATATATATACATATATATATATTCCATATATAATACACACACACACACACACACACACATATATATATATATATATATATATATATATATATATATATATATATATATATATATTTATATATATATTTTGATGATTTCAGAAAAGCTTTCAGTTCTACTAAGCAGTGTCTTCAGTCACCATCGGCCTACATGCCAACGCACGCAACAAACAGACGAATGCATACCCCTGGAGAATATTTTTAGCCACTTTGTCAAACCCGAAATTGACATGAACTGTCCAATACATACAAAACGCACTGTCTTTAACAGCAAACAAAGAGAAATGAATAATCGACCGAGGTATTTTCATTAAAACAACGACAGGGTATTCCGTCATTCAAAATGATTAGGACACTATGGAACTCAGATGATTTTCTTTCGATAAAATGACGTCAGTCACTTGAAATATTTCTAAGAGATAAAAAGGCAAGTCTAAACCTTTTTTGGGTATTATTCATGGGAAAAGATCAGGAAGACGTGAATCATATAAATTGGAAATCTATTCTTTGGTACTTGTAACTGCTGATGACACTTTCACACATTGTCTTGATTAAAATAGCAGTACATTGACATGTCGAGTTCCATTATGTCAGTTATGTCATAATCAAATAGATCATTTGAATATGATTTGGGAAACAATTAAGTACCTTCTTTGACTCTTTATATTTAGGAATGAACGTGGGGAAACAAATTTGTAAATTTCAGATCTTCTCTTGTGCATAACCAACTTTTTTTTTACGTGTGTAAGTAATTGCATGTGTATACATTCACATATACAAACGTTAGCAGGTGTACGAGAAAATTCCGTTTGTAAACAAAATAGCCAAACATGCAGATAATATAAGAATCATCCAGAACGATCGTCCATCTCTAGATGGGCGAAAATGTTCACAAGGAACATTGTCGCCCATCTAGAGATGGACGATCGTTTTGGATGATTCCTACAACATCTGCATGCTTTGGTACTGCCTTTAGTCCCCCAACCAATCCTTCCTTATTTTTGACCTCATAAAAGAGTTCGCAGTTCAGTGTGAACTTATTTTTAAAATTGCTTTTACACGTGAGGTAAAACTGAACTACTAACTCATGTCCATGGAATTGTATAATTACAAAACTGATTAAGCATATGTGACCGCCCTTGAGTAAAAATATTTCTTCATTTTAAAGTAATGAAGATATAGTAACTGGGATCCTTCTCAGTATTTCAAAGGGCCCGGGAGAACACCATTTATACTTTGGGGGAAATAATGCTTCGCCCGCCTTTGCGTAATATCATATCTCGGACGTTTTTATAGCCAAGAAGGGATGGAGCTCAGCCTTGTTAGAGTAAAAATGCTGAGTGAAATTAGGGTTTTTCGCTGCAGTTTTTTCTTTGAAAGTATGAGATTTTGGGGGGAAATTACGTGGCCTTCAGGTTGAATACCCAGAAGAGTTATGCGAGAGAGAGAGAGAGAGAGAGAGAGAGAGAGAGAGAGAGAGAGAGAGAGAGAGAGAGAGAGAGAGAGAGAGAGAGAGAGAGAGGAACGGAAGGAGATATAAAATAAGTTAATCACAGCTTGAAGTTTTTACATATCACTTCAGTTACGATGAGGAATATGGCGAACGTTTTGTTGTTCCTTTGCAGGACACTCTGTCAGGATAACACGATGTGAAACGGGGAAGATTTCTGAAAAGGCATTTATATGCTTTTCATTTTATCCTCAACATTTAGCAATTTACTCTGGTCATTTGTTAAATTATTTGCGTTATCTGTGTCTTGTTTTCACATTTATCTGTATTTTAATGTTCCCTATAGTTCAAGGAAAGAATCAGCAGTAATAATTGACACAACTCTTCTCATACTAAATTTTTTGCAGTTAACTAAAGAAATAACTCGAAATTTTCAGATTTTATTTTTTCATTCTTTTTACCAGCTAAACTAGAGAAACAGTAACAAAAGATACAAAATTTATGAGAGAAATACTTAACTCCAACGGTAATTATTTGGTTTTAACCTACCTACTCATAGTGACCTAACTCCAACGGTAATTATTTGGTTTTAACCTACCTACTCATAGTGACCATGAGGACTGTAAAACACGCGCCACAGTCTCTCTAGTTTTCTGTAAAAGAAAACTATAGTGCCGACTTTGTCTGTCCGTCCTCGCTTTATTGTCCGCACTTTTTTCGGTCCACACTTTTTCTGTCCGCCCTCAGGTCTTAAAAACTACTGAGGCTAGAGGGCTGCAAATTGTTATGTTGATCATCCACCATCCAATCATCAAACACACCAAATTGCAGTCCTCTAGCCTCAGTAATTTTTATTTTATTTAAGGTTAAAGTTAGCCATGATCGTGAGTAGCACCGCTATAGGTGCCAACAACACAGGCCACCACCGGGCCGCGGCTGAGAGTTTCATGGGCCGTGGCTGAGTTTTATACAGCATTATACGCTGTACAGAAAACTCGATTGCGCCGAAGAAACTTCGGGGCACTTTTTACTTGTTTTTACTTTGAGCTGATGGTAAAATCCTCTGCAATCTCACGGAAGCTTCTAGTATCTGACTGGTAGGTGTTTTGTAGTAGTTGAAAATAAACGAATCTCTTCTTGTATTTTCAAAGACACGATAAGCATCCAAAATTGTCAGCCTCGCATCACTATCCTGTATGATTTTGCTTATCAACGAGACAAGAAGATTAATGATTTAACTCTTCAAGAATAAAAAAAGGAAGTTAAAATCATGATTGTAAAATCATTCACTATAGATAGTTAATGTATTTGGATTGTAGACTCTGCTTTGTGGAGAGGAACCCGTGCTCCAACCAGTCACAAGTAGCTTCGATTGTATAATCGATGTTTACCGCCAGCTCCAGAGAAACATACTGTAGTAAATTATCCAGGGAGCATGCAGGAAATTACACAGGTTAGCTGACTCAACGACTGATTTGTCAGTGTGAACGTAAGTCTTAACGGAAAACATGAAAACGAGACTTTTGCGCCACTGACCTTCGCATTCCTATTTATTATTGTCTTATTCGCCATTGATGTTAAATGTAATTGTATGCAGACATGCCAGAACTCAGAACTCAATATATTTACTTAATCCTTTATCTATTGTAGAGAATATAATTGGAAATGTTTTTTACCTGACACTTTTGGCAATTAGCTCAATATATAAAGCATCTCTGTCATTTAATGAAATAATCAATTATTATTTGATAACTTAAACATTTTACGAGAAGAATATCTAACTTCGGAAGAGCACCACATAACTGGAACATATCCGTTTCCAGCGAAAACTCAGATAATGGATCCAAGAGATGCGTCATTAAACGCAGGGAAGAGTTTTCCAGGTGAGAACTCGATCCCCATTACCTGCAATGTTTGGACATGAGGCGAAACGTGCTAACTCGTTTGCCGGTGCGGGGAGAGATTTTCGGATGGGCTGCCATTACGCAGCTTTGCAATGAAATTTTTATTTTCCAAATATAAACTGAATGCGGCTGATGCAGCCATCGCCTTCAACAATACCTGTTTGAAAGAGGGCCTACTACCCACCTATTATTATTATTATTATTATTATTATTATTATTATTATTATTATTATTATTAAAATGTCCGTTTATGATATGCAACGTCTGGATGTTTAATTCTGATCGCATGGGCACAACAAGCCAATTCTTCTCAACTTAATCCTTAGTCGGGGCCGCTGCTTTTAATGAACCTTTTCCAACACCTCAGTTCATGGTCTAAGAAAGAGAAGGTCTGTTCACAACTGGCCCAAAATTCGACCAACTTCGCGCATGACGTCACAGCGCGAACGGATGGGTTATTTACCTGCTAGTCAGGTCAAGGAACTGTAGGAGAAAGGAAGTGTCAATGTGATTGGAGCGTTGTATTGTGTATTTACGTGTATTTTTGTCATTGCAAAACTATGCCGAATATTTGTGCACTGTATGGATGCAACTCCAATTCAGATCGAAATACTGATCTTACTTTTCATACATTTCCTAAAAATGAACTCCGAAAGAAATGGATTCATCTGTGCAAGAGAAAAGACAAATTTAATGCGGATTCTTCGAGGATTTGTAGCTTGCATTTTGAATCAAGTGATTATGCAAGGAACCTTAAATATGAATTACTTGGAATCCCAATACCAAGACATCTTGTACGGTTAAACAGTGATGCAATACCAACACTACATCTGCCTACTTCAGAGGGTAAGTTCAGATTTTCGTATTGTTTTGAAGTAAGGAATTAAAATACCAAAGTTTCCTTTGGAGGGTAAATGGTTGACCTTGTTAATCCTCTTATAATACCTCGCCAATATTTCCATTGTTCCTTGCCCCGTTCACCGGATGCTACCAACTATAAGATTAGGCCTGACCATACTGGTAATGAGATAAGTTGTTTTCAGTTGAACGTAAGTCACCAGTTAAAACTTGTTTTGTTTTGCCTTTGTAGTAATATCAGTTGTAAATATTACAGGAAATAATGTATCTACAAGCCGAGAGTTCAGAGCTGTGAAGAGAGGTATGAAAAGATTTATTCATGACATTGAGTGTTCACCTACTGTCAATGAACTGCAAGAAAATGCGCATGAAGAACCACGAGTTGCCACCATAGACAAATTGCAGCAAGAGCTACAAGAAGTCAAATCAGAGAGGGATGCTCTTCTCAAAGAAAAAAAAGAGTGGGAGATAGAACGGTCTTCCTTACAAGAAAAAATAGCTACAGTAGAATTCAATGCTACGTCTCTTGCAAGAAGCAATTTAAGCAAGTATTTTTCTCCCTCTCAAGTTCGCTTCTTTTTAACTGGGATTCCTGTTAAGCACTGGTGTGAAGATGATATTAGTGGTGCATTGGCCCTGCGATACTTAAGCCCCAAAGCATATAGATATTTACGTAATAAAATGGAATTTCCCTATCCATCTATTTCAACATTGCACCGCTGGGTTTCCAAGATCAACGTAGAACCAGGAATATTAACATCAGTGCTAATGCCTCTACGCCATAAGGCAAAGACAATGACAGAAATGAATCGCTTGTGTGTTATGTCATTTGATGAAATGAGTGTTGCTTATGAGTGGACCTATGACAAGGGAACTGATACTCTCTATTCACCCAAAAGTAAAGTTCAGTGTGTTATGATTAGGGGGTTAGTAAGTTCTTGGAAACAAATCATCTACTATAATTTTGATCAGAAAATTACCAAAAATATTTTATTTAGTTTGATAACGAGTGTAGAGTCCACAGGATTTCACGTTGTTGCCATTGTCAGTGATCTGGAAGCCAGTAATGTTAAGCTGCACAAGTCCTTAGGTGCAGACACAGATCATCCGTTTTTCACGAATCCAGCTGATTCCGACAGACGAATACATATTTTTGCAGATGCACCGCACCTGATCAAACTTGCGAGGAATCATTTTCTTGATAAAGGATTTAAAGTAAATGATAAAAATATTAATAGTGAGTGTGTGCGTGAGATTATCAAAAGAAGTTGTAATGATTTAAAAACTGCCTATAAACTTTCAGAAAATCATGTTAATGTTTCAAAAGCAAAGAGGATGAATGTTAAATTAGCAGTTCAGTTAATCTCGGAAACAACTGCCAAATCTTTGAATTTTTTTGGAGAAAAGGGGCTACTTAGCAGCAAAGATTGGGCTAGCACAAGCAAATTCATTGCGTTGTTTGATTCTTGGTTCGATTTATTTAATTCTAAGGCTCCTAACGATAAAAAGCACTCACGGAATGCTTATGGTGTGCAGTTGCAAACACAAAATTCTGTTTTGAAGGAAATGATAAATACTGTTGAATCAATGAAAGTTTTTGGGTATGATAGATTATTGCCATTTCAGAAAGGACTGATTATGTCTTCAAGGTCACTGCTAAATTTGTATGAAATGTTAAAAGAAAAATATTGCATATCATATATAATGACTTACAGATTAAACCAAGATGTGCTAGAGCATTTCTTTGCTTGCGTAAGACAAATGGGAGCATGCTATGAACATCCATCTCCAATTCAAGTGAAAAATCGGATAAGGGCATACATATTAGGCAGAGACGTGGCCTTAGTTGGTAGCAAGTATAATACACAAAAAGAAAATTGTGATACGAGTTTATCTGAGGGTACATTATTTCATTGTTCTGGAACCTCGTCAGCATTTGACCAGAAAACGTTGGATGAGGAATTATGCTTGTCTGCAATGCTGTTCTCAGTTTCAGACGATGATGACTTTGTAAACGAAAGGGACAGACCAAGTACTGACGATGATACACCAAATTTTGATGAATCAATTGATTTTGAAAAAGCAATGGAGAACGAGGGATTGCGTTATGTCGGTGGATACATTGCACATAAATTTCCTCAACACCAGTTTTTAAGTACCACTGAGAACTCGATTGGTGACAATACCTGGATTAATTACATTTCCAGGGAAAAAGAAAAGCTGATGCAACCGACTTGCAATTTTTTTGAAAAATTAAAAGTTATGGAGAAGCTGTTCCGAACTTATCATGGAGAGAAAAACCTGAGGGCAGGTAGAAATTCTGTCAAGACTTTAGTAGATGAAATAACGAAATTTGTAGTTCTACCACTGGACGTCGTAACATTTTTTGTGCGATGCAGAATTTTTTTTAGAATGCGTATCCTGAACCAAAATATGAAAAACATGCGAAGTGAAAAACGCAAATTGTCAAAGTTAATAACATAAATTAATAGAACTAAGGGTTCTCAGAAAAGTGTATTGATAAGCTATCTCATGAATGTTACTTTTCACCTGTAAAGTTGTTTATTAATCATATTCTTGATGTTATATCATAATAAAGTTCAATATTCTATGAATGAAATAAATCTTTTATTGCCCTTCCATTACCTTTATAAACAAACTATTGCATTTTTCTTAATAAAAGTTTGACAATATTGAGTAAATCCCATTATTAGAATTAAAATCTTTTGGTTTATCAACAATACCTTTCGAGTCTTACTGTACCCTATCCGCTGTGTGACGTAGGTGTAGCACCGCCTACCTGCGCGTGAACAGACCTTCTCTTTCTTAGACCATGCCTCAGTTCATAATTTATTTTAGCAGATGTTTTCCAGACGGATGCCTTCCTGACTCCAGCCCTCCCTATAGACAATAATAATAATAATAATAATAATAATAATAATAATAATAATAATAATAATAATAATAATAATAATCTCCTAATGAGTCTACATCTTCTGTAACAATTGAATTACAGTTTATCTAATAATAATAATAATAATAATAATAATAATAATAATAATAATAATAATAATAATAATAATAATAACACCACATGCGAATCAGTGATGCTGCGCTTCAAGAAATCCATCAGTTTCAAACTGGTTGCCAATGCTAATTTTATTCTGGAACAAAATGAAATAACCAACTATCAGTGTCCCTATACATCCTAATGCAAAATATATAGAAGTTACCCTGAGGCGGCCTAAGAATGTTGTGTTTAGATGTAACATTTCATATTATGGCAGCGGTGAAATGTAACAAAGACGCCATATCAGCTAGTAATAAAACAGGTGACATTAGATAATACTTATGATCATCATCCTCTGACAAACTCTCTCTCTCTCTCTGCTCTGTGTATATATATATATATATATATATATATATATATATATATATATATATATATATATATATATATATATATATTAGAGAGAGAGAGAGAGAGAGAGAGAGAGAGAGAGAGAGTATAATAGCAGTGAGTCCTATCTAACGTCACGTGTTTTGTTACTATATGGCATGACGTCTTTATTACGTTTCACCTCTGCCATAATATATGATGTGTATCTCCTAAACACAACATGCTTAGAATGCCTCAGGATAACTTCTATATATATATATATATATATATATATATATATATATATATATATATATATATATATATATATATATATATATATATTTATATATTGAGAGAGAGAGAGAGAGAGAGAGGATTACGTGAAAAATGTGCAAATGAGTTGATTTTTCTGTATGAGTCGCTTTTCTACTGCTGTAATAGCCCACAAACCAAATTGAATGAAATCAGACCAATGCAAACCTTACACAAACTTACAAAATTCTGTGCCATAACCATATTGACGTGGTTGGCCTACCGCGATTAATGTACAGATTGACATGAAATGTAAACAACTTCCATATGGTAGCATAAGTAAATGATCTATGTAAAATATGATTAATTTTCTGTGGATTTTCAGCAGAATCCAATACATCTAACATACCATTTCATTCCGGCACCCTTCAACACACGTGCCCTAGTAAACGTGACAGCTACGGCCACACCTGGAAACGGACTGAGGCCAGTACAACAAATGTTATTTGGTATCGTCAGAAGTAATATATGCAAAATATGATGGATTTCCCAACAGCCGTTCTGGAGAAAAGAAGCTCCTTAGTTTATCCACCAACAAACAATTTGGCCTCAATGTCACATGACCTAAGTCATCAAAATTTTCCGAAGTAATAATTTCAGACATACAGGTTTTACGACTGAAAGATTCATTTGATCGTTTTCCTCTCTAGCATAAAAAAAAAATACCAATAATAATATGAACTTAAAGAACGGAACTTAATGAATTCTCTCTAATAATAATAATAATAATAATAATAATAATAATAATAATAATAATAATAATGTGGAAATCAAGAACCTGCTTTTAGGATGTAATACATAAGTTTAATATGAAAGAAAAATGATGCAGGTATTGATGACGTAGAAAGCGTCTGTGTGAGATATGCAAATAAATGTCCACTAAAAAGGCGAAGTTCGTTTCCTCCCTTTATTTAACAAAGCAGATGGAGACGTCTGTCTCCTGAGGAGGTCAGGGGAATTAATAAGTCGTCAAAATCAACCACATCCGTATCGGTGTGAAAGCATACGCACACACGAACACACGCTCTAACCTCGAACATGAGGCGGAACTCGGAACACACACCACATACGTTATATGCGCATGTGGTCCTTTAACAGGATGTCAAAATATCAGTTAACTAATAAAAATGTAAGACTACTTGGATTTGATAAACACAATACCGGAAAACGGCAGATAGGTTACCACTTGATCGTGCCTCCTCCGTTGCAAGTAATGTGTCTATATTTCACTATCTTGTATATACATATCAGTATTTATTTATCACATATAGTTACATTTTGCAGGATTCCTCTAGGAAATGGGTTTTATTATATGGTGTAGCGCCATCTGACTGACGTCTGTCATTGTTCAAAACAGGTCATATTTTTCTTTTTTTTGAAATGGTGAACTGATCTTAAGCATATTTAAGACCTTGCATAAACAAGTTGACCTGATTCAGATTTTGTGTCAAAATGGGTAGCATCCATGGCCTAATAAATGTTCTAACTCTACCAGTGGAAGCCATTTCCATATCACGTATCGTTTTAATTATGCCAAATTAATTCTTATAAAACGTCGAAATGCAGCACGACCTTTGATAAGTTTTTATTTTATTTATTTATTTATTTATTTTTGCATTCTTACGCAGACTTAAAGTTGCTTAGAAGCTTTTCACTAAAAGGTAATGTAAGGCCTTTGTTATGAATTATTTTAGAAAATTTGTGTATAAGAACAAACCCAAAAGTTCTGATCTTCTAGGTTCTGATAAGCTTCGATGGCATCATGTTATAGTTGAGCAAAACAGAAAATACAGAACTTGCGTAATCGTAAATACCACAAATCCGCAATTATAACCAATTATGTTATTAAAGGTTATTTGAGGATCGCTTGAATGATGAATCAATGGGTAAGGAAGCTGATGAATTGAGGTCACAAACTCTCCAGGAAAAGGCGAAGAAGATGGCGTTATTTCTTTTGTAAAGTTACTAACAAATCTTTACGTGGTCGAATCAGTTCATGGCTGCTGAAAGTTAATTATCTCCATGTTGACAGAGATGTCAGCAATGGCAGCCAATGCAGCGCCTGCAAGAGAACCGTATAGTTTTTCAGTAAGCAAGACGATTCATCAGGCTTTTCATGCAATTATTCCTTCCTTCTCAGATAAAATCTATTATTAATAACCCCTCACAAGAATGTAAAAGGCATCCCCATATTTCAAAATTGGTTGCGTTTACAGCAAAATCATTTACGGTCTTGTCTGATCGTTCGCCATATCACAAAAGCGAACTTGAATCATTTTCTATATGATGTCAGTCTCAATCATTAAGTTTACCATCTCTTATAGCACCGGTATATTTGTAAAAAATGGTCCAGGTAAATTATTTTTGAGAATAAGTAAAGTTATGCTTGCATCACAAATGATTTTGAAGGTACTCGAGCTCTATAGTTCACTTATTCAATAAGAACGTAAATTAACTTGAATATATTCACAGAAATACCTCCAGTATGCCAAAGAAAAGCTCTTGGAAAATCGTAATTACGCAAGGTTCTTTTTTAGGTGATTGTAAAAATAAATGCAAAGCCTCACACTCCAATTAAGCATTTGTGTGCATGTATGTATGTATGTATGTATGCAAATGATGTTGTACGAGAAACATAAGAAGATGAAACCCAATCTCATTATTTTTTTTTTTTCCTATAAAAGTTCTTTTACATTTGTATCCAATCTTTTATCCCATGACAGTCATGAGCATTTTGCATTTCGCTTCCTGTATTATGATAAAGCTTTCTTGATGTAAACAATACATTCATCTAAAAATAGCGTCGATGCTTTAGCAGCCTGCGCAAATACCAGAACAATGATAAACAAAGATCTTTTATGTCGGTGAACAAGTTGAAACATTTTTCAATAAAACCGGAATAGGATTTCGTCAGTGGTGTTGGTCATTAAAAGGCTCTGTGAAGTAAACATCTGAAACTAAAATATAAAAACATTGCGGCACATAAAGGTATTTTGTTATCGTATATTTAAATAATAAATTCTTAGCATCTGAAAATAAGGCGCTCAGAAGAATAGGAATTAACTGGAGGGATAGGACATTAAATAACAGAATTAGAGAAGTAACGGGGGTGCGGCCGGTCGATGAGTATGTTGGCCATGTGTGTAGAAGACAGGGAATAGTACGACATACACCGGGGTGGGTTGCCCTTGGTAGAAAAAAAAAAGTACATCTTAGTTTAACCAGACCACTGAGCTGATTAACAGCTCTCCTAGGGCTGGCCCGAAGGATTAGACTTATTTTACCTGGCTAAGAACCAACTGGTTACCTAGCATCCGAACCACATTATGACGAGAAATGAATTTCTATCACCAGAAATAAATTCCTCTAATTCTTCACTGGCCGGTCGGAGAGTCGAACGCTGGGCCAACAGCGTGCTAGCCGAGAGCCCTTGGTGGAAGAGGTAGAGGTAGGCCAAAGGAGACGTGGTTAAGGACAATGAGGCGGGAAGCAGGAGACGAGTGTTAGGGAGATCTTGAGGAGTTAGCCCGGGACAGAATGTGGTGGTGGTAGGGGTTCGTCGAGGCCCTATGCATCCCATAGGTGCCACAGGAAAGGATTGATTGATATTTAAAGTTAAAATGTGACTGGAAATCTTGTGAAACCTGAAAGAACTTAAGTCTCTTTTCCTAGACTTTCGTGAATGGGATAAGGAATAACCCTGGCGGGTCAAGAACTCCTGCTCCGAAGAAATCGGCTAAGGACAACTTCCATATCGTGGCGGCCTTTTCTTTATTCGGTCCGTGAAAGGCCATTGTGAGCGAAATCCGCTTCCCGAGAGCTGTGGCACGTTCTTTTGTGGCTTCGGAATTCCTTCCAAAGTGGAAGTCGCCACTCGCCTTGATATAACGACAAAATGAGATGAAACCAGGCAATACACGTGTCGTATCGAAGAAGATTAGAGAGAAAAAAAAATAGCTGTTTATTTCGAGAGCTGAAAATGGTTTAATTTAGGTTCAAGTAGTGACTGATATACATGATAATTAGTTAACTGTAGAGAGTCTTGGCAAGGGTGGAGATGGGTTCAGGCCTAACAACCTCACCTCACGGGAGGTTTAACATCTTTTTTGGGCCAGCCAAATTTAAGGCAAAAGTCTTATCCTCATACATACATACATATATATATATATATATATATATATATATATATATATATATATATATATATATATATATACATACATACATATATATATATATATATATATATATATATATATATATATATATATATATATATATACACACACACATACATACATACATGCATACATAGAGACGTATGCACAGGCATGTGTGTATGTTTAACCAAGAAGGATAACGAAAGGAGAAGACCAGCCGTTTAGAAGGCCACGGTCAAGCCGTTTTCAGCGCCTCTCAAAGCACATCAGAAGTCTATCCCATTCTACGAGTATGACAGTGGCCTTGCCAGAGCCTAAATGAGCGTCTCATTAAGGAAGAACCGCCGCATCATTAAGAGACTCGAGATATTAATGACCCACCTTAACAAGGGCGCTCTTGGACCTAAAGTAGATCACATTCAATTCGTAATGGCCGGAGCTTTTATTTACCGCCAGTGATATTTCACATATAATAAATACAGAAATTGATCAACACCAGCAGCTCGATGATTTTACATAACTCAGGCTAGATAAACATAAGAAAAAGAAAGGGGAAGCAGAACAGTTGGAGATTAAGTTATCTGCCCTTGTCTAGTTCATTCCAAATAGAATAAAATCAAAAGGGGAAGGAGTAGGAATATATACAGCATATGTGTGTTGTGTACTGGAACAAATCAACACATTATCACGTCTTTCACACAAAGAAATTTGTGACTCACATCGGGATCGATCCCTGGTCTCTAATGTAAGGCCAGGGTGCTACCATTTGATCCTGTCAATTGGTAGCTCCTGGGCTATCATTTGCGAGATTAGGGTTCGATTCCGATGTGAGTCGCAAATTTATTTCTATGAAACACGTGCTAATGTGTTGACTATTCAATCATACTCGTGCTGATGGTGTATCCGAATGAACTGCTACCAGCTGACTCACTGCTGGGTCGGGAAGTTGTCTAAAATTTGCTGATACATCAGGCGGCAGCCTACCGGGAAAAACCTCAGGTGCAGGGTACTCACGTTCCAACTTCTTTTGACCTGTGTGGGTTAATTGGTAATGCCATGGTCTTTCATTTAAGAAAACGTGGTTCGATCCTAATGTGACTAAAAAATTTGTATATATATATATATATATATATATATATATATATATATATATATATATATATATACATGTACAATCACTCAAAAAAGTTTTGCAACATACTTCAAAACTTTTCGGACAAGATGTCGCTATTTGGCAACTCAGTTGTAAGCGCGTGAAACAACTGAACGCTAGTGGTGGGTCCGAGAAATTACCTGCAGTTTCCCTTAAGCAGGGCTTTTTCTGATACTGCTTACTGTTGTCATATTTTACTTAATTAAAGGATGTTACTGTAATACTTCAGAGGTCATCGCTGTTCTTATGTTTTAATATTTTCATCTCCAACTGCCATTACTATCGTTGTTTTATCTCCTTCATATGTGTGGACTTTGTAGACATAGGCCTACGACTGTTACAAGTTGAACTGTTAGTCTTATTAACATCAACAAATACGACTTTTGTAAAGATTTGCTTCAAATTATTATTAATTAAATTTTTGAATGACTAATCCTATGTATATTGTGAACCAGTGAAACTTAATATAAAATATACTGAACTAGACTAACAGATTTCACGTCTATTTTTGTAATACATAGAATATAATCGCATATATACACACACACACACACATACATACATACATACATACATACATACATACATACATACACACACACACACACACACACACACACACACACATATATATATATATATATATATATATATATATATATATATATATAATGCGGTTATCATGTGTAATTTCTCATTTCTTTCGTTGCTACTTAGGCCTATCATTTTGATGCCTCTTATGAAGTTAACTGAATATATAACGCCTATTTTTGTATTTCTTATTATCTAAGTTTCTAAAGAATTAAAATTAGCTAGAAGTTCAACATTAATTTAGTTAATGCTAAATGCCAGCAGTGAAGAAGACTACCATGCTCATTAGTGGAGAATGTCTCCTCCTCATCGCAAAAGATGACTCGTACAGAAATCATCGGCCACTGGATTATATTATAACGCAAACCCTAGCCTCTATTCTTTGTGTTTCGCTGATGTGAAGTGTGTCTTGGCAGGAGTATGATGAAATAATATCTTGGTCTCATGTAGCCTGTTACGGACGGTTTGAGCAGCAACTTGAAGGGAGAGCGTAATGTTCTCTCTTTATAGCAACATCGGTAGTCAGGGGGGAGTTAGGCGGAGCTCCTTCAGTGATCATCCGATGATGATACTTAACAGTAGTGCAACAATGAGGTTGTCCTCCAGTTTTTACCATGAATTTATCATGTTTCCCCGTTCTCTCTGTTGTTGTATCTCTCTATACATGGTTGTTTTATTTACGCTAAGCTGCCGAGCAATATCTACGATAGAAACATTAGTCTTATGCAAGCTAATGATTGTGGTCCGGCTTAGTGACGAGACAGTTTAAACTTTTCCTGCCCGAGTGTGGAGTCACACGATAACATACGACGTTATGAGATTTTTTCTTTTTTGTTTTTGACAACGATAATGGTTGAATTCTTTCTTTCTTTATATATATATAAAATTTCATTGATGGTTATTCAATATTATTTTATTAGTCAATAAGCTTTTATCTGGATTCGAAATATAGTTTCTTCGTTGACTCTTTTGCACATTCATCTGAAGTGAAATGTTTCAAAATGTTTCGTCATTTTTCGTAATATGAATTTTTCACTCACCATTCTTTTTTTTATATTGTTAACTGTATGATTAATAACCAAAATCGAATAAGAAAATGACATTTCCTTGTAAATATCAAGAGAACAAATTACTGTTAGGTGAACGAAAACTTCTGGAACACGTTGCAAAACATTTTTGAGTGACTACATATGCGTGTGTGTATTATATACATATTTGTGCGTTTATATATATATATATATATATATATATATATATATATATATATATATATATATATATATATATATATATATATATATATATAGTATATATATGTATGCATATGAACTTTGAATGTCACAAACTTTAAAATTATCACAATCGCCGCAGCCGCCGTTACACTAAATCTAAAAGTTATTATCTTTCTAATGCCAAGACTGCTAGGACCTTCTACTCATAGAAATTCGTGGTTTAACCTTGATTGAGTGACCATGTCGTCTATTAGAAGAATGATTTCTTTAAGATCCGGAAACAAATTAAAACTAGGAGACATTTCTAAAGCTTAGCAATACATGGAAGAAACAATTAGTTTTCACTGTTAGATAGATGTCTTTTTAATAACTCATCGCTCTTATCCATTCCAAATGTGACCGATCAGCAGAAATTGAAACAGTCTGAATTAATCAGGGAAACAGAACAACGAAAGCGGAATGTGTACATAAAGAAAGAATTGTTGCCATCGCAGTCTTTCTAAAACCGCCTGATGATCAACTGCAAGAATGCAAAAGAGCTGTATGAAAGTTTCGTCCTTTTCATCTATTGTTCGCTGCACATTAAAGGAAGGAATGGACCCTTCATGTTGTTTAATCCCTCTGAAACACATCTCGAATCCGTGAACCCTAAAAACAAGAGGAATTGACCTCACTTAGCTATTTGAATATAGACTGACAATGGGAGAAGCTGTTGTTGGCGGTACAACCATCACTTTGGAAAAGAAAATAATATGGAGTCATATTCGAATGAAAGATTACTTTGCGCTAATTTTGGAGAGAAACTCCAATGAATGATAACATGGAGTAAAAAAAAACAATATCAATTTGATATATTAATATTTTGAGTCCCTTTCGTGTTTGATTTCATGTCAAATCATTTACATAATTTTGAAGTCATGTTCCTTTAGCATTGATTATCATTTCTCCAAACATGCACTAAATGATATTGATACTTTTCAGTGCTTACGACAAGCCTACGTACACAATCATGTGCACAAGCGCACAACAATTAGCGCGCATTACACAAACACATACACACACACACACTCTCTCTCTCTCTTTTCTGTGTATGCATATGTCTACCTACCTACCAATATATATATATATATATATATATATATATATATATATATATATATATATATATATATATAAATATATATAATATATATATATATATATATATATATATATATATATATATATATATATATATATATATATATATTTTCACGGCAATTTCAGCCATAATACTCACTAAGATTTAATTATGATACCGATATCATACTTGTTTGGTTATATACTTTACTTTCACGAAAGGGACATTGCTCCATATAAATACATACTTATATAAATATGCCTATATATATATATATATATATATATATATATATATATATATATATATATATATATATATATATATATATATATATACTCGTACATATATATATATATATATATATATATATATATATATATATATATTATAGAAAGTGTTGATATCTCTTAGATGTAGCGAAAGGACTTACAGTTTCACAATATAAAAGAAAAGAATTAATTGAAAGCATTTGTCTTCCGTAAGTACTGGCTTTTACATAGGGACCTTTTTGAACTAAGTTATTCTCAATTCAGTTAGGAATTGTCAGGCTGATGATCGTCGTCCCCTTATGTATACATATTCTCCCACTGATTTCTATGAAGACCTTTAGAACAATGGAAACAAGCAAAAAATGTGCCGAAGTTTCTTCGGCGCCATCCAGTGTTCTGTACAGCCGCTCAAGCGTCTCATCAAGGCCGCCGAAAATAGATCTATCTTTCGGTGGTCTCGGTATAATGCTGTATGAGCCGCGGCCCATGAAAATTTAACAACGGCCCGGTGGTGATCTATCCTATATAGTTGCCAGAGGCACGATTATGGGTAACTTTAACCTTAAATAAAATAAACACTACCGAGGCTAGAGGGCTGCAATTTGGTATGTTTGATGATTGGAAGGTGGATGATCAACGTACCAATTTGCAGCCCTCTAGCCTCGGTAGTTTTTAAGATCTGAGGGCGGACAGAATAGACTGCGGACGGACAGACAAAGCCGGCACAACAGTTTTCTTTTGCAGAAAAGTAAAAAAGGATTCCCCTACCTTTCCTCCCTTCTGCTAATTACATCTCAAACACCCCAGGGGGATTTCTCCCCTGTGAAGATTCCTCAACATTTTCAGTCTACCTTCTCCATGCCACGATTCTTCCCTTCGTAGATAATTAACAGCTGTCTGTTCTTCGTGTTTGCAAACCGTCACACACTCGGCCACCCTTTGCCTTTGGCAAATAACAATTATAACGCCCCTCTCTCTCTCTCTCTCTCTCTCTCTCTCTCTCTCTCTCTCTCTCTCTCTCTCTCTCTCTCTCAGCGTGTCTTAGCTGATACTTGTTTATCATTTGTGTGTATGTATGAGAGAGAGAGAGAGAGAGAGAGAGAGAGAGAGAGAGAGAGAGAGAGAGAGAGAGAGAGATTTTTATGAAGATATCAAAAAGTGTCGTTAACTTAAAATACAGTTTATCAGCCATACGGTTTTGCGGCGGGGCCCCTTTACCTGCGAGTGTAACTACCTACCTGGGCTTGGCCACCCAAAACATTCCTTGACCTTTCACAACCAAACATCCACTACCATCCGGCTGCCTCACTGAAATAACTTATCACCCTTAAATTAGTCTCCGCTAATAAAATCAAAGTGAAAGACGGGGCAAAACTGATTTTACTCCCAAAAGACATTTCATTACGAAACCTGATTTCCCCATCTCCTGTGCCATCTAAATTGAAACTGAAATATTTGCCAGTATCGTAGGTAACTTCAATAAACATACATACATACACACACACATATATATACGTATATATATATATATATATATATATATATATATATATATATATATATATATATATATATATATATATATATATATATATATATATATATATATATATATATATATATATATATATATATATATATATATATATATATATATATATATATATATATATATATATATGCAGTTTTTCCTTGTAGCCCTGACCCTAATTTCCAGCGCCGTCGCCAGAAGAAAAGGGCTCCCGCTGATTAGAATTCAGCATTAGTATCAGCAGTGGCAGTCGTCACAACAGATTTAGCATTGTACATCGGTTCCCTCACATGGCTGACATGGCATAAGGACCTAAGGGTGTTAGGTAATCACTATGGCTTGTTCCACCAATAATAGAGAAAAGTTTTTTATTTATTTCGATTTTACATATGGAGTAAACCAGAATTTTCTAATATAAAGAACCATGCCTCCATATGTAAAATCGAAATAAATAAAAAACATTTCTCTATTATTGGTGGAACAAGCCATAGTGATTACCTAACACCCTTGAGTCCTTATACATCAAACGGCTTGTTCCGTCTTTGAACTCTAACGTTTCCGCTTCTCCTCTTAATCTAGCATAACTGAAGTCGTAGGATGGGGTCAAGTCTTGGTCATTCGTTCTTCTCCTTCTCCTTTGAATGGTTTGTTCAACACTGTTTCTTTTTACTGTATATGTTTCAAGTTTTATTAATTTTAATTTTTGTAAATAATTTTGTTTTCCTTTTAACTTTATCTTTTAAAATATGGCCTTTTTGATGCGTTTTATGGACCCTGTTATATGCCTTTATATATATAATTTATATATATATATATATATATATATATATATATATATATATATATATATATATATATATATATATATATATATATATATATATGTATATATATATATATATATATATATATATATATATATATATTTTTTTTTTTTTTTTTTTTTCTACAAATTCCCATCCGGATCAGACCAGGTGTTACTCAGCTGCAGACGGGGAAGTGATGATCAATTGCCACTCTTCGGTATCCTTACTGTATCTTCGGGTTTCATGCCTAGAGCCCATCCTACTCATTCCAGCAAAAATAGCACTCTCCCTCGAAGGGATTATTACCACTTGAGGGAAACAGGAAATTGAAAGAGAGGAAAAAAATATGAGAGGAGAAATATGCTATGGAAAGAGATGACCATCGGGAAATCGTTCCTACTTTTCTCGAGGAATTCTCAAACTCTAGAGACGGAATGCATTCGAAGATTCGGGATATATTCGGAATGATCTTCCTTATGATTCAATTGAGGCCCCTTCGCTGCGGACAGAGAGAGAGGCTTTTGGAGCGAGACGTTGATATGAATAAAGATATAGAGAGAAGGGTAAAAGAGAATATGATTTGTCATCTAAGCCATTGTATGCATCTTCCACGAAATATTTAAGATGAGAATTCCACAAGAAGAATCTACGCTCCACGTGCCACCGCACTGTGCTTAACATAATATGGTGTCTGAGAAAATAAATGAAATTCCCATTTATGAAGAAAACAATGGTACTGAACTGAATATAGAACTTAGGCCAAAGGCCAAGCATTGGGACCCATGAGGTCATCCAGCGCTGAAACGGGAATTGACAGTAAAAGGTTTGAAAGGTGTAACAGGAGGAAAACCTCGCAGTTGCGCTAAGAATCAATTGTTAAGAGAGGGTGGAAAGTAATATGGAAGAAAGAGAATATGAAAGGAGGTACGGTAAAAGAAACGAAAGGGGTTGCAGCTAGGGGCCGAAGGAACGCTGCTACCTTGAATAATGCCTACAGTGTACCGCACGAGGCGCACTGACGGTACTACCCCCTTACCGGAAAAAAAAAAAAATGGTACTGAGAAAGTTACTAAGTCGAGAATAGCTGAGAGGGTGAATTTTAGCAAAAAGGTTCCTCATCTTCGACAGGGAGCGCCTAAGAATAAGGAGTGTTTTTTACTAACATTGCTTCTTGTCACACTAAAATAAAGCGATTTTTCTAATTGGCATGTAAACAATTTTACAGTAAAAAAAAAAAACTTCATTAGCTGTATAATAAGTAATCTCAAACATCGCCAAACATTTTATAATTACTGATCTAATGAATTGTTTGAAATGTAAATGAATTCGTAATTAAATTCTAGAAATGAAGGAAAAAATTTGCATCAGAAATTGTTTAGCCGAGAAGAAAGACTATGAAACGTCACTGAAAATTATAGTTATTTTCTAATTCTCGTATAATGAGAAAGATGGACAATAGGAGCTGCAGTAGCTATAATATATATATATATATATATATATATATATATATATATATATATATATATATATATATATATATATATATATATATATGTATGCACGAGTATAAAGACGTTTGTGGGCATGAAGATGGTTGTATACCCTTTTATTCTTAGATTTTATTTGTATAGCCAGGCCTTTGTAATCTTGTCAACTACTATATGTAGTTTACTTGAAATCGCCATTGCCATAGGGCACAGGCGAACGATATTGCACTGCTTTGTTTCACATTCCTTGTAGCCATATACACACACACACACATATGTTTATATACGTGTGTGTGTGTTTGTGGTGTGTGTGTGCATGTTTATGCCTCTGTAGAATGATTTAGCTATCTACTACTACTACTACTACTACCACCATTAATAACAATGACATTATCGAAGAATGAGCATCCCACACCCTCACGTTCAATAAATCGTCGAAATTATGATCCACGTAGAGTTTGCCCTTTTAGTGTAAAAAGTTTCACTTCCGTGAGGAAACTGAAACTGTTCCCCCGGCTAGAACTTCATTTTTATATTCAGGGACGCCCTGGCTCCCTGGACGCGAATACTAAAAACATCCTTCTGAGGCTTATGTACCTTTTTGATATTCCCCATCCACGCAGATGGCCTCTGTGGGAAAAAATGAGACCCAAAGCCCCTTCTTCTCCCTTGTGTGAGCGTCCATATCTGCTGGTCGGTCCTGAGAAAGCGTTCATCGGTCCCTCTTTAAATCGTCAGGCTTTTTTTACATTAATTTTATAATTTCTTTCTTATGTGTGGCTTATTTATGTATTTAGTACTGTGGGGATTCATTTGGTTCATATTTATTTGTTCATACTTTTTTTTAATTTATTATATTTTTTTCCTGTTTCTATGGGGCATTCCACTCAGTAAAAGTCTTCGACAGTTTTATGAGATTTTTGTCTTGCTTCCTGTATTTGAGGAATAATTTTAGTTGCATCGAAACTTCTGATTCCCGGTCTTAGAAACGCACTTGAGGGAGAACGGCCAATACAGTACGTTGCAGCATCACTGGATGTTGATAAATACAGTAGTTAGTTTATCAATAACTCGGTGTCGCTTCGAGATCAGTATTCAAGATTGTACTTTCATATTTTCCCCGATTTCTGTTTAGTTTCTTTTTTCTTCTGTGTTTGCTATTTGTGATAAAAAAAGATTTCACCGAATACCTACAAATCGATTACCTCATACATTTCGTTTGCTCTTTAGAGAGAATTGATCATATAGTTCTTATTTAATGCGTAATGTTATACAGCCTCGAGGGTTTAAGCAAGAACTATTATGATGTAACAACAATAGTTGACTTGTTATGCGCGCCACGCTCAGAATTGCCGTTCTCCAGCCCAGGTGCCAAGTTTTCTCACAAGTATTCAGAATAAAAATACCTTTGTTCCAGCTTCGAAACGGTACGTAACGTTTTTAGGGCCGGGTTTTGCAGTCTTGACCCTCTCTTTTATTATCGTTTTTCCTGGAAAAAAAAACTTTTTGAAACCTATGACAATAGATTTGTTTTATTTATGTTTTAATAAAATATATATAATTTTTGTTTCCCGAGTACACACGCATCTCTTCAGTGTTTGTGAATAATGCAATATTTCTGGAAATTCTAATATTAAAATGTATTCAGTAGACATCAGCGATGAGCAGTCGGTGTCAGTATATTTCCCGTATTCGTTGATTGTCATAAAAATTCTCTGAAATCAAATAGCATAGATGTTAAAAGATTCTTCGGGCCCATCTGAACAACATCCCTTCGAAAACTTCCCCAGAACAAAGTCTCGCTGACAGAATAGTGGAATGTAATTTGTCCCAAACTTGGCCCAACATTTCGCCCGGGGAAAGGCTGCAAGTTCTCCAGTTGCGTTTGACCTTCTCTCTCGAGGTTTTCTTTTCCAGAGGTCAAAGACTTGGTCGCGGAGGATCCAGTAACTTTATCAAGAAAAAGGAAAAACTTTTGGGCAGCAGAGAAAAATAGAAACCTTCATTTTCCAAGTCCTTTTTCCTGTCAGGCAGGCGAGCAACATATCCTTTGCCCTTTGAGTTGTGATCAGTAAGAAGTTGTGATTGACAGAAGACGAGTTTTATTACTTTGTGAAGAGAGAGAGAGACAGAGAGAGAGACGTGATGTGGATTTAGAAATACGCCTTCTTTTAGGGAAATGGAAGTATAACCATTTATGTGATATGCAGAATGACATGTGATAGTAACAAATATAAAGGAAAAAAATCACGCAGAACATTAAATTCTTATTCAAATACTCAGACTTATAACTTTCTTACGGGAATAACAGGTTAAGCACTACATAATTATAGGTATTCTCATATACAGTCATTCCCCTTATTCTTTTCAATATAAAATATTTAAGCCCCTTCCAAGAATTTTTTAAAACACAGTACCAGTCTAGCCTTATATAACTTCCTTTTCACCTTTCCATGATATACAAATTTTACTGCTATTTCCAGTCCATCTTCTTTCATTTTCTCTGCAAGTCTAGATCACCTAAGATCACACTTTTTCTTTTTCCACAAGCCTTCAAGACTTTGTTACTTTCTTTTTCTACCAGCCTTCATGACTTTCTATATCTTTCTTTTTCTACCAGACTTCGTGACTTTCTGTATTTTTTTTTTCCACCAGCCTTCGTGACTTTCTGCATCTTTCTTTTTCTACCAGCCTTCGTGACTTTCTATATCTTTCTTTTTCTACCAGACTTCGTGACTTTCTGTATTTTTTTTTTTCCACCAGCCTTCGTGACTTTCTGCATCTTTCTTTTTCTACCAGCCTTCGTGACTTTCTATATCTTTCTTTTTCTACCAGACTTCGTGACTTTCTGTATTTTTTTTTCCACCAGCCTTCGTGACTTTCTGCATCTTTCTTTTTCTACCAGCCTTTGTGACTTTCTATATCTTTCTTTTTCTACCAGACTTCGTGACTTTCTGTATTTTTTTTCCACCAGCCTTCGTGACTTTCTGTATCTTTCCTTTTTCTACCAGCCTTCGTGACTTTCTATATCTTTCTTTTTCTACCAGCCTTCGTGACTTTCTGTATCTTTCTTTTTCTACCAGCCTTCGTGACTTTCTGTATCTTTCTTTTTCTACCAGCCTTCGTGACTTTCTATATATTTCTTTTTCTACCAGACTTCGTGACTTTCTATATCTTTCTTTTTCTACCAGACTTCGTGACTTTCTGTATTTTTTTTTCCACCAGCCTTCGTGACTTTCTGTATCTTTCCTTTTTCTACCAGCCTTCGTGACTTTCTATATCTTTCTTTTTCTACCAGACTTCGTGGCTTTCTGTATTTTTTTTTTCCACCAGCCTTCGTGACTTTCTATATCTTTCTTTTTCTACCAGCCTTCGTGACTTTCTATATCTTTCTTTTTCTACCAGACTTCGTGACTTTCTGTATTTTTTTTTCCACCAGCCTTCGTGACTTTCTGCATCTTTCTTTTTCTACCAGCCTTTGTGACTTTCTATATCTTTCTTTTTCTACCAGACTTCGTGACTTTCTGTATTTTTTTTTCCACCAGCCTTCGTGACTTTCTGTATCTTTCCTTTTTCTACCAGCCTTCGTGACTTTCTATATCTTTCTTTTTCTACCAGACTTCGTGGCTTTCTGTATTTTTTTTTTCCACCAGCCTTCGTGACTTTCTATATCTTTCTTTTTCTACCAGCCTTCGTGACTTTCTATATCTTTCTTTTTCTACCAGACTTCGTGGCTTTCTGTATTTTTTTTTTTTCCACCAGCCTTCGTGACTTTCTGTGTCTCGTTATTTCGATTAAACTTCACATGCAACTATATGCGAGAGTTTAAACTATTTTCCAATTCAAATGTCACAAAATGCTCTCGTATAAGAAAGACAAATCCATTTATTTTAGTTGGCTATGTTACGATAACCTACGTGATATTTTGACTGTGCGAAGATGATCGTAAAATGAAAGTATATGAGAATGAATATGCCATGGTGAAAGACGTATTTTACAGATGATATATATATATATATATATATATATATATATATATATATATATATATATATATATATATATATATATATATATATATATATATATATATATATATATGCTCGTATATATAATCAGATAAATATTGGGTTAAAAATATAAAAATTGAAATAAGTGAGAGAAATAAAAAAACTTGGTAGCAAATAATCGTGAAAATAAAGAGTAAGCGAAAAGAGGGACTGCACTAAGAGAAAGTGCGGTAAGTAATTCTTGACGTAATGGAAATTCTGCAGAAAAATGGAGAACTGATGCATAAGGCAGGCGGCAGATTTCGATCCGGGCCAATTGAGATCATTAGCAACAAAAGGCTACAGAAATTGCCTCAGGCAGAACGCGCCGCTGGGAATGTAATCGGACTGAATTTCTCCAAATTACGCAGTTTCCAACTAGGGTCGTCTCTCTCTCTCTCTCTCTCTCTCTCTCTCTCTCTCTCTCTCTCTCTCTGTGTGTGTATTTAGTTCGGTTTCCACATAATATTTGCCTGGTTAGTCTCACTCATTTCCCCTTTATCTGCCTGTCTCTATCTACGTCTCTCCAACCACACGATTGAAGAACAGTTTAAAAACTCCGCTCGCAAACAAAAGCATTTACCCACAACTTTTAATAAATAATGTCTTGCAAAAGTTGGAATCCTTCTCATGTATTATCTCGGAAGATTAAGGCGGAAGAAATTAGAAAATTCATTAACAACAGAAAATATATAAAACATATACAAAAGAGCAAAACAGGTAAAACTATGTCAAAAATATCTAGCTTTCCATTTTTATTCGTAAGGCTGAGGCATTTTTCACATTTTATCCTTCCGGTGAACACTCTGTGTTATTTTAACCTGTAGGTATTTGCCCGCCCCCTCGCGCGTTGGACGAGGATTTCAATATCGTCCGTCGGTTGTCAGCACGGTTTTATTTCTACGCCCTGTTCCTGAAGGGTTGAGGGAAACAATACCCTGGGCCATTTGAGAAGGTGATTGATACGTCAAATAAAGCCAAAAGGGAAAACGGTTAACTCATAAGGTTAAAAAAGGCACTTGCGGAGACAGCTGATATGTCAGGTAAAACCAAAAGAGGAAAAATTGTGCAGATAGAGGGAAAGTGTGAAATTATTATTATTATTATTATTATTATTATTATTATTATTATTATTATTATTATTATTATTATTATTAAAATCAAATTTATAAAAATATGGTTGTAATGTTATGTAAATATGCATTACAGGAACATAATTGTCGATTTTATAATTGTTCTTAAACAAGTTTTTGTAGTATTAAGAAATATTATTATTATTATTATTATTATTATTATTATTATTATTATTATTATTATTATTATTATTATAAAAAAATCGTACAGACATTCATGTGAATAAGTAAAATAACTTGTTTAGCAGAATTGCTCATTGTGAAATGTTCAGATGTAACAAACAAACAAAATGCAGCAAGAAGAGAAGAATCTGGTAATATGTTGATGATTACTACAAAATAAACTGAGAAAGAAATAATAACAGAGAAGTAACGAGAAAGATTACAGTATAAGAAAAGATAAACTTTATTAAAAAAAAGAAGAAGAAAAAACTAGAAAATTTTAAGGGAAACAAATTGAATTCAGAAAAATTTCAAAGTCAAAAAGGAAGTTTTATTATAGTTTCAATAAACTGTGTCATCGTTTTATTATTATTATTATTATTATTATTATTATTATTATTATTATTATTATTATTATTATCTTTTTAACAATATTAATTACAATAATGCTTTCCGGTCTTTTTCACCACGATTACTTACTATATTGATTAATAGTTCATGAAAACATCATGCTGCCTGTATATAATTATCCTAGTGCTGTTAGCCATCTCATCCTTCCATGTACAAGGTAATACTTAATGCTATGATCCCTTGCAATTTGAACCTAATAGCTTGAAAACTGCAGCGAAAAATAAGGAATTCCCCCTCTCAAGGGACCAGTATTAATCTGAATTGGTATTTTTTTATTAGAATCCGGTGGCACTAATTTACAGTGGAAATGCATATAAAAATAGGAATGTCATTTAACAGTTATAACATTTTTTAATTACTTCTTAAAGCTACTAACTTTACTGTCATCGTTAATCTGAAAAAGAAAAACAGCTTAAAGGATAATAGTATTTTTTTAAACTAATTGTTACGGGTGTTTCCTACGAGTTCCTTTAGTCAGTAATTTACAACAGAAACTCATAATGCAGTAAGAATGTAATATTAAAAGTTAGCAACATTATTCAAGATGATTCCAGTTCCAGGTGGCTGTTCCATGAACAAAGACATAAATCCCGTTGATAAAAGGCATCAGTTCTCTTGGTCTAAGTTTGACTACACTTCGGATTATTTCATTTTTCGGTTTGACCCGTATCCCAGATTTATGGAGGAGATTTTGTCGCCTCTAGAATCCTCGGGCCTTAGATTTTGTCTTGAATCTTTTGCAGTGCACTCCTATTTTGTCTCTTGTAAATGAACGATATTACTTGGTCTTATCGACGATCGTGTCAATGTGGCTGATACCTTTTCTCGTGATCATGTCGACAATGGTATCTCGTTCTGATTAGCGAACCCGGGTTCGTTTCCCGCTACCGCACATCAGAATTTCTTCATATTTCTTGCACTTGGATCTTAAGGCTTTGTAATGACAAGCGCATCCAAAAAAGCGTGAAGAATTCGAGAAAGTTAAGAGGACATTGTGGCTATTACAATTGCATATGTATCTAGTAAAAAGTGACCAGTAGATTCTATATATATATATATATATATATATATATATATATATATATATATATATATATATATATATATATATATATATATATATGTGTGTGTGTGTGTGTGTATATATATATATATATATATATATATATATATATATATATATATATATATATACATATATATATATATGTATATATATGTATGTATGTATGATGTATGTATACATACACGCACACATATATGTGTGTGCGTGTCTGAATTGATTAATATCCGCATATATCGAGAAGTTAACAGGTTATTAAACTTTTGTAAGTGTAGATATATTGGTGAAAGTGACCAGGTATATATATATATATATATATATATATATATATATATATATATATATATATACATACATATATATATATATATATATATATATATATATATATATATACATACATATATATATATATATATATATATATATATATATATATATATATATATATATATATATATATATAACGTCAGATATTCTTGAGATGTGAGAACATCTCTGCATAGCGACAAGACTCTTTGAGTTCGTTCTTTGGAAATGTCCAGGTTCCGGTGAATACGTTCATATGTGTGTGTTTTTTTTGGGGGGGGGGGTGAAGGGATTAGGTATCAAACAAATTGTCATTCGAAGATCAACACCGAATATTAATAGAAGTTATCAGTGAAGACTCTGTGGTTCGAGACCTGTCGATTAAGAATTGTGAACATTGCTGTTTTGGGGGTAGGAAACATTTTAGATTTCCTAAACTGTAGATTGTTCTTTTCATTTAACATACATCTAACTGGTGTCAAGCATTTTCTACATTGTGTCTTTTATAAGTATCATGGGAGGAATTCCCATATCTTTATTTTGATGCATTTGTTTAATAAGGCTTTTATTTGACTTCTTCGGATGTTTCGCTGAGGAAGAGGTTAAGATGTACTCATTGGGAATGTACTGGACTTTGACTTATTTTGACCTATTGTGGAAAAACTAGTTAGAGAGAATAATTAGTTGAATATGTTTGATCAATTGGTGAACATTAGTATTCCATTTTATTCCATATCTTGTTTCTTGCAATCCAGTTATGTTAGATTATTGTCAAATAAATTATTTTGGGTAACACTTGTTTTGCTGTAGACCTGAGAGAGAGAGAGAGAGAGAGAGAGAGAGAGAGAGAGAGAGAGAGAGAGAGAGAGAGAGAGAGAGAGAGAGACAGACAGAGAATGAGTGTGTGAATGTACAGATGTACATTGCCAGTAGCCTCTTTGATGCGGTCACTATCAAGCTACCAATAGATGGGACTTCTCGACTTTTTAGCAAAAGGTACGCAGTGAGATTTACTCTCGATTGTGTAACATATATATACACATGCACAGGTACATATATGCATATTTATCTGTCTATCTACCTAACTATATATATATATGTATATATACATATATACTGTACACACACACACACACACACATGTATAACGACGAACTTATTGTCAACTAAAAAATTCCCCTTCCGTAACATATATGAAAATATATTACTTCCGAGGTAGAGCGAAATGGATATTAAAGGACGTTTGTAGCTTACTGATTGTATATGAATCACGGTGATGTGATAAAAAGTCATAATAAGGCTGCGTGCGACAAACGCACTACACGGTCAACATGGCAGAGGTGGGTGGATACCGTCTCTAAATACAAACACCTGAGTTCGACGGGGGATTTGTATATGGGAGCCGATATCCACTTATACCTCACTTGCTGGCCGTGTGGGTTAATGCCTCCACTGTAGTCCTGAGTTCTTGTCCTTCGCTGGTTCGAGCCCACGGGACGACGAACGTATTATCAACTAAAAAATTCCCCTTCGGTAACATATATGAAAATATATTATTTCCGAGGTAGAGCTAATTGGATATTACAGGACGTTTGTAGCTTACTGATTATATATATATATATATATATATATATATATATATATATATATATATATATATATATATATATATATATATATATATATATATATATATATATAGTACACATCAAAAGCATACTTGTACGAGCGGATCCATTTACGCCAGTACTGCATGGTAAAAATAAAATCTATCCCCAAAGGGCTTGAGTTGATATGCTCTTGTCCATTCTTCGATGAATACCAATATCGAATATGGAATTGAAATGTGAAGGAAAGTGCTCGAGGAGAGAATGAAGTTCCCTTCAGAGAATCTGTTTCCTCAAATAACTTCAAACGTGTCTTCTACTCTGGAAGCTTCGGATCTGTTAATAATTTCTTTTTATGGCGAATACAGTTCACGGGCATGTTTTAGATTTTTTTTTAATTTTTTAGTTTACTGATCCATGAAACTATATTCAAATGTCATATGTTTTTAAAATATATATATCTACCTTTGTTTTTATGAAAAATATACATCATAGAATTCCATCATTTTTCATTTACAATCAGTTCTGATTCTTCTGCATTGTGAAGGAATGAAGAAAATTTCCTTTATTCGAGTGTTAACAAAACTGTAATATTTGAGGCTTCAGGTGTCATATTTTGTTTTAAGATGATTGAAAGATGTGTTTCCATTTTAGGATACAAACACTATTGGAAGATTCATTAGGCTATGAATAACCATAAATTCATTAAAAATTAAAATACAACCATTTGAAACATCTTTTCATTATTTTAATTTGTTATGCACTGATCGATAGAGGTATAATACAGTCAGCAGAAAATAATGTTATCCATTTTATACTAGTTTCTACTATTTCTTTGGGATCATGTTCAAAGATTTTTAAAACCACATGTTAAATAACATGGAACGAACCACCGTCATCGTTAGAATGGTGTATGATAAA
>JANJGK010000036.1:12103396-12128396 GCA_039081455.1 Macrobrachium rosenbergii | reverse complement strand
AATTTGATTAGTAGGATAATTGCCTTTTCCATTTGTTCCGTCTAAATACACGCGTATTTGAATAATAATAATAATAATAATAATAATAATAATAATAATAATAATAATAATAATAATAATAATAATAATAATAATAATAATAATAATAATAATAATAATGTATGAGTCAATTGAGATAGCAAAATACGAATATCTTTGTAAATCAATTAGCATTTGAATGAAGGTAATAAACATTAGAAAACAGTGTTCAACTTAGCTCCACAAGAAATCTGAGCGAGTGTTCAGCAAAGTTTTGAAGCAACCGATTCATTTGCTTGATCACAGGAAAATAAATATGTGCTCTACGGATGACTTCAAATAACCCTCATACGACCCTGAGTGTTCAAAATAGTTTTTGAAATATGAATCTCATTCATTCGCTAAATTTGTTTAATACCTTGTTTTAATCACAAATGGATTTGCGTATGACAATATACCAAATGCTGAAATATTGAGTAGTTAGTTAATGCTGTATAATAACTTAATGTTGCTTAGTATAAAGCACGTAGTATTTCCGTGAAAAGAATATAAAATATAGAATATTTGTGTGGAATAATTATAACCCCTCATAAGAAAACCAGAACACTACAGTATAACTGAGTTGAGCCTTCCTTAAGAGTAAGGGAATGGGCCAAGACATATTACCGTACTAATGCCTCCAAGGCTGGAAAGAGTCATTACGGAGTACAACTTCACGAACTAACGAGAAAGCGTGTCACTACCCTTATAGGCCTATTTAGGAACCATCTCTTGAAATCTGAAATTTCAAAATACAATTTATTTTCTGTCTTCTAAAACTCTTCAAGATATGAAATGTGGATAGCGCGAAGTTTTTAAATGAAAATATCCTCTTTCTCTCTCTCTCATAAAATGTTCCGTCTCGATTCACTGTTACATATTGGTTTTAATGTCTGTCTGTCTGTCAGTCTTTGACGAGAAACCAAAATCCATTTTTCGCGACTGCCCCTCGACGTATTTGCAGTCCATACAGAAAAAAAAAGCTAAGTTTGTCTACAAAGATTGCCGGGTTTATTATTATTATTATTATTATTATTATTACTATTATTATTATTATTATTATTATTATTATTATTATTATTATTATACAAGAGAGGAAACCAGATCGGAAGATATAATGAGAATAACAAATAAAACGATTTGTGAACTTTCCATGATGCTATTGTATCAGATGATTTTAGACATTGTATAATGTTCTGCAAGTGTTTGTACATGTAGCATAAAACAAACATTCGTTATTAGTTAGGTCTTATAGTGATTTTAACACTGGGATTTGTGTACTCTTGCGTGTGTAGCAGTTATGTCAGTTTCTAAATTTTATTCCCTGTAAACATCAACATTGAACTTGTATTGACTGTTATCACTATGTTTTGTTTCCTTAAAACCGCCGTATTCCCTGGCATCTTGCTAGGTATTTAACTGATTTTATTGTTTGGCTCCAATGAGTGATAACATAATAATAATAATAATAATAATAATAATAATAATAATAATAATAATAATAATAATAATAATAATAATAATAATCATTGCATCCAAATCGTCTAATCATTTCCGTGATATTCCAAATGATAAAAAGTCTCGATTTACAACTTTTTCAGATAACAGAATATCTTTCGTAGTCGAAAATAACATCAGACATATCACTCTTCTTTTAAAATAAAACTCGGGATGACAAGTGATGTAAAATGTCTGAAAATGCAACGGAGTTAAGAGATAAAAGACAGTAAAATTTCATTGGTATCAACGTCCGGGGATTCAAGCACGGAATATATTGGCATTTTAAAATGTATTTTTTTGTCATTTATCTGACAGAGTGAAGGGGTTTAAAAAATACAAATTGCATGCCCTTTCATGTTTTATAAATGCTTTGGGTTTTACTTATTTGCAGTTGCCACAAAGCTCTCAATATTTGAGTGAATTCTGTGCGTGTATGACATTTGGAGTTATAATGATGGTTTTCCAAATGAATTTCTAATCCGTGACGAACAATATCAAATCAGAAAAGAAATTTGCGCGTGAAAATTATTGAATCCATCGTTTGTGTCGATGTTCATTTTATCCTTAAGCTCAAGTAGTTAAAACTTGATCGTACGTGATAATTACTGTATATTCATTATTGGAATTTTATGAACTATGTTATGGTTATTTGTAGATAATTACTCATTTTTGAAGCTTAACGTCTTATCTAACGGTAATTTTATAAACTGATATTTTTACAAAGTCACTGGCTTACTCAGCCTAATACTTTATTTAGCCCAGTCAAAGGGATGCAAGGAAATAAAGAATGTAAGTCTTTGAAAACGGAAGTAAGAGGAGAATTCCAGAGCCAGGTTACGAAATCAGTGTTCATGCACCATGCCATCCGTGGATAACTGGCTTCCTTAAAGTAGGTGATGGAATGGGTGGGTTGACGAGTGTTCAAAAGGCCATCTGGGATAGTGAAACTTGTGCTTACTTTAACATCCTCCCTTATTGACCTTTGTTGTGAATATTCTTCATAAACAAAACTTTAGCTGAAGTCATTATAAGGGTTCAGTATTTTAAAGGGTGAAATGTGAATAACATTTATCATGAATATAATTCTTCATCAGTACACCTTTAACGGAAGACATTATTTTTATGATAAATGATTAACCTTTATTGTGAGCGTAATCATTTATCATGGCTCGTTAAGCTTAATACGTTAGTGAACTCGTTAATTAAAAGAATAATAAATGTTAAGCTCAGACGATTTAGGAATAAAAGGTTAGCATGGTGGAAAAAATGAATCTTAGTGTTATGGTACAGTCTTTCACTGAAAAGAGAACCGGAGATAAGGAGGACGTATAAGTTCAAAGAAAAGGAAATAAGTAGTATATCGAGGCACGAGTGTTAGAAAGAAAGAGCTTTGTATCCAGGACTTTCAAGAATATTTGTAATTTGGAAGAGGGGGTGATGTACTTCAATTGAGCTTGTGTGCGTATACAGGAGATTGCCGTGAGCCGATGGAAGTGTGTTGCAAATTGGCTTGAATATTTGCTAAAAATATAAAAAAAATAAATAAAGATATAAATATACAAAATAATATTAAGATATCTGATATCAGAAAGGAAAAAAATTCAATACACCTCTCTCTAAAAAAAAAAAAAAAAGGGCCATACGATAAAATAGAAGACCCCAAAAGAGATGTAAAAAGAAAAGAGGATGGGGGATTTAAGTCACGATCACAAGAGGCGAGGAAAATCAGAGCAACGGGTCAGTGGAATGTCCCAGGAATCTCCGCGCTGACCTGAATAGTCAGACTGTAAAGTCATACAAGGGTCTTCCCGCTGACCCAAATCGATTGTAGGTCTCTCGAGGCTTGGATGGAACCAGGAGATGATCCTGGGAGATTCCGTCTGCTGAATTATTCCAATCTGACTCGATTTTTTTCCATAGGAGCTTAACTCATATGATTAATATATATGGTAAGTGAACGTCAAGACAGCAGGACCAGGCACCAGGGATGCTGGCCCAGGGCTGGAGGACGGCAAGTCTGAACATGAACCTCATTACCTTTAGGCTATTGTTTTTACGCACGGAAATTAAGCTTATGAACAGAGGAAAGAGGCCCAAGATTCTATTCCCGGGCCTTGAAAAGCAATTCAGCCATGTTATGATATTTTCCATTGCGTGCGTCTCTATTAATTTAGGAGGTGAATCTTGTATTTCATAGATTATTGGCTTTGGGCCGTTTCACCCAGTATCCAGAGAATACCACCCAGGGTGGAGTTGTAGGGTTCCACGTGGACCCCACACACCGTCATCTCACCTGGCTCGCTAATCTCCTTACTACATCGCGCGCGGAACGTGCTGACAGAAGGAACACAGCATACGTCACGCATCTTTTATACACATATCTTCTTTCATATTACTGTCAGATCAAATGTATTATTGTCACCGCACACATTGCAATGTCAGCATTTCAGCCATATATGCCATAGCTTCAGTCATACATTGTATATCAATTTTTATATGTATAATATATATTCATCTGCCAGCAAGCACAAATGATTGTGTTGTGACCTCTGTTTTTGTTCGCCTGGTGCCAGGCACTACATTTCCGCCCGCAAGAGTTATTGACCTGTCTGTTCGTTGTCTGGATAAACTTATGGCCTTCTATGAGCAAGAGCCCATGCTGGCATAAAGCCAGCTCAATCAGAAACAACATTTGAATAAATGAGTAAGTTTGTAGACACTGACTCTTACTCACGCCTTCGCTACATTGGTGACCACGGAGATGACCTACCCAGCCAACCCCAACGATGCCAGCCTCGCCAGCAAGACCATCGCCGCCACCATACGTCTACCTCCATTCACGCCCCACAACCCAGAAGCTTGGTTCTTCAGGGCGGAAACACTCAGTCTTCCGACTGAGGAAAATCACCTCCGGGACACGCAAAGCAGACGCTGTCCTCGAATTCCTGCCGGACGACATCTTCGAGCAAAAAGCAGGATGGCTCGCAGAACTTCAAACCCCCGTCACTTACCAGTTGCTGGAGGACCAGCTGAAGTCATCCACGCTGCAGAGTAATGTAACAATACTTCTCGTTTCCTTTGTCTTCTTTTTTTGCTCTGTTCTCATTTACGGACATTCTGCTCTGTGGTAATTGCCTTAGCAATTCCATGGTGTCAATGGTCGTTCTGGCTTGCTCCCATAAATGGCCTATATTGTTAATAAAAAATGCTAAAAGGATAATAACCATAAAAGTACTTTCACTCACGTCAGGTCATTTTCATTGGTTTTTAGTAGGAAGCTTTACTACTATCTATGGTGCATTTGCGACTTGATATCACAGTTCAGCCAACAAAGTGATGAAGGCGAAGAGAAATCTTTCACGGGGATTTCATCAGCTTTTCCATTCAGGTAGGGGAAAGTTTCTAGATTTGAGCAGAAGGAAGACAAATGGCTCAGCTAAATTAAAGGGATTTGAAGAGAGGTCATAACACAGAGAATAATAACCGAGGCTTAATCATTTTCAGCTTTTTTCGCGTACATGAAACAGGCTGGAAAAGTGTTTGTTAATGATGGACCAGAACGTATTTTCGCTTTGAATGATGAAAATCAAAGCGCGAGTCATTACCGGCGTTGCATCATTTCCTGCTCTTGTAGCATTTTCTGTTTCTTATATATGAACGCCTGACGAAAGACAAAGGAAAATGTGATCTGTGCTCTAGAGGCAAAGGTGGTACGCGTCTGTAAATGACTAAGTAAAATCCCACCCAGTGCCTTCATATCTCGTTTCTATTAAGATATGGATTTTTGCTTGATCCTGAACCCCTTCAGAAAACAAGCTAATATCCTTAGCTTGTTTTCTGAAGGCGAAACGCCAGGAATTTCCGTCTGCTGTAGGCCTTCCCATGAGCAACATTGGTTGTCTTGTCTGCTTGATTGGAAAATTTATCTATTTTATTATCTCTTTCCCGGTCGTCCATTCAAAAGCATTATTTTGCAATGAAAAAATCGTTGGCTTTGTATCATGATCAGTTACTGCTGCAGTGTGGGGTCTGTGATGGGAGGTTGAAACCGACATTCTTTGGAAGCTTGAATTTCAAGTCAATGGCCTCGTGGGCTTGTTCCATGTGAATAGGTTTCATCTAATAATAATAATAATAGTAAAATTCCCCCATTCCTATAACTCAGTTCACTTGTTATATTGTTAATTTCACATCTAATGGAGCTTCCGTTTGGTCTGGCTTCGAATTTTTCTTTATGACAGCTTTATTTTGATTTGAAATATGAAAAAAATATTCTTTTTCTTTCCATTTACCAGTAATTTCTGGTCGTGTCTTATTGCAGATTAAAGCCAAATAATTCTCCCTCCCGACGTCCTCTCTCTCCCTCTCCCTCTAACTAGGGCACCATTCTTAAACCTTTTGGATTTAAGGATTTCAATACGAGAGAAATAAAGGGAGAGAAGGTTTACTAAATTTTTTCGTTGAATTACTGAAACTGGTGAAGATTTGTTAAAGATCAAGAAAAGAAAGGTAACTAAAAGAGTTCGAATAAATGATGATAAACTAAACAAATTCAAATAAAAACGCATAAATAAACAATAGCTCCAAAGAAATGAAAAAGGAATATTAAGACAGTGAGGCATGAAATCAGCTTTAAGGTAAATTAAGAAGATCGAGAAGAAAATAATTAATGAAAATATCACAGAGGATAAATGTTTGCAAACACATATCATTTGCAACCAAATGTTTACCAACACGTGAACGGCGTGTGACTGCCGTGGGTTTTTTTTTCAGGATTTGTATTTTATGCGGTTTCCCATAAACTGCTTGAAATGAAAACCAATTTGCACACTGCGGAATTTGAGAAACAGGAATATTCTTTTCGGTAGCAACGTTATAAACCTGAAATTTATGATGCAGCTGTCGTGTTTGTTTAGGCATTTGGGTAGTTTAAGCTCCGTGACAAAGGGTATCAGAAAATATGTAAACAAATGAAATGCGCGTTTGCGTGTGTCTATTTGTAAGACACAATGACCTCTTAACTTCATGATTTTCCTTACATTTTGTGGGTGTACCCATCCCGTATCAGGATTCGAATCCATTCACGACATGTTAAGGTAAGGTTAACCTTAGCCTTTCTGCTACTCATACATACATGTACAGTATGTCGAATTCAGATACATTTTCCTAGAGTTGGAATAACCTGTTCTCACCATCATAGCATACGCTCTCTCTCTCTCTCTCTCTCTCTCTCTCTCTCTCTCTCTCTCTCTCTCTCTCTCTCTCTCTCTCTCTCTCTCACAAACACGCACACATATATTGATACAGTATTATTGATACAAAAGAATGATTTAAAATTTTAGACATAATATTTATGTTTCCTACTTTGTTTTTATCCTTTGCAACTCAATTTCAGCATGTGCTGTAATTTGGAAAATTACCAAACATCAGAATTTATGAAGCAGAGTAGTCTACAGAAGTAATGGTGAAAAACAAATATAAATTTTCATGTGTTCTTTAATATACCTATGAAACCTCTATCGCCTCCTTGTTTTGATCTTTGATAACTCGGTAAACTTAATTCTTTCACAGGGTGTTGTTTACTCCGAGCCTCTCGAACAAACAAACAATAGAAATATGGAAAGGACGTTTGTTTTCGGAAGAGGGGGTCAGCTCACGTTATTTTCTGAGTAAACTTTCTTCTTATTTAGGATGGTTTATTGAACGAGTAGAGGACTAAAACTTTATAACTCCAAAATACGCATCCCATTGATACTTAATTCTAATATCACTTAACTAGCGATGATGGGAGGGTTTTGTAAGTTTGGTTAGAGATTTCCTATAAACTAAGATGAACTGACTGCCATGTTGACAAATAAAATTCTATCACGTAACTATACCATTAGCAAGTGGACACAAAATTTCTAAAATAAATTTTTTTATTAAAAGTAATAAGCTCAAGTTGGTGGGGCAAGAGTTGTCAATGGAGTGTTTACCAACTGGTCTGAGATGATGATACTTTTAAAAGTAGGTGGTAAAACTGTTTCATTTGGAAAAGATCTGAAGTTGAGAATTTGAAAGTCGTAACCAAGTGTTAGATGATGATTGAGAAGTGATTATTGTCACTATAAATCTCTCTCTCTCTCTCTCTCTCTCTCTCTCTCTCTCTCTCTCTCTCTCTCTCTCTCTCTCTCTCTCTCTCACACACACACACACACACACACACACACACACACACACACACACACAAATATATTGGATTTTCTCCAAAAATAAACCATTTGACTATTGAAAAAACACCTAGTGTTCATATTCTTAACATTATGCCCCCTTCTCCGTCATTATAATACAGTAATGAAAACCCTTAGCTTCAGGAAGTTTTTTTTATGTATGTTTTTGAAGTTATAAGCCCCTTTAGCATCAATATGAATTTCGCTTGAGAGTAATTTTTTCAGATATATTGAAAACTCAATCACAAGTTTTGGTTATCTTGCCGTTTTCCAACTAGAAGACAAAATAGTGTAAAAGGTGAAACGTAGACACTTTTGTTTGAGTAGTTAGGCGAATGTAGAACAAGTGTGACATCTCGAAGGCTCATCAAGACGCCTGTTGGCTCTTCCTAACGAAAAGTCAACTTGATTTGCGGACGTAGGCAACGCGATAGGTGCCACATTAATGGAGCCGTTACAGAGGCACGTTCCTCATACTACTACTCCTAGTACCCCTACTGCTGCCACTACTCTTATTTGGAAATCTGCAGTTCTTGGATTGAACGGTTCCTCCACGGCTTCTTCCTCCCAAGGCTAGGCTTTTGAAATCTCTTCGTGCTTTCGTTTTTCTTGAACACTGGTTCCTTCGAATCTTGACCATGTTCTTCCTTCTTTCTTTTTATGTTTCTTATTTATATAGCTGTCACCGTGGAGTCTCGAAACATAAACAGAACTGTTTCCAGTTAGTGAAGGTCTTGTGCGATGGTTGAATATGTCCGTTTAATAATAATGATAATTACGGGTGATGCAAAATAAAAGTCAAGGCTTTGTTTAATTATCATACACATGTTACTTATTGAGGTATCGCAAAGCACCTGTTTGTAAAACACTAATGATACATAATCGAGAACACAAAGAATTACGCCTCAGGAGCTTGAGAACGACAAAATAGTCATTATCTTATCTCTAAAAAAATGATAATACCTTATCAAATCATTATCATCATCATTTTTATTATTATTATTATTCTGTATGAATATTCACAGCAAAAGCCTTATATGCCAGTTACTCTAATTCTAGTCTGGTTGATGTAATGACTTTACTTATATTTTCATCTATTTATTTGCTAACTTATTAACTTATTTTTTCTTTTCTCACAATTGATCTCTTCTTTCTGCATTTCCTGTTATTTTTCAAATAAACACCATATTCATTGGAAGCTTGAATTTTAAGCCAACGGCCCATGTGGGCTTATTCCATATGACAAGGGTTCATCTTCTGAATAATAATAATAATAATAATAATAATAATAATAATAATAATAATAATAATAATAATAATAATAATAATAATAATAATAATAAGACGAACTGAATCATTTATATCTTCAATTTTCCCGTTTAAGCTCTGCATCATCATCATTCGTCCTTCCTTTTCCCGCAGAAAGAAGGACAGGAGAATTGGCTGGAGCGCCTCCCAGCATTCCCAGGATACGCCTCAGTTGATTCCGGCGTCATTGCCCCGTGACTTCGAAGCCAGGCGCCCAGATTGTTCGTGGAAACCAAGTAAGCCTTCATTGCTCCTCGTCGCGTTTGGGAAGGCGGAGGAAGGTAAAGTTATTTCCGTTAGTAATAACAGTAGAATAACTTGCATAGTTGTTATTATTATTATTATTATTTTTATTATTATTATTATTATTATTATTATTATTATTATTATTATTATTATTATTATTATTAATGGAAAAATAAATCCACAGTTATGTATATGTACATATATTTAAAGATAAATCTATACAAAGAACTTTCGGGAATCCGTTCGAATCGAACAGATTCCCGAAAGCTCTCTGTACATATTGATCTTTAAATATATGCACATATACATAGCTATGGATTTGTTTCTTCATTTCAAGACTCATGCTACTATGAGTATTTTTAAATTATTATTATTATTATTATTATTATTATTATTATTATTATTATTATTATTATTATTGCTGTATTCATGTACATACACTGATATGCGACACTTGAAAAGAATGTTGACCGAGAATGCAAGTTACGACACAATAGAATGCGAAAATAAAAAGACGATTGACTGATTAATGATCAGTCTATCATTGTGAGTAAATGGCGTCAAATGACTAATCGTCATATACTTTGCATGTAAATTAGAAAAGAGAGAGAGAGAGAGAGAGAGAGAGAGAGAGAGAGAGAGAGAGAGAGAGAGAGAGAGAGAGAGAGAGAGAGAAGAGAGAGAGGGAGAGAGAGAGAGAATCCATTATTTACTAGATAGCAATACTGAATTAAATATTTCCTGTGCAAGTTTTCAAACATAATATTCTGCATCAAATTTTCCATCTGATTTAAGAGCATTTATTCGTTTTCTTTTAAACTCATTTGCTGAAGCGTATTTGCCGGTTATCTGAATGGAAATCGGAAGATTCTAGTTCACCAATAAATTATTCCTAAAAAATAACATGTCCCACTTAGTCAGGTAATTCGTTTCATTCACTTTTCATCGGAGGTAATTCCTTTTGTTATTTTAATCAAGGGAGTTTTAACATTCTCTCTCTCTCTCTCTCTCTCTCTCTCTCTCTCTCTCTCTCTCTCTCTCTCTCTCTCTCTCTCTCTCTCTCTCTCTCTCATGGCGTATATTAGGAGGTTGTGGGTTGCATCTGGATTAAAAAGAGAGAGAAAAAAATAAAAGCTGTAGTGATCATTACTTGGTGCAATAGTTTACCAACACACAATAAAAACGTGGGTGCCTGGACGAGGTAATCTTAATCCAACTGTGGTGAAAGCATGCTTAAGATATGCTCTCTCTCTCTCTCTCTCTCTCTCCTCTCTCTCATCTCTCTCTCTCTCTCTCTCTCTCTCTCTCGTCTCTCTCTCTCTCTGAGAACCACACAAAATGTAAGAGAATAAATATTCTGATTTCCTTTGATGTTTTGGTAATGACTGACCTACGACATTCTATGACAAGAGGTGGCCTTTTTCAGTTGTTTAACACAGGAGATTTCCTGACAGGAAAACTGCAGTCTCTCATGAAACTATTAGATACCCTGTCAGGCCTTTTACGATAAAGTTATGCAACTTATTGGGACGTGCCAGCCAAGGACTGATAAATATATATATATATATATATATATATATATATATATATATATATACATACACACACACACACACATATATATATATATATATATATATATATATATATATATATATATATATATATATATATATATATATATATATATATATATATATATATATATGCACGACGATGATGAAGGCAGAAGCCTAATGTACGGGAACCAAGGGCAGATGGAGAGGCACACGAACAATCTACAGCTTTTAATGTGGCCGACGGCGTTTCGCAATAATCCATTGCATTTAAAGGCTGCAATGACACATATTTTGTTTAATAAAAAGAGAACGTCACTACATAAAATTATAAAGATAAAAATAAAACAATAAAAATACATTTCTAAAAATATCTTAAAACAAACCTACCCAGTACATGGCTGAAAAGTGACTAAACATAAAAAGGTAAAACTGGTCGAAAGTAAACAGAACAGCAGAGAAATTACAAAATAAACAAAGGTGTGGAAGACGTCTGGGCATTTAACGAGGGAACGACTTCTTTAATGAAAATGGACTCTAAAGTCGTAAGCTCGTCCTCGTGTTGGGCTGAGGCTATTACTTCAAAGTTTCTCATACCAACATGCGTTTCGCAGATTGCAGAGTGATTGCTTATATTTGATAATTCAGGCCTGGACAATCTGCATCCCGTCCTATAACTGACGCCCTGATGACTACAGACACGGACTCTCAGTAGCCGTCACGTAACATCCAACGTAGGTTCCCAGCTCGCACTTCGGACAAGTATATAATTTTATAAATGATGTTAGATGTTAGAGAAGGACACAGTCTATCCATAGATCTGAAAAGAGACCCGAGCGCTAGAGGGTTTTTCGGAATAAATTTAATATTTACAAACAGAAATTCTTTACTAATGATCTTTATAAGTTTTTTGCGGAAATCACCGTTGGAAAGGAAGGGAAATTTAGCGTAGATTTGTTTGGGAACATCATAAATGACATGTGGCTCACTAAAATTCATATCCAACAACTTTCTCAAAATTCTGTAAAAATGTTTTAGAGGAATACAATTATTTAAAAAAAAAAAAAACCTGTCAGGAACTCAGTTTCGCTGTGGAAGCCTTGCCAAGACGAAGTCCGAGTAAGGGCCCTGTGGAGGAGTGTAAAAATAGCATTTGATTTAAGATTAAAATGACAAGCACTGTAAAAATTAGTAACCAACAAAGTAAAGGTGCTCTTTCTGTATATACTGGTATGGAAACCCTCTGAGTCCCTAGAAATAGGTCGATCCAGGAAAGGGAGGGAATGGTACTTCCTTTAAACAAGTGGAAGGGATGGCGATGGGTAGGCCACTCGGCCCCACGTTCACGAACATCTTTTGAATTCCCTGGAGGAGTCATTTTTAGATTCCTGCCCCTCCAATCTTTGCCCCCTATTTTATCGACGTTATGTGGATGGCACATTCGTTTTTTTTAGACATGATTGTTTTTAGATTTTATTAATGCCCAGCACTCCAATATTAAGTTTAGCATGGAGAAGGAAATATGAAAATGTCAAAAATGACAGATATTAGAGTCTAATCATAGTTTTCGAGATCGCTGTTATGAATAGACACTCCCGATGCCCTTTAAGTTCAAGTTCAAGGGGATGAGAAGTGGTGAAATATATAATGTCAAAAATGCTGGCTCAATGTAACTGAAGGAACTATCTTAACATGGAGGAGAGAGAGAGTGAGAGAGAGAGAGAGAGTATCGGTTGTCATTCAGAGATTTCCCCGGCAGCACAGGGTTGGTCAGCTAGTACACACACACACACACACATATATATATATATATATATATATATATATATATATATATATATATATATATATATATATATATATATATACATATACATACATACATATATATATATATATATATATATATATATATATATATATATATATATATATATATATATATATATATATATATATATATATATATATATATAATCAGAAGTTAGTCGTCTTCCCTATTCTCTCGAAGGCTACATAGTGCGGACTTTGGAAAAAGTTTAATTGTAAGCAAATATTTTATGGTATTTATTCAGTTTTACGAATAATTTCATTGGACAAAGTGTTGTTTTTTTATTTCTAGGTCTTCTTAAAAAGGTGGTTGTTTGTAGAGTCTCTTTAATCTCATTCTTTAAGGTGCTTAGTATTTCAAAATAATAATAATAATAATAATAATAGTTATTATTATTATTATTATTATTATTATTATTATTATTATTATTATTATTATTATTATTATTATTACTGTCAAAATAAAAAAATTGTTTTAAGAGTCTGCCAAGGTAAAAGAGTTAGCCAAAAGTCTAAAAAGACAGGAGGCATATCCCACAATGAAGATGGAAACAAGGAGAAGAACTGATGAGGGTAATTCTCAGCAAAAATATTTCCTCGAAACTTTACTTTTCCTCACTCTCAGGCTTATTCTTCTAATTAAAAAGAGCTGCGTCGTCACGGCAGGCGCTTGCTTTTGTTTCTTTGCATTTTCCACCTCTTCCTATTTATGTTCCTTAGGTTTCGTTCCGCCAAGTTTTGGTACTGTTTTCCTTTCTTTCTGTTGACCTGATTTATGTGAATAAGTCATTTCTAGTTTCCTGTAAAAGAAAACTATTGTGCCGGCTTTGTCTGTCCGCCCGCACTTTATTCTGTCCCCACTTTTTCTGACGGCCCTCAGATCTTAAAAATGTCGAAGCTAGAGGGCTGCAAATTGGTATGTTGATCATCCACCCTCCAGCCATCACACGTACCAAATTGCAGCCCTCTAGCCTCATTTTTTTATTTAAGGTTAAAGTTAGCCATACTCGTGCCTCTGGCACCGCAACAACACAGGCCACCACTGCCGGCTGAGAGTTTCATGGGCCGCGGCTCATACCGCATTATACCGAGACCACCGAAAGATAGATGTATTTTCGGTGGCCTTGATTATACGCTGTGCAGAAAACTCGACTGAGCCGAAGAAACTTCGGCGCATTTTTTACTGTTTTCTTTTGTACCCTGTTTTGCTTCTCTTATTCATTTTTTCTCCCCACTTAATTTCTTTTCATTTATTTTTTATACGTAATAATTATTCGTGTCTATTTTTCACCTCCCTTCCTGTCTTTCATTCTATGTTTCTGTGTAGTTTACTTCATTCATTCTTTGTTTCAACTGACTTTTCTTTCATTATTGGCTTTTACCTTCATTTGTTTCTAAGAGGAGTTGGCTCTAGAAGGCATTAGCCGCCTGGTTTTTCAACAAGTACCTTAGGATAGTTTACACTATAACGTTGATCTCCACTTCTAGTGTCTACCGCCACAGTTGACTGACTGCTCAGGTGTGTCAAGAGCGACACAACTGATTTATATATATATATATATATATATATATATATATATAATATATATATATATATATATATATATATATATATATATATATATATATATGTGTGTGTGTGTGTGTGTATGTTTGTGTATATATATATATATATATATATATTATATATATATATATATATATATATATATATATATATATATATATATATATATATATATATATATATATATATATGTGTGTATATAAGAATATGAAGTTTTGTCACTTGTGCGATTTTTTCTTGATAGCCAAATGGTTAGTTCAGTCGTTTATCATCGTTTCTTCACCAGAGGCTTAGATTTAATATATATATATATATATATATATATATATATATATATATATATATATATATATATATATATGTATACTATATATATATATATATATATATATATATATATATATATATATGTGAAAATAAGAAGGCCCATAAAACACTATTTAAACGTTGAAACCATATATTTCGGGCACTTGTTTCTGTGCCCCTGTTCACTGGTAGAATATGGACAGGTGGAAAGTTACAATGGTATATATACAAAAACATGAAGGTGTGGCCTTAGGCCTCCGATGTTAAGGAGGTGGCGTTTCTTAAGAAGGAGGAGATTGACCAAATTCCCTAGTGGTTTTTGGCCTCATTAGCTCCCGTTTGGCGATGGATCTGGCGGTCGCGTTTCTCGGGTCATCTTCTTCAAAAGGGGTCCGAGGATTAAGGTGTCAATGGCGTCCGATTTCCAATGTCCTCCTGACAGGTTCATATTGTTGGTTTGATTGATGATAGCAGATTCCAGCATCTTTCTTTTGTACGGACAGCTACTCTTGAAAACCAACTCCGCCCCACTCCAGTTAATGACATGCCCTGTATTTCTAATATGTAGGAAAATTCCCGAACTCTCCGAAGCGTAACTTACTGATCTTTTGTGCTCTGTTATTCTTTGCGAGAGCGATCTACCTGTCTCGCCTACATAGATGTCATGACAATTACTACACGGTATCTTGTAAACTCCGGCTTCTTCCCTTTTGTTATTTAAGTATACGTTAACGAGCGAACTCCCGATGGATTTGGGATAATGGAAAATGAAAGGATTATTAGAACTGAGTTGCTCGGTGGCCTTTTGGATGTTTTCATCGTATGGAAGCTTTATTTTGTTGTTGAAATCTATTTGTCTGTTGTGAGTGGGACCTCTGTAGTATATTTTATTTGCTTTATTAATAGCCCTCTCGATAATGTGTGGTGGATAGAGCAGTTGCGTTAGGTGTTGGCGGATCTTGTTAAATTCTTGATCCAGGTACTCATTTGAACATATCCTAAGTCCTCTGAGGAATAGGTTGCACCCTACCATGATTTTTACGGAGACGTCGTGGTAGCTTAAGATATGAATGTAGGAGACAGCGAAGGTGGGTTTTCTATATACTGTAAATGCATACCTGTTCTGTTTTCTTATGATCAGTACATCTAGGAACGGCAGTTTTCCGTCCTTTTCCCATTCTGTTTTAAATTTTATGGTCGGAACTAGCGAATTTAGCCTATTAAAAAATTCCTTAAAGTCCCCCCAGCTATTGTCCCAGAAAGTAAAGATATCATCTACGTATCTAAGCCAGATCATATTATGGGGTTTGATAGACGACAAAAGTTCTGTTTCGAAATATTCCATGTACAAGTTTGCTAGAAGGGGTGATAGGGGACTTCCCATGCTCCAGCCAAATTTCTGTTTGTAAAAATTACCATTGAAAGAAAACACGTTGTTAGTTACACAGAGGTTGATAAGTTTTAAAGTTTTATCTATGCCAAGAGGAAAATGGTCTTCATATGGTTGTAACTTCCTCTCTAAGAAAAACAACACGTCGGCAATCGGGACTTTAGTAAATAATGAATCGACGTCTAGACTGAGCAGTTTGATGTTGTTTGAGGGGATGTTTAAACTATTAAATTTTTGTATGAAATCTTCTGCATGTTTGACATGGGAGGATGAGAAGGTTCCTAGAAAGGGTGATAACAAGTCTGCGAGCCATTTTGATAATTTGTACATGAAAGAGCCCCTGCTAGATATTATGGGGCGTAAAGGAATCCCATCTTTATGTGTTTTCGGGAGGCCGTAAAAATAGGGGAGAGAGGGGTTGATTACCTTGAATGTCTCTAGTAATTCTATGTCTTTTTTATTGCCCCTATGGTTCTAACTGATTTGTTAAACTGAGCAGCAATATTTGTTGTGGGATCTTTCGTTAATTTGTCGTAGGTCTCCGCATCGTTTAGAAGTTCTTGAACTTTATTGATGTATGTCTCCTTGTCTAACAGAACTATTTTCCCGTCTTTGTCAGATTTTGTGATGATGATATCCCCCCTTTTTCTTAAGCTAACTAATGCATTTTGGAATCTTTTCGGGAGCGAATTTTTGTTGTTATTTTGCTCCAAGACATTTAGCAAAATGCCTTTGAGACATGCCTCTTTCTTGTCATAGTTCAGACGGTACGAACGGCTAGTACATGGGTTACACAAGAGGAAGAATCAGAGAAATTTTCTACAAGAATGCCTACAGGAACAAGTTTCTCCCAAAATGTACGGTTTCACGCGTTGGACATCGGCGTCAGACCCATTTCCGGACTCCATCCGCACATTCTTCCAAGACAGAATACAAGCCACACACCAAGACATCTATGTGATTAGAAGAAAAATAAGTGAGCTAGCCACGTCACTTCGCCTCATGTGCAGGGATGATGGTATGTACAGATATCTTTCATATTTTGTGCTATCAGGTGCTATTGAAAACAGTGAGTCCCACTCCAGAAATTTGTGCTACAAATTAAAAAGACTGATTAGGAACAGCGTATGGAATAATCTTGGCCTTCCCAATAATGTGCTGAATCTCTCTAACCATCCCCTCACTGCAGAAGAACAGACCGTTTTAAATCTTGGAGTTTCATTCGCTCTAAAACCTGGTCCCGAGAGTAATCTTAATTTCCTAGTTGCTTTTGATAAACATTTTGCAAAAAACAACTATGACAAGAAAGAGGCATGTCTCAAAGGCATTTTGCTAAATGTCTTGGAGCAAAATAACAACAAAAATTCGCTCCCGAAAAGATTCCAAAATGCATTAGTTAGCTTAAGAAAAAGGGGGGATATCATCATCACAAAATCTGACAAAGACGGGAAAATAGTTCTGTTAGACAAGGAGACATACATCAATAAAGTTCAAGAACTTCTAAACGATGCGGAGACCTACGACAAATTAACGAAAGATCCCACAACAAATATTGCTGCTCAGTTTAACAAATCAGTTAGAACCATAGGGGGCAATAAAAAAGACATAGAATTACTAGAGACATTCAAGGTAATCAACCCCTCTCTCCCCTATTTTTACGGCCTCCCGAAAACACATAAAGATGGGATTCCTTTACGCCCCATAATATCTAGCAGGGGCTCTTTCATGTACAAATTATCAAAATGGCTCGCAGACTTGTTATCACCCTTTCTAGGAACCTTCTCATCCTCCCACGTCAAACATGCAGAAGATTTCATACAAAAATTTAATAGTTTAAACATCCCCTCAAACAACATCAAACTGCTCAGTCTAGACGTCGATTCATTATTTACTAAAGTCCCGATTGCCGACGTGTTGTTTTTCTTAGAGAGGAAGTTACAACCATATGAAGACCATTTTCCTCTTGGCATAGATAAAACTTTAAAACTTATCAACCTCTGTGTAACTAACAACGTGTTTTCTTTCAATGGTAATTTTTACAAACAAAAATTTGGCTGTAGCATGGGAAGTCCCCTATCACCCCTTCTAGCAAACTTGTACATGGAATATTTCGAAACAGAACTTTTGTCGTCTATCAAACCCCATAATATGATCTGGCTTAGATACGTAGATGATATCTTTACTTTCTGGGACAATAGCTGGGGGGACTTTAAGGAATTTTTTAATAGGCTAAATTCGCTAGTTCCGACCATAAAATTTAAAACAGAATGGGAAAAGGACGGAAAACTGCCGTTCCTAGATGTACTGATCATAAGAAAACAGAACAGGTATGCATTTACAGTATATAGAAAACCCACCTTCGCTGTCTCCTACATTCATTTCTTAAGCTACCACGACGTCTCCGTAAAAATCATGGTAGGGTGCAACCTATTCCTCAGAGGACTTAGGATATGTTCAAATGAGTACCTGGATCAAGAATTTAACACGATCCGCCAACACCTAACGCAACTGCTCTATCCACCACACATTATCGAGAGGGCTATTAATAAAGCAAATAAAATATACTACAGAGGTCCCACTCACAACAGACAAATAGATTTCAACAACAAAATAAAGCTTCCATACGATGAAAACATCCAAAAGGCCACCGAGCAACTCAGTTCTAATAATCCTTTCATTTTCCATTATCCCAAATCCATCGGGAGTTCGCTCGTTAACGTATACTTAAATAACAAAAGGGAAGAAGCCGGAGTTTACAAGATACCGTGTAGTAATTGTCATGACATCTATGTAGGCGAGACAGGTAGATCGCTCTCGCAAAGAATAACAGAGCACAAAAGATCAGTACGTTACGCTTCGGAGAGTTCGGGAATTTTCCTACATATTAGAAATACAGGGCATGTCATTAACTGGAGTGGGGCGGAGTTGGTTTTCAAGAGTAGCTGTCCGTACAAAAGAAAGATGCTGGAATCTGCTATCATCAATCAAACCAACAATATGAACCTGTCAGGAGGACATTGGAAATCGGACGCCATTGACACCTTAATCCTCGGACCCCTTTTGAAGAAGATGACCCGAGAAACGCGACCGCCAGATCCATCGCCAAACGGGAGCTAATGAGCCCAAAAACCACTAGGGAATTTGGTCAATCTCCTCCTTCTTAAGAAACGCCACCTCCTTAACATCGGAGGCCTAAGGCCACACCTTCATGTTTTTGTATATATACCATTGTAACTTTCCACCTGTCCATATTCTACCAGTGAACAGGGGCACAGAAACAAGTGCCCGAAATATATGGTTTCAACGTTTAAATAGTGTTTTATGGGCCTTCTTATTTTCATATTACATTGTAGTATTACAGGAAAAGACATTCATATATATATGTATATATATATATATATATATATATATATATATATATATATATATATATATATATATACATATATGTATAATAAAGCCTCAAATATTACTTGATATCGAATTTACTACTGACTGGGAATAACTTGCAACCAAGGTGTATACTTATATTACTGTGCAAGTGGATATAAAATTACTTTGATGCTTGTTAGAGTACGTGCATATTAGTGCATGTAGTTTTCTATATATATATATATATATATATATATATATATATATATATATATATATATATATATATATATATATATATATATATATATATATATATATATGTATACATATATATATATATATATATATATATATATATATATATATATATATATATATATATATATATATATATATATATATTGTATGAAGCAGAACTGTATACACTAACATACATATAAGCTATTAGCCATCAAAGTAAATTTTTATGTACTGACAATTTTATTTAACTATTAATAAACAGAGAGCTTTGGTTAATGATTCTCTCTCTCTCTCTCTCTCTCTCTCTCTCTCTCTCTCTCTCTCTCTCTCTCTCTCTCATGAGGATTCTACTACCTTTCCGTCTGAAAAGCAGCGGAATATTGGAAATAATTGACTTCATCTCCAATAAAAAGTGACATGATTCTTTGTTGACATTGTGTTGATTTTCTGTGTTGTCATTCTTTAGAGTTTTTCTTGACATTCTGTTTCTTTCTTTTGGCCTGTCTGTCGCGCTCTTTGCTTTCCGGATACCCTCTCTGCTCTAGTGTATTTATAACTGTCCAAAATATCAGTCCGCTGGGGACCCTCGTTGCCTCGGGACCTTGTGTTGCCTATTAAGTTTTGCCTTTCGGATCTGTCTTGACAGACTTCTTAAGCCTAATCCCGAAGGGATTCCTTCGCTCTCCTTGCACAGTACATCTGTGATTTTGTAGGATATTGTGATTTATAATCCTCAGATGTGGCATGGTTTCTTTTGACCTCCTATAGCACATGGGCTGAATTTTTATCATGTTTGGTGATTAAGATTGTTAGATTCCGCTTCATCTGTTCCATTACAAGAGTTTTTCTAAAGGAAATATTTTTTAATAACAAAACACTGGAAGTAAGTCCAAGTTGTTGTGAGATTCAGAGGTGTAAGTGTAGAGATGTTGTCTCTCACGCGTGATGATGGCCATGCAAAGAGGAAACTGACAGAAAGTATAAAGGAACTGAAACATACACATTGTCAATATGGACTAAACTATTCATTCTATATGGTTAGGAAGTAGGTTGGCATCCAAGAGTGAAATGAAGGAGATACATTCACTAAAAATGTTGCTGGAGAGACTCGTATCCTTGGCTAAGCAGTAGAGTTTGTGAGCTTAGAGCCATTACAACATAGTTGACTACCTTAAATCGTCACTGGTTGCTTAGGAAGTTGGGTAAAACTTGTTGGTATGCAAGGTGTGCAGCTGCCCAGCTAACTCTTTAGGTTATGCACAAGAACTTTATTTCCATCTTCCTCTTAACTTTTGCTACCCTGGGTGGGCCTAGACTTTAGCTTTACTTGAGATGGAAATTTATTTCTAAAATAACTCGTACTTTTGCAAGAACTTCAATAATTCCCCAGAGGCGCTCAAAAAACCGTAACTCCAGCTCTTCTTTCTCTGTGCTGATAAAAAGAAAAGAAAAGATGTGCAGAATGAATGGCAGCTCTGCATAAAAGAAAATGGTATCGTAAGTTGTACTTCCGAGTGCGGATAAGAAATTTAAAACTTATTACACACAGTCAAGTTTCTCATGAAAGCTCATAAATATCTTTTACCAATTCCTTTAATAAGACAGAGTGCCACTGCTAAACAGCGCAGCTTTTTCAGAAACAAATGACGTCTTCATGCTCTCTCTCTCTCTCTCTCTCTCTCTCTCGAGAGAGAGAGAGAGAGAGAGAGAGAGAGAGAGAGAAAGAGAGAGAGAGAGAAATACTGCAATATTCTTTAGGAGCAACGAAAAGAAGCTTGCGAGCAAAGAGGTATTGTGTGTGTAAGTGTGTGTGTGTGTGTGTATATATATATATATATATATATATATATATATATATATATATATATATATATATATATATATATATATATGTATGTATGTATGTATGTATATGTATATATGTATATTATATACGTATGTATGTATATATAATCATGAAGCTACAAATGTCGCTTAATATCAAATCCACGCTACCTCGGGAATATCCCCGATGGGGAATTATCACCGAAGGGGAATTTATAAGTGTTAAATGGACGGGCACACTGAGCTCAGTGGTAACGTCGACTGGAGTTGCTGGATGGCGCGTCTGTGTCGTGGGATCGAGACTCGGCAGTGCCCGTCCATTTATCACTTATAAAATTCCCCTTCGGTGATAATTCCCCATCGGGGATATTCCCGAGGTAGCGTGGATTTGATATTAAGTGACATTTGTAGCTTCATAATTGTATATAAATCACGGTGTGATAAAAAAATGTCGTATGTATATATATAGTCGTATGGTTTTTCCCTTTGGGGGGGCTGGCACCAAATGGATACAGCCCTCCATTTTCTAAGCAGTTGTGTAGGGATCAGGTGTGAAAATGGGGATGCCGTTAGTTTCAGAATCTTTCCTTCCACCTGGGGGTTCACAACCCTTCACTATGTTTGTTTATTTATATCACTACATCTTTCTCCAAAAGCATTGGAGCTTCCTAGGGCAGCAGGGGTCCAGGTTGCACCGCTGTTCTAACTAAGATTTTTTCTTCTGCAAAAGGGATGCATTCTTTTCAGATTCTTATTGACGTCGAAGAGTTAAGTTACCATGTTTTTCTGTTTTAGACATTAAAAATTTCAGCTAGCTTAAATCGCAGTGTATAGTAAATCGTCTGAGGGACTTCCGTTTTGGTTTTCTGTAAAAGAAAATAATTGAGATGGCTATTTGTCTGTCCGTCCGCACTTTTTCTGTCCACCCTCAGATCTAAAAAACTACTGAGGCTAGAGGGCTGCAAATTGGTATGTTGATCATCCACCCTCCAATTATCAAACATACCAAATAGCAGCCCTCTAGCCTCAGAAATTTTTATTTTATTGAAGGTTAAATTTAGCCATAATCGTGCGTCTGGCACCGCCATAAGTGCCAACAACACAGGCCACCTACGGGCCGTGGCTGAAAGTTTCACGGACCGCGGCTGAAAGTTTCATGGGCCATGGCTGAGAGTTTCATATAAAATTATACGCTGTACAGAAAACTCGATTGTGCCGGAGAAACTTTGGCACATTTTATACTTATATATTTTCCAACTAATAGCAAGTGTCTCCCAGTAAATATAGTAAGTTTATATTTTCCAACTAATAACAAGTTTCTCCCAGTAAATATAGTACCAAGAGGCATACACACTGCTAATAAGGGTACCTCCCTTGAGGTTTTTACTTCAAATATTTCTCCAGGGAATGAAACAGTCTTGTGACGTCGTGTTGCTAGGATCACTAGGCTCTTCTTGGTTGTCCGAATGGAGAGCTGTGTTCTGGAAGATCTTCGAAGACAGTCAGTTACTAACCACGAAAAACCTCTTTTGCGCAGTGCAGTATCTATGCAGTTACATGGTAGAGCATTTTGTTAACTTGTGGCAAGTTTTTTTTACCAAATCATTCCTTTTATAAAATGAGACATCGGACATCTCTTAACAGAAACGGATGAAAAAGAATCTCAGAAGGATTTTCAGGGCAATTTCTTGGAAAAGCGAAAAGGTTTAAAGGAAACACAAATAGGTATACGAAAAGAGAACTAGGAGGGAACACATTGCATGATAATGAATAATGACAGAAAATTTCAGGATTTTGAATCATTATGCAGTCTTCTCGGCTAATCCCTTGTCGGGGTCGCTGTTTTTAATTAATCTTTGGTGCAGTATTATTATTATTATTATTATTATTATTATTATTATTATTATTATTATTATTATTATTGGCTGTTCTGCTGGTACAGTGGTTAGTGTCGTGGCATGTCACTCAGGTGTCGTGGGTTCGCATGTACCACGGGGCGATGAAAAATCAGTTGCTCTGTATCATGGTCAGTTTCTGCTGCAGTGTAGGGTCTGCGGTGGGAGGTTGAAACCAACAGTCTTTGGAAGCTTGAATTCCAAGTCAGTGGACCCTGTGTGCTTGTTCCATGTCAGTAGGTCTCATCTAGTGAAATAATAATAATAATAATAATAATAATATTATTATTATTATTATTATTATTATTATTATTATTATTATTATTATTATTATTAACTAGTAGACTTTTTATTATTATTTTTACATTGCTATTTTTGCTATTATTACAAAGTAATTCTTTTCTGCAAGTGTAAACTAGAAAGTATCATGTAATTAAGTCAGTTTTCTGCTCCTTTAAGCCCTAAGAAAAGAAAAAGTCACTGAGCAAAATACCTCCTCTTGTAACTCTCAATGGAGACAGTAGGAAACGTCTTGCATAATGATTTGGTATTCTGGTAAGAAAGAACGGGGACACTTGTGTAACTATAAACATTACGACAAAAAGCAAGAGAAGGCAGTTTGCTCTTACGGAGTGAGAGCCTAATTAAGAGAGAGAGAGAGAGAGAGAAAGAGAGAAATGGAAATATTGTTCCTGCCATGTGCATGGTTGCCCTGAGAGGAAGGAACATGGTGGCTTTGTATGTATGGATGGTAGTAAGTTTTCTTTTGATGAAGCAGTGAATGACGATATACCTTACCCCAAATTCCCCTCAGTATAGGTGGTGCCAGTAAATCCCAGGCCTAGCCCATCTGAGGTCTGACTGTTAACCAGACCCAGCTTCACTTTACCTCACTCGTCAGACAACCAACATTGCAGAAGAGTTTCTTTTATTATTAAATTGCCATGCAAGGATTTCATTTTTTTTCCATTTGAAATAGCCAGTCCTTGAAAGAGGGCAGATAAACATACTGTGCTGTTTTCGTTTAATCTTGCGGACTGTTTTCGTTATTGTCATTTACTACATCTTTATGGTACACACACACACACACACACACACACACGCCCATGTGTGTGTGTGTGTACGTGTGTGAAATGGGTATCTTATACAAGAGTAATGATAATGCAAAATGTTGTTCTTTTATACAATTGTTTTTCTTAATTCATTTTAATTCATTCATTGCTTTAAGGAAAGAAAAATTCCTAACAAGAAATATTGCAAAGTATCTCTACGCTTCAGATTTTGAAACGAGAACTGAGTGGAAGGGGGAACCCGATGGTTTATGAACTTTGAAGTTGAAAGAAGAAATACAATTTGCGATAAGAATGAGAAATGAGTCGCCAGTGAAAAATGAAATTATGGCAGACATCTGTTACCTCAATAAAAGGAAACGAAAAAAAGCTGTTTGGGCAAGAGAACAAATTAAATTTCAACTTTCGACAGATATTTCTTCTGTATAACGAGTTCATCATTTTTATGACGAGAGAAAAAAACTAAGATTTTATATTCTTTGGCGGTAAATGAAAACTGATTGATTTACTGACGTTCTGTGATCATTTAGTAGTCTATAAGAGTAAATATAAATAACTGTCCATGTAGTTCTCGACTTTCTGAGGATAAAAAATTCCCAGTACTGTAATCAGAAGAAAAAATGCCCC
>JANJGK010000036.1:12095896-12098396 GCA_039081455.1 Macrobrachium rosenbergii | reverse complement strand
AGGGGGTCCTCTCCATTTGCCGGCTCTAAACCTTTGGAATGTCAGAAACAGACGTATGATGTGTATATTCACTAAACTGAAAGATACAATTTTTGCATGAATAAGGGTGGGTGAATTATGAACGTATCAGAATATGTATATCATGTATATTTTCCTCGGAAAGATATTTCAATTCTGTTTTGCTCAAGCCTACTCTATTGTAAGATGACTTTATATATGCATACATACATACGTGTATATTACATATACATACATACATACATACATACATACATACATACATACATACATACATACATACATACATATATATATATATATATATATATATATATATATATATATATATATATATATATATATATATATATATACATATACATATACAGAAAGATAAATATAGATGGATATAGATCGAAAGGAAGAGAGAGAGATAAAGAGTGAGTGTACCATTAATAGTATACATCTTCCGTATACTATGATTTATGCCTTTACAAATCAAGTTAGAGAACGAATAAATCATAAAGGCCAAACCAGTGAACTAGTATTCATAGGAATGAAGAAGAGAATAATTATTTCCCCTCATAGTTATCGGTTCATTTCTCAAACTCAGTCCGCCGTTTATGGCCTTGCGATCGTAACGCGAGCTTTAGCGAACGCACAACAAGACTGTGAATAGCAGTTTTCGCTGGGTTAACGATTAAACGGCTGTCTTGATTTGCCAACGCTCAGAGGCGGGTGTTGGGAGCTATAGTTTTCTGGTGAGATTTTAGCCTTTTTTGTTTATAAACTTTGCATCATGGCTGTCGGTCTGACAGTCTTTTTCTGTTTTTTGCTGCTTTAAACAGTAGGCACATTTATTAATTTATTTCCTGAATTTTATCAACTTTCTCCTTTTTTTCATGTTTGAGCCCCCTTGACAGTTTAAAACTCTATTTTGCCTCTTCCTTGCCATTATCTACCCATTTTGAGTAATTGTAGTCCTAATGATAATAATAATTATAATTTGTTTAAACTATATACCTGGGTCTGTTATATCACTTGATATCTGGGTGGCATACAGTCTCTGCTAACGTGGTCATATTTTGTCAAATCGTTGCTTGGCTTTGCTTTGTGCGATAAATGATCATACATGGCTACGTTGCAGCCATTTCGTTGATAAATGGCTGCAACGTCTACACCGCAACCATTTCACTGAAGTTTCCTCGAAGTCCCTATTTTTTTTTGCGACTGATATTTCAGGTTCAGATACTTAAGTCTTAGGGCTTGTATGAAGATGAAAGTTTCTGTTGAGAGATTCGAGTAAAGTAGAGAATCTTGTATTATTAGCGGTATGTGAAACTTGAAGATTTCCCTTTGAAGTAAAGCATAAAGAACATTTACTTATCAAGCAATTTTTCAGAAACAGAATTTCAAGTTGTGGAAGGGAACAAACAGAGATATAAAGCAAAATATAAATGAAAGCAGTAAAGCAGTAAGGGTGAACAGCTAATCAAAAACTTGGAGTACGGTATATAAATTATATATAAGAAACTGGTAAGAAAAACTACAGTGAAGAATCATTACCACTGTTTGTTATTATCAATGAAAAAACAATACTCTTGTATTAAAAATCCTATAAATGTAAATAGTATTTGTATAATTTTTATCACCAAAGTCAACTATATGCAAAAAAAGAATCCATGCTCCTTTAACTTTTTAATTAATAGGTAGAATTAATTTAGTCTTTTTCATCTCAAAAGGAAAGAGAATTGATTTTTACTTTTCTGTTAAAGAAAACTATTGTGCCGGCTTTGTCTGTCCGTCCGCACTTTTTCTGTCCGCCCTCATCTCTTAAAAACTACTGAGACTAGAGGGCTGCAGATTGGTATGTTGATCATCAACCCTCCAATCATCAAACATACCAAATTGCAGCCCTTTAGCCTCAGTAGTTTTTAGGCTAAAGTTAGCCATAATCGTGCGTCTGGCAACGATATAGGACAGGCCACCACCGCGTAACAAAGCCGCACTTTCCACAACGAATACTGATAATTAATATTAGTATTTATTGCTAAATGAAGACTTCAACACGAGTATGTAGTCTTGCTAGTTGTCATGAGATTTGTCATTTTTACAAAGTGCCATTTCATTATCCTCAGGCTTTGAGGCATTCTGTTGTGATTTAGTCAAGCAATTATTATTATTATATTATTGTTATTATTATTACTCAAAATAATTTGTTCGTGTAATAAACGGTCAACGTGCAAAATCATATTCTACAGAAAAGATTACGCTTATGGGAAGAGACAAGAAACAGATGAAAGAAAATAGCGAATGAGTAAAATGAGAAACCAATAAACAGATAAATAAAGGCATACGCAGACAACAGTAACAAAAGTTTGACTAAAAAGGGGCAGATGGGTCGCTGGTGATCTGGAAGTGTGACGCGGTCAGTGAAACTGCGGTCCGATATTAACACTATTTTATTACATTTAATTGCATAATCAGGTGATATTGGCAA
>JANJGK010000036.1:12083396-12085896 GCA_039081455.1 Macrobrachium rosenbergii | reverse complement strand
GATCTATTGCTTTTAAAATTCATCTCACCCAATCCACAGCAGTGGAAATATTTACCTACGGTTATTCTTGGAGAAACACGATTCTAAATATTTCGTTGTAGCGTAATTGAGAAACCTGTTCGCGATGGAAGGAACAGAACATATTTACATCCCGGCGAGGTGCTGTGATTTAAACATTAAATGAACTTCAACATAGGGCTGTGAATTTTTTTTCATTCTTTTTCTTTTTGAAGAAAAATTTTGGAGATTTCCTTATTTGTTTTCACTGGCTTGGATTAATAAGTTGCTGAAGATAATATGCTCACACACACACACACACACAGAAACAAACACATTATATATATATATATATATAGTATATATATATATATTATATATATATATATATATATATATATATATATTATATATAATATATATATATATATATATATATATATATATATATATATATAAATATAAAATGTGTAATTTTTAAGTGTATTTCAGTGCATATATTTTCATATACTTGCCTAATGTTTTGAAAGCACTCTAATGTCTGAATTATTCATATATATATATATATATATATATATATATATATAATATATATATATATATATTATATATATATATGTGTGTGTGTGTGTGTGTGTGTGTGTGTATACACACTATATATATATGTATGTATAGGCCTAATCATGAAGCTACAAAAGTCGCTTAATATCAAATTCACGCTACCTCGGGAATATCCCCCAATGGGGAATTATCACCGAAGGGGAATTTATAAGTGATAAATGGATTGGTACTGCCGGGGTCGCGATCCGTCGACTCACATACTTATCCCTCAGCTCCAGTCGACGTCCTACCACTGAGCTATCAAGATTGTATATAAATCACGGTGTGATAAAAAATTTCATATATATATATATATATATAATATATATATATATATATATATATATATATAATATTATATATAATATGTGTGTGTGTGTGTGTGTGTATATATATATATTATACTATATATATATATATATATATATATATATATGTGTGTGTGTGTGTGTGTGTGTGTATGGGAGTGTGTTTGTTTCAGTGGGGGTGAATGTGTGTATGTGTGTGTGTGTGCGTGAGCGTATTATCTTCAGCAACTTATTAATCCAGGCCAGTGAAAAAAAACACATAAGGAAATCTCCAAAATTCTTCTTCAAAAAGTTTATTTGATGTGATGAATTTTGCAGCCGTAATTACACATCCTTTGATGATAAGGAAGTTCTAACATCGTTATATCACAACTCTAACCGTAAGTACTCTACAAAAGAAGTTGTCTGTAAATGAACTGATACATGAAGAATTTATTTCAATATAATATCTTGGGGCTAGAAGGGGTCTCTTGAAAATGAAGAAAAGGACTAATTATTACCTGCCATTTTAACAAATAAAATTAAAACAAAGGCTGCCTTCTATATATGAACTCTTGACCTACTTTGAAATGATAAATTTGCCAATAACGCCAAATCATTTATTCATTACCAGTGATGAACAGTGTCAGTTACTAGGAAATATTATAATTTAAAATTCACCTTGTCATTTTTCCCGGAATTTGTTTTATTAAGGTACTCTAAATTACGAGAAATAAGTGGTGTTCATGCCTTGTAACCTAGGAATGTATTTATAATAATAATAATAATAATAATAATAATAATAATAATAATGTAATTTAACCAAAATGTGAAACAAAAACTTCAGCTCTTGTGTTCTGCGTCACTGTTCATAAACACGATTATTTGAACATTCTTTATCCTGGAAGACTCAGTCCTCAACACAGTCCTCTCAGACACCTTTACTGCTGGAGGCTGTTGATCTCAACAGTGGAATAAATAAGCAGTCACAGCTAACCTTTCAGCCATCCTGGGACTCGACCGTTAACAAGAGATATTACGCTATCTACAGTATATTGATAAAATCCGAGAGGATCTGATCTTGTTTGTCGTCCTCCGGGTGACCGTAGGGGAGACGTGACACAGCCACCCACCCCCTGCAAACCGGCTTGTCCGCCCAGGGTGGGGGCGGGGTAGGTAGGGGAGACAGCAGCCTCGGGTTCCACTGCGCGCAATTCATAATTCTCAATGCGTATCATAAAAGCACATTGAATCTCAATCTCACTCGAGAAAACTCTTTGATTCAGGAGATATTTAACATCGCCCCTTCTCCGCAAAGCACGACGCACAGGGGATTTAAAGTACTGGTGATAGATCCCATTAACAGCCTCATTAGCGGAAGGAATAGAGGATTGACTTCATAATCTTCTGGCAAATCGTAGGGAGGTATAGTGCTGCCAGTGCACCTCATGCGGTGCACTGTAGGCGTTACTTAAGGTTCTTTGCAGCGTGCATGTAGCACCTAGCTGCAATCCCCTTTCGTTCCTTTTACTGTACTTCCTTTCATATTCTCTCTCTTCCATCTTACTTTCCACCCCTCTCCTAATAATTGATTCATAGTGCAATTGCGAGGTTTT
>JANJGK010000036.1:12068396-12078396 GCA_039081455.1 Macrobrachium rosenbergii | reverse complement strand
AGACCTGAAAGTCGAAATAAGAAGGATATGGAATATGCCAGTGGAAGTTGTACCCATAATCAAAGGAACACTAGGCACGATCCCAGGATCCCTGAAAAGGAACCTGGAAAAACTAGATGCCGAAGTAGCTCCAGGATTCATGCAGAAAATTGTGCTACTAGAAACAGCTTACATAGTGAGAAAGTGATGGATTCCTAAGGAGGCAGGATGCAACCCGGAACCCCGCACTATTAAAACCACCCAGTCGAATAGGATGACTGTGATAGACCAAAAAAAAAAATAATAATATAATACTAATAATAAAAGATAAAGGTGTTTTATACATCTCATATATATATATATATATATATATATATATATATATATATATATATATATATATATATATATATATATATATATATATATATATATATTATATATATATATATATATATATATATATATATATATATATATATATATATATATATATATATATATAAATTTCTGACTCACGTCGGGATCGAACCCAGGTCTCTCAGGTTCCAGCTTCTTTTAGACTTGTATGGCTCAGTGGATAACGCCCTTGCTTTCCACCTGAGAGACCTGGGTTCGATCCCGACGTGAGTCAGAAATTTATTTCTGTTCCACACGTGATTGTGTGTTGATGATTTCTATCTTATTCACTCAGAAGGGATAATTCGAATGAAATGTTGTCTATTGGGTCATTGCTGAGTTGGGAAGTTGGGGAAAACTCGCTGGTATGCAAGCAGTTAGCTTGCCCAGGTAATTCCTTGGGTGCAGTTGCTCTCAGGTTCCAGCTTCTTTTAGACTTGTATGGCTCAGTGGATAACGCCCTTGCTTTCCACCTGAGAGACCTGGGTTCGATCCCGACGTGAGTCAGAAATTTATTTCTGTTCCACACGTGATTGTGTGTTGATGATTTCTATATATATATATATATATATATATATATATATATTTAAATGTTCTGCTTTATCTTTGGTAATGATGTCCTGCCTCTCTCTCTCTCTCTCTCTCTCTCTCTCTCTCTCTCTCTCTCTCTCTCTCTCTCTCTCTCTCTCTCTCTCCCTTTCAATAAAGTTTGTTTTGAATGTATCGTTTTCGTCTCTCCAGACTAATTTCAACTCCACCACACATAAAAAGCTCTCTTATGGGAAGGCTGAACGTCACTCCAAGTTAATTGCTCCGTCAACATCAAACTTCACATCAGTGCTGACTTCATGAGCTGAAAGTTGTGGCGAAGAGGTGTGGCTTTTTAATTGGAGGTCTCTAGATACAACGTTTTTCCCCTTTCTTCAAACATGATAGATTTAACTCCAGATACTTTTATATTTACGTTTTTCTCCTCGTCCTTGTGGTTTCTCTGGCATTTTCCAGGGTTTCGTAGTCTTTGTTGAAGTTTAGGCAATCATTACGTTAGCTTTTTTTTTTTTTTTTTTTTTACTTTTATAGCATGAAGACCAATTTGAGGCCAATCACCTACAGTTGTCTAGCCCTGGCTTGAAGAAATGGAAGGGGATAGACCTTCCTCTCAAAGGTAGGGAGGGTAGAAGAATCAGGGAAACAGAAGCAAAAAGAGAATTCTGATGTCTGAAATCTCACTAGAAAAACGAACCTAGAGACAAGCAATAGATGAATATTGCTCAAATTTCTCTATGTTTGCACAGCTAATTTATCTGTTTTACTCAATTTCTTTACCAAAGAGAAACTATTTCAAAGGACAAACAATATGTGAAGACTCAAGAATTCGTTGCTGTGTGACAATCATTGGCCAATATAAATTATTGTTCAAAACAGTCGCTTACGTAACACTAAGCTATGGCAGATACCAAAGCTATAGTTAACGAAAAATATGGAAAATTTTTGAAATATAAATATAAACAAATATACAAACGAAAAATGTAATTATAAAAATATATATATAAGTTCTAGAAACAAAGAAAAATCAAATAATATAAGATCAAAGGAGCTACAGTATTTTGGTAGTCTCCGCACGTCAAGCAGAAAAACAAAAGACACTGGAAGCGGAGCTGGTGGAAACCTACCTGGGCAACATTAAGCCTATTTCGATATCATACATCCGATTTCCAATATGGAGGGCCGAGACTTAATACCTTATTAACCCTGATATGGAGGGAATTATATCTTCACTAAAAGAAAACGTCTGGACCCATGTGACGCCGTTTCATCATTTCCTGAAATGGGAAAATGTTGTTTGTAGTTTTTACCTGGTTAGTTTTCCTCTTATTTCTGTCTACTTTCTATGCCTTGTTTTTACATGATCAAGTTTTTGTTTCTTAAAACGTCTTATTTGTTCTCATTTCTGCGCCATTTTACTATTGAAACAACTTTCCTTTTTTTTCCTCTATCCTTGCGTAACGCAGACCTGATAGAAACATGAACAAGAAAGAAACAACTGACATTATATATATATATATATATATATATATATATATATATATATATATATATATATATATATATACATACATATATACATATATATATGTAAGTATATATTCATACATACACACACTATACATATATACTCATATGTATGTGTAGATATATGTATAGATATTATATATATGTATATATATACATACACCCACACACACACACACACACACACACACACACACACACACACACACACACACCACACACACACACACATATATATATATATATATATATATATATATATATATATATATATATATATATATATATATATATATATATATATATATATATACATACATATACTGTATATATTCAGGCTTAGGTAGTTGGCAACCCCAACACCTACCTTTGATAGGTACATTCAGTTAAATGGATTCCATGAGCGTTGCAACCACTCATGGAGCGGTTTAGTAGGTCAGTGAATCTTTCGCGGATTACCACCCACCAGTCCACCCAGCTGTTAATTAGTGTTAGTGTTTGCTAGAGTCAATAGAAATGCCGTTCGGCTAGCAATCTCACCCTTAAATATTTACTGAGCTACTTCATTCAAAGGATAATAAGACATTTGGTGAAAAAAAGGTCATAATATTTGCATACATAGAGACAGAGATATTTGTTATATTTCACCGTTTACAATGAAAGCAATGACTAAACAGTATTACAGCTATGTGTGATTCTGTTGAGGCTAATGACATTTCATGCAGGTGCATATTTCCCACTTCCAAATATCACATTCCATTATTGTTGTCTAACTCGGATGAATTGTATTATACGACAGATTCTGACGAGGTAACGGATTTGAATATCCCAGAAGTTCTGTGCTGGAGTTTCCGTGATAATCATGAGGTATTTGGGAATATTCTGTTGCATGTGTTTAGTTATTTTATATAATTATTCATAACTATAAATGGCGAACACTTCCATTATTGCATTGGAAATTCTGCTCGTGTTGGGTAGCTGAATCTGTTCGAAAAGCATTTGGCCCAGGCTGAAATTTCGGCCAAAGAGACTAAATCGTTTGAAAATTAATATTTTTTTTTCTTTTCCGTGACGTGAAATTTCTCTGTCATTAGGTCACGTTTTGTTACGACATTTTTATAGCGTTTGCCCATTTTTTTTATATATCTATTCTAGTTTTCTCTTTTTATTTACTCTTCATTTCTTTGCTCAAATTATTTGTTGATACTGCGATTTCCTATCCTATATATATAATTATTATCTAGGATGATTACCTATTTTCTTCTTCAGTGATAAATATTTTGCTAGAATTTTCGTTCTTTTAAACGAAAGCGAAAGATATAAGCAGAACGCTTGTTATATATTTTAGAAATAAAACTCGAAATCCCGGGACTTTCTTTTTACTGAGGAGCTGTTGGAATTTTTGCAATTTTTATTTTGTTTTTCCAGCCCCTTTTTGTTATACCACTTTGCCTTCGTGTTATCATTCCACAAATTAGGGAAATTGTTCGCATATATTTTCCAGTGTAACCCCTTTATTACTTTGTAGTCTCTCTCAGCATGTTTTCACAACGTTTCAGAACCTAATGAACAAAAACTTGGAATGCCGGGGCGCTGGAACAGGTGTGAAAACATCTTCCAGGAACGACGGTGTATTTACGGAATAAAAATTAATCAGGGTTTTAGGAAAACTGCCCTGCTAAACTTAAAAATTATAATTACTTTTTCTATTTAGCGAGCTACTAAATTGCCGGACATTTCTTTTCTGATGTAAATTTGTTGGCTGAGATAAACACATGTTGGCTCTTACCTGGAAGATTAACGTCTAAATTTAGCCGAGTCTTTAGGAAAGAAAAGTTGTTCGTCAGTCGCGAAGCTGTGAAGGAACTATAGAGACCAGAAAACCCCGACTGAGTTTCGTAGTTGCTTATTTCATAAGCAACCGATAAATCATCTTAACAAATAACCGCAAGCGTAAACATCACCTTTCTGAAGATTCAGTTGCCGAGGGAGCTTTTTCAGCGCTTAAACAGAAAGAGAATTTTGAAGTATGAAGCTGATGTAAGGGAAAATAACAGACTGAAAGAGACAAGTCAGAACATCTTCACTCCTTTCCTGCCACCGTCTTTATGAATGGAGGCTTAGAATTAGAGCAAAGAACCTTTCCATTTCTGACGCCTGCAGAAATGATGGAAGAGGAAAATCATTAGCATTATATTTTGTTGACAAAAAGAGTAATACCGAAGAATGAGGTCGCAGAGATTGGTGCCTTATAATACGTTTCTTTTTTATCAATACGTGTTAAAAGATAAAGACCTACTAGAAAGACCCCTTGTGTCTATTCGTTACTCTTTATCGATTGCCATCCGCTCTTTTTCTGTGAATCGGGACACGAGAAAGGTAAAAAAAAACTTGTAAGCTCTAATGCAAATAACTCAGTTTATGATGACGCAATTGCAAATTCCATTCCAGATCAAACAGGACACAAGCAATATAGTTAGATGCGCCCTTGAAGAAAAAACTGAAATCTTAATTCAGAATAAAAGCTGTTTTAAACTTGATATTTCGTGTTGCAATTGTTACCTTTTCGTTGTGCAAGATGAAGGGAACTTCTTTTAGCGTCTTTTTATTTACATCTCTGCAAATGTTCTTTTTTTTTTCATTCTGACGTGTGATGCATTTATTTATTCCTTCTCAAAGAATTCACGAAAAGCACAAGCAGTTTCTTTTGGCAACGATTTTCTGCTTATTTATTTATTCCTTTTTTTTTACGCTTAAAGGAGAACATCCTTGCTTCACGGGAACAAAGTTTTATCGTACACATTCCTCTGGGAGAAGGTGGAGAACGCAGAAGAAATAAAGTTAAAGGTTAAATCCGTTCAGCCCTCTAGGAAGTAATCCATTCCCTCGAAAAAGAGCAAAAAAAAAAAAAAAAAAGGAAAAGAAGCAGTAGAAGCTCTACCGAGGAGACTTCAGACAAAGAGAAAAATCCCTGACAAAACATCTAGGGAATCGGTAGAAGAAAAGAAACATAAAGGAGGATGGATATGCAAATAAATAAATAGGCAAACAGATTTTAAATGTTGATCTAGACTAGTAAGCTCTGAATGATTTAAGATGGTGAATTTTTAAAGTTTTACAATCATGCATTATCCTGATGAGGGAAATGTCACATTAACACATCATAAACAAACGCGAACACACACACACACACACACACACACACACACACACACATATATATATATATATATATATATATATATATATATATATATATATATATATATATATATATATATATATATATATATATTGTATGTATGTATGTGCGCGCGCGCGCGTTTGTGTGTGTGTGTGTGTGTGTGTGTGTGTGTGTGTGTGTGTGTGTGTGTGATGATGTTAAGACGCAAAGTACCACTTGGGAAAAACGGGGCAGAAATTCTGACCTTTTTCCTCATTAGTTAATTAAGGCATTATCAAGGGCACTTATACATGGTGGTAGAAATTTACATTATGTATGCTAAGGTGATAGTGCAAGCAAGCGTACAAGCGACTGAAAAAGAAATATTAGCACTATGGGCGGGGGGAGGGGGAGGAGATACCCTAACCTTATTCATGATCGAAGGTGAGTCTGCCATGAACGAATCTCTTTTTCGCCTGCAGGTGGGCGCACACCATTTCTATTAAGACCAGCTAAACTGCATTCTTTGCCTTCCATAATGTGCAGATTTCTTTTGGAAGAAATGGATCAGGTTTAGACAATCTTAGACTGATATCCATATTCTTACAAAATCCTAATTTTTCGAAACTGGATTCATCTATATTTCTCCCCAAAACTGATAGCAGGATTGGTTGTCCTAATATAAGCAAGATAATAAATGAGATGTACTTTAGATAGAGAGAGAGAGTTTTTTATGGAAACAGGCATGTATGTATATGAATTAAATGGCTATACGATATCCGAAAAGTATGGAGTCCTAAATGAGAATTTTAAATATTTTCTCTCTCTCTCTCTCTCTCTCTCTCTCTCTCTCTCTCTCTCTCTCTCTCTCTCTCTCTCTCTCTCTCTCTCTCTCTGTAGCTTCAGACTTTTCGAACACCCTGTTCATAAAGAAGTAAACAAAAAGCAATATTTTTTAAAGCAAACAGGAATGTTATTCACATAATTTAAGGCCAATCCTGCGTAACAGCAATGAACGAGCATAACATGAACTGAACGCCAATTAAGCAAGGCGTAAGATTTATGAAAGAGATTCGTTTACCAATGCCAAAAAAAAAACCTATACACTGCATGGTACAAATCACTTCACCAGGATGACTCATTTTATGTTTCCGCAAGTTTTTTTTTTTTTTTTTTCAAATAAACACATATGTCCATTTGCCAGTGTTCACAAAGCTAAATATACTGCAATGATCGTAACATTAGGGAAATTCTATAGAGGATGAAATGGTATGACAGTCACAATAAACATTTATAAATTGGCTTCGAAAACATTTAACTATAGACACGATTTCATGTTTCCGTTTGGTGTGAACCGTTCTTATTTTCTAGTTGGTGTATCTCACTCCTTTACAGTGGTTGTTTTATTCTTTGATCAAGGTGGTATGTGGTGATACGCGTGTTTATCTTTGTTTTTAGCCCATTTTCGTTTTCTGTAAAAGAAATGTATTGAGATGGCCTTGTCCGTCCCTTCTCACTTCCTATGTCCGCCCTCAGATCTTAAAAACTACTGAGGCTAGAGGGCTGCAAATTGGTATCTTGATCATCCACACTCCAATCATTTTTATTTTATGCAAGGTTAAAGTTAGCCATGATCGTGTGTCTGGTAACGCTATAGGGCAGGCCATCACCCGGCCGTGGGTGAAAATTTCATGGCCGCGGTTCATACAGCATTACAGTATACCGAAACCACCGAAAGAGAGATCTATCGTCGGTGGCCTTGATTATACGCTGTACAGAAAACTGGATTGCGCCGAAGAAACTTCGGTGCATATTTTACTTGTTCTCATTAAATTTTGTTTTCATTCAGCCTCATTTCATGTATACTGCTTTTGCTTTCATGTTTATTTTTGTCATTCTCAGTCTAGTCTAGCCAGCATAGGTGAGTAAAATCAGGCACCTGTATAAGCTACGGATTCCTAATTCATCCTAAAATTGCTATTTTAAGCAAATACTTACAAATATACTTGCATATACCTAATATTACCGACCACAATCAAAAGAAACTTTGGGTTTGTCAATCATTGGATGGGCAATTGACAGGAAATGGCAAATAAACACATTAAACATCCTTTGGTTTTATATATATATATATATATATATATATATATATATATATATACATATACTGTATATGTATATGTATATATATATATATATATATATATATATATATATATATATATATATATATATATATATATATATAAGAGAACCCCACAGGAAAGCAGAAGTTCAGTACCAAGCGCTTTCACATTTATTAACGTATCGTCTTTTTGTTTACTTTATAACCTTTGTATCTGTGTCTCATTTGTGCCCAGACGATGCATTAATAAACGTGAAAACGCTTGACACTGAACTTCTGCCTGTCATTTTCCTGTGGGATTCGCTTATACACAGGTTGTGCATATGTTAATGGCGTACGAAATCTTCTTTCTTTGAAATCCTCCGCCAAGGAAGACCGACGCAGGAAATTGCTTTCCTTGACAGATCTATCCTTTGCAACCGGAAGGATTCTCTAATATTCAGACAACATTTGATCTCATTCATCTTCTCCCGCTCCTTCTCTTCTCTTCTCTTCTTTCCTCTTTCTTTGTGCATTAAGGCTTAGGATCCAGCTTAATACGCGAAAGAACTCATAGAAGTTATAACTTCACCTCTCTCTCTCTCTCTCTCTCTCTGTTTATGTCTCTTTCTCGAGAAATTTCTCATTGGACAGGTTGGTATTGTTCTCAGCTAGCACTCTGCTGGGCCCGCGTTCAATTCTCCGACCGGCCAATGAAGAATTAGAGGAATTTATTTCTGGTGATAGAAATTCATTTCTCGCTATAATGTGGTTCGGATTCCACAATAAGCTGTAGGTCCCGTTGCTACGTAACCAATTGGTTCCTAGCCACGTAAAATAAATCTAATCCTTCGGGCCAGCCCTAGGAGAGCTGTTAATCAGCTCAGTGGTCTGGTTAAACTAGGGTATACTTAACTCTTTCTCGGGAGAAGGGGAGAAAGGAGATAATCGACACACGCAATCAGAATTCCTACAAACAAAATTGTTGAAACGGATGTACTGTATATTCTCGTGTGCTGTGTGGCTGCTTCTATGCGTAACGATATATCATCGATAGTTGTTCAGTGAATATCTTCTTTCAAGCGGGCAACTTCTACTGTACTTCCACTACTTCTACTCCGGATCGCTTTCATCCCGTTAGGGACATCTAGAACCTCTTATTAGCAAGCTAACTCGGTAGAAGGAGTTCTCGTAACTTCTTGAAACTTGGGAAAGGTAGGTTGTAATTTCGACCTTCGGAACTTATAATTACATCCTGGAACGTTACTAACGAAAAAGCTCTGGATGGGTAAAATATTGCCTATTCCAGTGAATTTATCTCCTTGATAATGGTGAATTTTAAGAAAGATTCAAGGAACGTTAAAAAAATGAATAAGATAAAAAAGATGTTTTGCTAGTTTTTTATGTTAATTGAAATGTGACTCGCGCTCAACCAAGTAAGTTCTTCGCACGAAAAATAAAACGTCCCCATTCTACTTGATATCTTTTTAGTTTATGCGCTGTAAACAGGATAAAGTTTTTTAGGTACTTCAGTTTTACAAGATCTCTCTCTCTCTCTCTCTCTCTCTCTCTCTCTCTCTCTCTCTCTCTCTCTCTCTCTCTCTCTCGCATAACTTTTGATATCCCGTTTATATATCTACTTCCTGCTGATTATTTTGTGCGCCAAGTAATTGCTGTACAATAGCCATAAACTCTCTTCTCCCATAGACGCGCGCGCACACGCACACGCACACACACACACATATATATATATAATATTATAATATATATATATATATATATATATATATATATATATATATATATACGAAAGGGGAGAGAGAGAGAATGTATGTGTTTATGTACGTGTGAAGGACTTTTGATCTAATGGCCACGGGACTTTCCTCATATACAAAGGAGCTGGGGTCCTTGTTGACATAAGATAGGTACCTGGTAGTTTGTCGACTTTATAAGGTATATATACATTTCTAGTCTTCAGAGGATTTGCTCTCGTTTAACTATGAATTATTTAAAGATTTGTCTAAAGTCTTTTTATTCAGGCAGTTTGTAATGAAATTTTACTGAAAACAACTTTGCATTTTGAGTCAAATCATATGTAACAGTGCTCCTCACGCCTGTAGAGAGGAATTTCAAGAGAGAGAGAGGAGTGATGTTTCTCTTTATCTTTTTTTTTTTATCTCGCATATATTTGGTGACATGAATAGAAATTGAACTACACTCGACCTACAAAGTAGAAATGGAAATTGAAAAGAGGGGAATGTGCGCCATTCCCCATTGCACAT
>JANJGK010000036.1:12045896-12065896 GCA_039081455.1 Macrobrachium rosenbergii | reverse complement strand
GGTTGGACGGGGGGTGGCACAAAAAATCCATTTATCATAGCTGCAACAGAACTATGAGACATATCGTTTCCTCTACTGTATAGATAATTGCCAGTTACACTGTTTGTGAGTTATACTCCATTTCTGAAAAGGCACCTTAAGAAAAAGAGAAGGGAAGGAGAGAGAATGATATCTCGGAAATAATAAAGGCAGGTGAAGACCTGCCTGATCCCAGTTTTGTTACTCTTTGAGTCACGGTCTGTTCAGTTACAGAATTTTGCTACTAGCCTCAGCAGTCCTGATTTTTAAACATTTTATTATTATTATTATTATTATTATTATTATTATTATTATTATTATTATTATTATTATTATTATTCGTTTCATCAACAAAAACGACGATCTTGATTATTTATTATTATTGTTATGAGAACGAATTCCTGATACAAACGTTACGAATTACAATTATAAAGCCCAAGATGACAAGCCCTCCATTCATAAATAAGATGTTCAACCTCTTTTGGATTATATCTCAACTCAGCATAACATATAAAAAAAAATATATTAAGAAAGAAATTATGAAAAACATTCAAAGAGAATCGCCCCCCCCCCCAAAAAAAAAAAAATAAAGACTTGACCTGTTTTATAGAATTTCGGAAGCCTTCCGTGAAGCATTCATTTAGGACTTGAAAGGGGAGGTGGTGGAATGACTATGGAATTTCTATGGAAATAAAAGAAATTCATAACTAATTCAGAGTAAATGGTCATAGAAGAAAATTTGCTTATTCCTTCTGTTTAGACTTAGAGAGTTTTGCAAAAAGTTTGACATAAGGATTATGAATAATTTTTAATAGGTTGACAGCGATGGATTTATAATGTTATCTCTAGTAGTAGTTGTTGTTGCTGTTGCAGCAGTATTAGCATCATTAGTTTCAGTAGTTGTCACAGTAGTAATCCCATAGAATAAGACACCCCTCTCCAAAAGCCATTATCTTGGTGACAATAGAAGAAAAACTAGAATGTAAAAATACCAAGACAATAGGAAGTGCTTAGGACAACAGAAGAGAAATCGAACAAAAGGGAAATGAAACCTCCGTCAAGGAAATTCACCTCATTGTCTTATATACAAATGATTCAGTTAGCCGACACTATGCCCAGTTACTTTTCTTTAGAGTTGCCTCTTCCAATAATGGTCTGTAGGTAAACAAAAGTTTAAAGGGATACGATACATTTGCACAAAAATAATGACTAAAGGTATTCATTGTTTAGCGAAAATCGTATTTTATAAAGAGAAGACATTTATCTTAGTTGATCTGTTCATGATCCGCATCTCTGTAATAAAAATAAAACGATCAACACATCTGTGTTGCGCTGACCGAGTTTGATTTTTATAATACCAGAGTCTAATTGGATGTGTGTTTTCCTACCTCAGGCCAGAAGAAAACTAGTAACGAAAATTAAAGGAAGAAGGGGAAAGGAAGAGCATCTAGGATGCGACAGGCCACCACTTAAAGAGAGATACGCTGTAGGAAACTTTCCATTTCTGCATTAAAAAGATATTGAGCCCTTGGAGAGAAACGACAGTAAAGAAAGAAAAAGAGCACTTCATGAAAGCAGGCAGATTGTCGATCACAAAATCCATTTTCGTGGAATGCATAATCCCATTACCGTGTAGGTCATGTGTCTCGCACATGGAATTTCAAATGCCGCTGCTCACGGGTGATCGAAGAGGCATCAGAGAATAGTGAAGAAAGGGAGAGACAGAGATACAGGTAGAAATATGCACAGAGAGAGGGAGAAAGAAGCACAGAGAGAGAGAGAGAGAGAGGGAGGACATTTTATTTAAACTTTTTCCTGTTGATGTTATAATCTATTACTAGATTTTGATCGACCTTGAACACATTATATGATTGCACTACACGAAAAATTTGCATTCCGTTCGCTTATCAAAACATGCACAGGAATAACGCAAACAGTCATGTGAATATATCGTGCTGCAGCCTGGTGACTGACAATGGAATGTAATTCATGGTTTGGTGAAATGAACCACAGATGGCCAGAAAGAACTATTAGCTATTATAAAATAAACACTCAACATCTGAGATCATCAATAAAGAATAAGTCATGAAATAACAGCATATATATATATATATATATATATATATATATATATATATATATATATATATATATATATATATATATATATATATATATATATGTATATATATACATATATGTATATATATACATATATGTATATATGACTTTTTATCACATCACCGTTATTCATATACAATCAGAAAGCTACAAACGTCCTTTAATATCCAATTCGCTCTACCTCGGAAATAATATATTTTCATATATGTTACCGAAGGGGAATTTTTTAGTTGATAATAAGTACGCCGTCCCGTGGGCTCGAACCAACGAAGGACAGGAACTCAGGACTACAGGGACGCATTAACCCAGTCGGCCACAAGAGAGGTGGCCGACTGGGTTAATGCGTCCCTGTAGTCCTGAGTTCCTGTCCTTCGTTGGTTCGGGCCGGTTCGAGCCCACGAGACGGCGTACTTATTATCAACTAAAAAATTCCCCTTCGGTAACATATATGAAAATATATTATTTCCGAGGTAGAGCGAATTGGATATTAACAGACGTTTGTAGCTTTCTGATATATATATATATATATATATATATATATAGTATATATATATATATATATATGTGTGTGTGTGTGTGTGTGTGTGTGTATAAGTGTGAGTGTATGTATGTATTTAAGCCTGTGTGTTTAGCTGATGAGCGACTGATTTCAAAGTAAAAGACAATGCTACAGGTTTTACGATTTTTTTTTTTTTTTGTATAAGGAAAAACATTAATTGCTGGGCACTCTTCTCTTTTTCGGCATTATTTGCATGAAATATTAGAAAGGAACTAAATATGCGAGTCCATAAGTGAACCCTTTTTCAATTAAGCAAATGGAGAAAAGGTGCCCGTGTGAGCACTGCAGGAGGGTCAATTAGAAAAAGGATTTTTTCCACATTTCGATAATGGCTGACCGGTTTTATTTCTCGTCCACTTTCCTCATTTTTGTAATGTACACCATTAATTTAGCATTCATTTAGAAAATTGCCTTTCTAAATACGTCGTAATAATTAAGAAACCAGCGTAGGGGAATCATACTCCAAAAATACATGTTCTTTTCCCAAGTTTTTTTTTAAACGAAGACAATTTAATGCATTGTTGCAAATGGACCCCTTCTTTACCATCCTCATCTAAGAATAACATAAAAACCGTCCCTTTATTCGAGTTTTTGCCTGGATAATCTTCTCTTGTAAACTGCAACTTTATATTAAGATCTTCATCCAAAAATCCATCTTAATCTTATCAGAAAGTATAAAAGGAAACTTTACTTGACATTTGATTTTTGTGTAGAGATTGTAGAAGATATCTTTCAAAGCAGGATTTCCGGATGTATCATACACATAAAGAAAAAGAGACTCGTTGGAAATTAAAATTGGTTCCCATGCGATGCACGGTAGTTGCGAAATCTATTTCGTGACAGCGAATGATACATAATACAAGATACGTGATAACTGGCAGGAACTTGAAACTGGATAATAAGGGATCATAAAAATGGATTTTTTAACCATAAGGGAGAAGTATAGATAAATATTAGAGTAAATGGGTAAGATACAGTTGGGAAAAGAAATAGAGTGAAGTTAAAACTGCGACCTTCCCGATGAGGCATAAAAAAAGTGGCCGTGACTCTTCCTCTTGTCAGGATCCCGAAGAAGAAGAAGACGAATAGGAGGAAGAGACTTGAGGTAATCGATGCAAATGCATCAGTGGGACCAGAATGAACTACCCCTTAGGAACTGACGCTTTTGATCGTCATCAGTGAATAACGAACGGGAAAAGATGGTCTCATTTTCTCACTGCCGAATTTTTCGTGATTTTTGTCGTCCACGATCCTTGCCACTAAATTGGTAACGAAGGGATTTTTTTATTGCTTGTTTATTGTCTTGTCTTATACAGAAACCTTGGGCATACATCTTTAATATCAAAGGTTTTATAATAGCGTTAAATAAATTTCTTAATCTATTTTTTCAACGGTAGCTGGTTAGTATTTCAACCAAATGTTGGTGAATTTTTTGTCAGTGTCATGACTACCCTTGACACCAAATGGCATTTTCGTATTTGTTTCTCATTCAGAATTAAAAAGAATAAAAAAATAATAATATAGGTTATTAAGTATCATTAACACTTAGAGTTAATTATATGATATAATTATTAATGGCACCGCTACTAACTCATCGCATAATTTCAGATTGTCTGCTTGCTGACAGCGAATCTGGTAATAAAGATAATGAAAATTCTACGAAGTGTTTCAGTCGGAGACCATCTGGAACCATTACGGATTTATCCAGCCAAAACTCTATGGAGAAGACGAGGACCTTCCCAATGGAGCAAAGGTAGGGCTTATATACACCGCTTACTTCCCTTCCAGAATGCGAGGTCGGTCCTTGATTCAGATTTAATTTATTCACAATATTTGGAAATTTAATTGCCAATATATCTGCTTTTGTTTTCTGGTGAAACAGCATTGTATTTAAATCCACACACTCATAACAGCAAAAACCATTCTAATATTAATAGTATTACAAATCAGCAGTAACTTTAGTAGCAGTAATGCTGTGGAATCCCATGCTTTTCAATTTTATAATCACTTTAAGGCTAACGGTATATCATAAATTAGCACTAGCCGTAGTAAGTGCAGTATTAGAAAGAAGTATCCTGAAATCTTTTGTATAATCAACATTATTCTGGAGTTCATCGCTTACCTCATTTGCGGATATGTCTGCTGAAAGCAGAAGGTATAAGGAGACTGAGAACGGTAAAACATTTATTATGCTTTACAGAAAACTAATATTCATTAGGAAAAGCATAAATCGATAACGTTCAAGAGTTCTTTCTCAATCTTTATCCGTACATTTTCTTTGCATATCCAATGAATACTGGTCATACAGTTATAAAACCATTAACCCATGCCTCTATCACTTAGTTTTGTGCATACCAGTGACTTGCTCGTAAAGTTACATGAATTTTGTGGATAACGTATTGCCAAAATAACCTTTGCATCTCGATATACTTAAAGAAAATAAAGTATTCATCAGACTTTGCGTGGAAGTGGTGTGGGTGGGAGGTGGGTGATAAGGGTGAGAACATTCAATGCAATTGACTGATCGGTTTTTGTTTGTGACTGGAATATATATTTCTTCGCATACATGATGTCTAGTTATCCTCCAAAGGGAATTGACCAGTGGACTAACGTTCAGAAATATAAGATTTTGAATTCCATGACATTTATTTATTTATTATGTTTATTATTTTCTGTATTCGGTATTCAGATTTCTGCTATTCTTTGTAGTTATGTGCGCTAATATTCCAATACCACTATTTATCATGTATATTTTCCTCCAAGCCTTACTTTACCTGTTTCCATTTCCTTCTCATTAAATTCTTATGTATCTTCTTCTTCTGTGGAAGTTTCTTACACATATCCCTGTACTGGGGTTCTTCTATATCAGTGTATGCGCATCTTGTTTTTTGTTTACATTAAATAACAGTAAATCGAGCATTTTTAAATTGAAAACGCATTCAATAAGTTACTGACTTATTCCATAAGACTGTAAGTGCTTTTACTGAGGTACCAATAAAGGCAATACTTGTTACGAAAGTATTGCCTGACAGGTCAGGGCACAATTACCCTCGTAGAATACAGAAACTAGTGTGTGTGTGTGTATATATATATATATATATATATATATATATATATATATATATATATATATATATATATATATATATATATATATATATATATATATATATATATATATATATATATCTCTATCTTGTAATTTCCACAATGTCCCGTGGATGAAGTATATAATAAGTCTTCACGTGAAAATAAAAAGGTGAGGACTTATATATATATATATATATATATATATATATATATATATATATATATATATATATATATATATATATATATATATATATATATATGTGTGTGTGTGTGTGTGTGTGTGTGTATGCACACATATGAAGGGACAAGTTACGAAAAAATGCCCATGACAGGGAGTGTTGATGGGCATAAGAGGATAGGAAGAGGAAGGAGCAAAGTTTTTGGAGGAAATGGTATGAAGAGAAAATGAGAAATTTAGGTAAGGAAAAGGAGATAATCTGAGTTTCAAGTACATGACTAAAATGATTACGTACAAGTAGGGAGTTGCATGGACTGCCCAGCCTTGAGAAAGAGAGAGTGGGAAAAAGAAGGCATGTAATGCAAACATAATAGCTTCGGGAAGAATAAGGAGTTGATCCGCAGAGTTAGAGGAAGAAAGGTCAACAATCAAGCATGGAGCTCAGAAAGAATATAAGGAGCGAATGGGAAGATGTCTGAAGCGAATGCAGTTTTGGCTCGATGGAGTGAGTATTTTGAAGATTTGTCGTTTTCAGAAGATGGAAGAGAAGAAGAACTGAATAGCATAAGTGTAGAAATGGCTAGTGTGCAGTGTGCAGTTTAGATTGCATGTTGAAGTGTCTGCTGAGGAAGTTACAAGGACAACTAACAGGTTAAAGGATGGTAAGAAATAAGAAGTTGCTGTTTTGTCATTATTTATTTATTTATTTATTTATATTTTTATTCTTTTTGTGATTTTCCAAAATTTCTTGCGGACCTCCTAATCCATAGTCACGGACCCCTTGTGGTCCGAGGACCCCCAGTTGAGAACCATTGGGTTAAAGAATGGAAATAAATCAGAAATTGATTGAATTGCTGGGGAGATGCTGCTATATGGTGGTGATGGTATGACTGAGTTTCAAAAGCCTTTTTCAACTGAAGGGCATCTTCCAGAAGGAGCTAACCCTCCGAGAGAGAGAGAGAGAGAGAGAGAGAAGAGAGAGAGAGAGAGAGAGAGAGAGAGAGAGAGAGAGAGAGAGAGAGAGTATTCTTTTTGGGGTCCTTCCTACGATATACTGCATATTTCCTGCCCATGTAGAAATATGGCTTCAGAGATGGATTGGCCCTTATAATAAAATTGATAGTATGACAATGGAAGGATCCCATAGGATTTGCCTCGGGATCATCCCCTGATGTGCCCTCTCAGAGGGCTAAGCAGGCTTCGAGATATATTGCCCCTCTCTTTCTCTCTAGCTTTTTTTTTTTTGCCGCATTAACCGTTTGAATATTCCGTAGTATTTACTTTTATAAAACTGTGTTGATAAGCTTATGTTTTTTTTTCAATTCTAATGATGTCCTATTAACCATTGGTATCTTTAACGTCTGGTCCTTTCCCTTATCTTTTCTTTAAGTTTGCCAAGTATATATATATATATATATATATATATATATATATATATATATATATATATATATATATATATATATATATATATATATATATATATATATATATATATTTCCCAGCCCGAGAAGAACCCTAAAAGAGTTCAGAGGTCTGGTTAAACAAATCATTTATAACTAACTAAATATATATATATATATATATATATATATATATATATATATATATATATATATATATATATATATATACATACATACATATATATACATATATATGTATATATGTATGTATGTATATATGCATATATATATGTATGTATATATATTATATATTTTTATACATATATTTATTCATGTTGACTAAGTGCTTTCGTAATATCACTTGATCTTACGGACCATTTGATTCTGAAAGTAATAGAAAGAAAAGAATAGAGCTTAACCTGCTGAGTTTAGTTGTACGTAGGAGCGTGTTGAGATCATCTTGACGTGTGGAGAGACGAAGGAAGATAAATTGGTAAGATTAATTTTGGAGGTGTTCGTGGGAAGGCGGAGAGGAAGACTTTCTTGATTGTTACTGAAAACTGTATTTCTCAATTTTCTTTTTACCATCTCCTAAATCAGGCGAAACCGTTGAAGTTCTGAGTAAGTAAAACCAATTAAAAAGGTGATTTGGATTTCAGGACGCAAAGAAAGGCAGGGGAGGTAATCTTGCGAATATGAAGCTCGGAAGTTGAGGAGAAACTTGATGGTGATGATTGAAGTTTGAAAGAGAAAAGTGGAACCAGAAGTTAGCAAATAAAAACTGGATCGAGAAGTTTGGTGGAGTGAGTCTCATTACCTCAGATGTTATTATTACAGGCTGCTCCTACGAACAAGAGTCCACGACCGCAGAAAACCAACTTATAAATTAACAACGATAATCGTCTTAAATGCAAAAGTAATTTTGCTTTACCCACGTCGCTTTTCGCAGTTTTTCTTTATATACGTAATACATTTTGAATAACAATATCATAAAAGCAAATGGTTGACGTGTAATTTCACGGCAGATATTGCTGTTCTGTACGTTTACGCTGCAAGATAACTGAAGTGGTCTTCGTTCTAAATCGGCATCATCTAACCAAAGAAATTAAGATTCAAATACAATGTTTTATAAATAAAAAAGGTACGTTACACATCCGGAGATTTCATATTTCAAAGTCATTTGATTGTATGTTTACTCACACTCGTAAGTAATATGTCGTATCGTTTCATATACGACGACTCAGACCCACAAATGAAGTCATTTCATATCATATGACAACTCCAACTCAAGAAGTAGTGACAATCTTTCGCAGGCTTGTGTAGCGATCGAGGCATCTCCAACCACATTTCATCCGCAGAAATAAGTAATCCTCGAACAGTTTGTTCTGTCCTCTGACAAGCTTTGGGAAATTCTATTTGTTTTGGGTATCATCGTCATTTAACAGATACCGATCTCTGCGGGGTCTTAATGACCCAGGGTTTCTCACTTCCATAGTAAATGTTTTGATACTGAATTTTTGATGAAGATTTTCAGATATGAATATTTTTGCAGATCGAAGTCAATTTCATTCTCATTCGCATCAAAAGAGATGAAGGGACATCTTACAGGCAATAACTCTCTTTAGAGAAAATGCAAACTGAAGACAGTATCAAGAACTCTTCTTAATCAAGACAGACTCCTATAGAGCAAGCATAGCTAACAGCATCCTTGTTTCTACCAGTGATATGCGCGGGATTCCTTACGGATAAAACAAAGGAAGTCAGTAATATGGTCGAATCAGAAAATTCCATTCGAACAATTCCAAACAAGTTTACGCATTTCCCCTGATGTCCGAACATTGAGGATAATGGGAATCGAGTTTCCACTTGGCAAACGCTCCCCTGCGTATAAGGATGTATCGTTTATCTATCTCTTTTATCTGCTTTTACTTTAATGAGCTTCACGTCAGAACTGATACGCTCTTACCAAGACAAATATTTCCGTCTTTACTGGTTTCCGCTTGCGTTCAGCTACTTTAGGCATTTTCCTTTTTAATTTTTTAATACTGACTAACATTTTATGGAAGACGGTCCTTCCCTTGAGTAAAAAGAAAAGAGCAATATACGATAGAATTTTAAAAACAACGATGCCATTATATCATTAGCCATTTGGGGAAAGAAATTCCACGCGTAACAGAAGAAACTAACATTTTCGACGAGAGAAAATATTTCGTATTGTCTTAATGTCCAATAAGTAGAAGAATAATAAATGCAAATATTATTTCGAAGTGCAGCAAGCGTAACACAGAATAATGTTAACATTTAGGCATTAATTGAGTTTAGAGGAGTAATATGACCTCGTGGAAATTTATACAACCTTGCAATTATGAGTCAATTTGTTTAAAGGTCCTTATACTACCATCATGTTCAAGGGATACCGATGAAATGTATAGGTTCATCAAGATTAGCTTTCTTAGAATGCAGCCATTTTTTTTGTTAATGTTTAGCATCTTGGGCATAATTTCCCTATTTTGCTAATGCCCCTCTGCTGTGGATGATACTCGTGAAACCTACAAGAGAATAGAAAAGGAATCTAATGCGGAAATCTGAAATCGTCGAGATTTCACATTTCTTCCCGGTGATAAATGGTTCACTGGTAAGAGATTTTAGAAATGCTCTCGACTTTCTTTGAAAAGAAATATTCCGTTCCATTTTGTTCTTGTGAAAAATCTTTACGGGCAATGAAAATTGCGTATCGAAATGCTTTTCGTGATGGCTAAATGGTGATGCGGTTTTCTTGATTTTTTGGAGTGATTTCGAAGATGTAAGCATTTTTTACCCGTTTGTTAATAATAATAATAATAATAATAACAATAATAATAATAATAATAATAATAATAATAATAATAATAATAATAATAAAGAATGCGAAGAACTCTCTCTATGCGCCTTATAACCTCATCATTAACGTGTAGTTGGTATGTTAGGTTTCTCACGGTCATATGAAGATGTTCTGTCTTGGTAGTTTTAATCATTCTATTTTCTCTTAACTGAAACAAGGTCTAAAATCAACAAAGAGAGATCTTATGAATCGAATTGGGTAATGGTAGTTATAAAGAAACAAACTTGTACAAAATTCCATAAAAAGCCTCCATTTCAATTAAGATCATAGTTATTAGAAAATAAAAAGAAACAATAATAGCACTCCCAGAATTTTCCCATTAGGAGCGCTCATAAGTTCCCTCATTACGGAAGGTTAAATTTCCCAGAGAGCCAAAATGGGCGGAAGAGCCCTTGTAAGCGAATAAGAATTCCGTTTTTATCAACACCAGAGCAAAATAAAGTCCCCGGTAAGGGATGCCTTGGCCACAATAGCATTTAAGCTGAAAGAGGTTAATCTACAAACTCTCTTAAGTGAGTATGCCCTTGCCGTTATGGTTAAGGTGTTGTGGTCTCTAAAGATGGAAATTTAAGAGTGTTATTCAGGGCGCTCCTTTCTGGAAGAACTTACGCTACTTCTGCTGCCGCCTTATCAAGCCCTGGGCGACGACAAAAGAATTAAATAAGATAAAATGAAATAGTGCGGGTCCTGGGACTGGGGTGTTCAGTTTAAAAGAAACGAGATAGCAGCTCTTGAACTTTTTTCAATGTAAAACGACGGAAAACAGACCGGAAGAGAATTCCTAGACCTGCGCGTAAAAGGAAATGAACAGTTTTCGAACAAACCGTAATTATTAACCATTTCTCCGAAGTAAGTGTAAGAAACTGTAGCCAGAGAAAAAAAAATGAGTTTGTTGCTTATCGCCATGTCATTTATTTAAGAATTTGTTGCATATCATCGATAAAAGTAAAAATCTCGCTTGTATGAGAAAGAACAGCCCTGGCCTGCCGTGTCTTCAAGGAAGCAATCCATACGAGAGCTTACAGTGTTCCTTGTGAACAGAGGTGATTTGCATTCTGAATTTTACTTTCCATGTGTCTTTTCTTTCTCCTTCTACTTACAAGACCGCTTTCATTAAATTTACCCTGAGTCATTCCTTCTCTCTGATGCTTTTGGTAAATCTTGGAAGGAAAGAAGCTTCCAGCTAATTAAAGAACTCTGAAGCTTCATTTTATTGTATCTCTCATTATGCAACGAGCTTTTCGGTGTTTACATACATACACACACATACATGCATACGTACATACGTGTATGTATGTATGTATGTGCTCATTTAAAGTTAATTTTCGATTGATTGCGATGTCTTTTATTTTGAGCGAGAATGCAAGTCAAATGCTCTCCATTAGCACAGGAAGCGACACCTATTCCGTGCCTTGCTATGCAAAGCTTCTGCGGCTGCTCAGTCGTTTGCAATTGCAAGCGCAAGAGTACGAGTATTCCTGCTGGTGCAGATGACGACACAGAATGGCGGTATCTTTTGTCGTAGAAGGAACGGTTTCTGAAGCGTATTATTCTGTATGAAACTTTCTGCCAGGGCCCAGTGGCGACCTGTGTTGTTGCCAGTTGCACGACCATGGCTAACTTTAACTTTAAATAAAATAAAATAACTACTGAGGCTAGAAGGCGGCAATTTTGTATGTTTGATGATTGAAGAATGGATGATCAATACACCAATTTGCAGCCCTCTAGCCTCCTCAGTAGTTTTTAAGATCTGAGGGTGGACAGAAAAAGAGCAGACGGACAGGCAGATAGGCATCTCAATAGTTTTCCTTTACAGAAAATTAAAAATGAAGGTCCTTTCGTGTTTAATGAATTTTTACAAATTTTTTGTTAAATACACTTGGAACCCTCAAATATTATGAGCACTACTGATGGCGTCAGGGGCCACTGAAGATGACTAAAAACCCCTAGTAGTAAAGCACATCCCATTTATGAAGTCATATACTAAGTGTATTCATTGTTGTCTAGTGAAATCAAATAACTTACCCTCTATGGTGTTAAAGGTACTATTCTTGACATAAGATTCATCCCTTGTAATTAATTAATGACGAGTGAGAGCTTCTTTAGGGCAAGATTATCGCCTGGATATTTATTTCCCAGACATTCCCTTTTGCTTGGAGAAGAATCTGCTTCATCAGTACTAAGAAGCCACAGTTCAACGTTCACTGCATTCAGCTGCCATATAATAGCCATTGAAGAGGCTTATTAAATCTGTTGCGATCATTACATTTAGCATTGAGGTATCTGTCCTGATTAGGACTAAGATTTTGAGCTGCTGTTAGCTCCTGTAAATAATCCATTTCCTTTTATTTTACTTTTTTTGAAACTAGTTTTCCAGTTAGTTGACTTAATCCATGTGGTTGTGTAATAAACTTCTATTTTGTAATACTAGTTTTCAGCTGGTGACCAAATCCCTTACATTATCTGTCCTTTATTGCGTTATTTGGCCTTAATTGGCAGAATTACATTGGGTCTTAGGTAAAGCAAGGGTATATAACTTCATTGAATAATTATTAAAGTAAATAACCGACAAACCCATGCATACATATATATATATATATATATATATATATATATATATATATATATATATATATATATATATATATATGTGTGTGTGTGTGTGTGTGTGTGTGTGTGTGTGTTGGTATGTATGTATATATAGGTGCAAACATGCCAGTAAAATATTCTTCACCCTTCATTTTTCGCCTTTTCATGAGATATATTTCCGAAAAGCTTTCCTAGACTCGACGGCAATACAGGATCAAATACTTCGGCACGGCAAAAATCCCATCGATGGTCCGCTCTGATCTCCTTCATTGCCTCAGTTCCTTTGAGGATTACGTCCTAATCGCTTAGCACGGCCTTCCAGGATTAAAGCTGCAATGTCCTTGTTCTATTTATGGGTTTTGTTGCTTTTATGGCCTCGACTAGGATGCTGTTGTTTTACGGATATATATATACTTTTTTTTAGTTATGCTGATAACAAAATTAAGGGGAACTGGTAAAACTCTAACGGAAAAAGTTTGGAGCTGAAAAGTATATATATATATATATATATATATATATATATATATATATATATATATATATATATATATATATATATATATATATATATATATATATATATATATATATATAATCAGAAAGCTACAAACGTCCTTTAATATCCAATTCACTCTACCTCGGAAATAATATATTTTCATATATGTTACCGAAGGGGAATTTTTAAGTTGATAATAAGTCCACCGTCCCGTGGGATCGAACCAATTTCATATATGTTACCGAAGGGGAATTTTTAAGTTGATAATAAGTCCACCGTCCCGTGGGATCGAAAATGGTTCGATCCCACGGGACGGTGGACTTATTATCAACTTAAAAATTCCCCTTCGGTAACATATATGAAAATATATTATTTCCGAGGTAGAGTGAATTGGATATTAAAGGACGTTTGTAGCTTTCTGATTGTATATGAATCACGGTGATGTGATAAATAGTCATATATATATATATATATATATATATATATATATATATATATATATATATATATATATATATATATATATATATACGAGTATATATATATATATATATATATATATATATATATATATATATATATATATATATATATATATATATATATATATATATATATATATATATATCCTTACACATGCACATACTTGCGAACACACACACCATATACGCATATATATATATATATATATATATATATATATATATATATATATATATATATATATATATATATATATATATATATATATATATATATATATATATATATATATATATATATATATATATATAGGTGATTCATTTATCACACATTACCACAGGTGAAAAAAATTAGAGACTGGGTGTAGGTCCCGAACGGTTTCAGATATGCTTCCAAGCCATTTACGAAAGACTGATACATTAGCGGTAGAAATCATAATGTGTATATATATATATATATATATATATATATATATATATATATATATATATATATATATATATATATATATATATATATATATGCTTAAAAAATCACAGTAGATGCACGTGACTTCAGTATACAAGCGAGTGCAACAGGGAAATAACAGGCAGAAGTTCAGTACCACGCGCATTCACATTTATTCACGCATCGTCGCTGCTTGGTACTGAAGTTCTGCTTGTCATGTTCCTGTCGTACTCGCTTTTACATAAACCGGGTGTTTCGAAATTAGAGCAACCACCCCCCCTCCACAGAACAATTGGAAAGTTATGAAGTTTTCTGCTATAGCCTATCTCCAAGTACATTATTTTAAGTTTCTATTAAGCTATTTTTCATTTTACCTTTCTTGTATTTTCAGACTGAGTGACGGAGTTAGATACATCCATGGCTAATAACTCAGAGGAAATCAGATGGATTGACCAAATCCGGGCTATAACCTTCAGAGAGGCCAGGGATGCTGGCGTATCCTTCATTTCACATTCCTGGATAGCTAAATACATTAAAAGAGATGAACCCTTTGTTAAAAGAAACTGGAACAAAAATTCATATGGCTGTCATTGCAAAAAGAGTGAGAATCTTGGAAGGCCTGAAGTCCTTTCTCAGGAGTCAAAAGACATCATAGCTGAGGCAGTGGGTAGACCAAGAAAGTCTTTACGTAAATTGGCGCTTGGGCTAGAAACAAAAAGGGCAAAGAAGAGAAGTTATAGTGCTGTATATCATGAGTTGAAAAAATCTGGTATCAAGCCATTTCATGTTATCAGCAAGCCCAACATCACCCAGCAACAGAGAGAAGACCATGCATGTTTTGTGGTACATTTCTTAAGGATTGGGATGAAGCTGACTTTCTCCATGTTGCCACATCAGATGAATTCTTCATTTACACAGTCAGGAAGCCAAACCATAAAATGACATCATTTGGGCTGCAAAGTTGGATGATATCAGCGATGGCGTGCGCTATCGCCAAGTTTTGAAATTTCCTGAGTGTTTGGAAATTTTTCTCTGTTTCACAGCCAAACGGTTAATGTGGATCATCAAAGAAAAAGGACAGTCATGGAATGGCAAATACTTCAGAGAAACTGTGCTTATTGGTGGAGTATTTCCTTTCCTCAAAGATTCTAAAAATGTGTTATCTGTTGAAGAAGTTACATTTTTGCATGATAAGGCACCATGTTTCAAGGCTCTTCAGACACAGGAGCTGCTTCGAAACAGTGGTATCGAGTTCTTCTCATCAAGTGAATTTCCAGGTAGCTCCCCTGACCCTAATGTGTGTGAACACATTGGTAGTATCTTGAAGGATCATGTTGAAGCGTGCACAGTGAACTATGATGGTATACCAAGCCTTGGCGACCTGCGAAAAGAGGTGACCGAAGTGCTCAGGGAAATGGAGTTTGAGTCTCGGCTTTTTTTGCGATTTGATGAAATCATACCCCTCAAGAAAGCAGGCTGTGGTACGGGCAGATGGAGGCCACACAAAATATTACATACTCAGAGAGAAACTTGAATGAATACCTGTTCTGAATTACTTTTGTTTTTGTCCATATCAATTTAGTTTATGCTGTAGAGGGGGGGACTCTAATTTCGAAACGCCCTATATACATATATATATATATTATATTATATATATATATATATATATATATATATATATATATATATATATATATATATATATATATATATATATATTATATATATATATATAATACATATATATATATATGTGTGTGTGTGTGTGTGTGTGTGTCTGTGTGTGTGTGTGTGTGTGTGTGTGTGTGTGTGTGTGTGTGTGTGTGTAGTATTAAGGGCAGTGGAAACAGACTGGTGCATAAAATCATCTTCATTTGTGTCGACGTTTCAAGACTAGTCTCATTTTCAGGGCTGCAGTAAAAGAATAAATATTGTGAATTATAATACACACAAATTATACAAAAATCTCTTTAAAAACATTTGTACATAAGGATAGTTCAGGCATTGCTGGAGGTACCAAAACTCCTCGACCCCTGTCTACCAGTCGTGACTGGCTTCTTTGCTTTTCACTTACCCATATTCCAGTTGCCCTTCTTCTCCCTTCCACATAGTTGGGTACTTCCAGCAATGCCTGAACCCATCCTGATGTATAAATGTTTTAAAGAAAATTTTTGTATAATTTATTTGTATTTATAATTCACAAAATTTATTCTTTAATCTTTATTCTTATATATATATATATATATATATATATATATATATATATGTATATATATATATATATATATATATATATATATATATAATATATATATATATATATATATAATAGAGAGAGAGAGAGAGAGAGAGAGAGAGAGAGAGGAGAGAGAGAGAGAGAGAGAGAGAGAGGAGAGAGAGAGAGAGAGAGGAGAGAGGGGGGGGGGGGAGTAATTCAAGATGAAAGGTCAGTTTTTGGTGAAACTCACTGGTCAACGAGATCTGTTTGGACGGAGAGCGACGTTTATCAAGATAAAAGATGCTTTGGTGGATGATTATGGCAGTAATCCGGTTCGTGAGGACAGGAGAGAGAGAGAGAGAGAGAGAGAGAGAGAGAGAGAGAGAGAGAGAGAGAGAGAGAGAGAGATCGCAGAGCAAAGTGACGAAGAAAGAAGGACAGACAAACAGGTCACCTATGGAAAACCAATGAGGGAGAGAGAGAGAGATGATCAAAGGAAGACAGACCTTTAGGATCCCTCACCTCAAGTATTTTGTGTAATTTCCGGAATCAGGAGTCCCATGTTACAAATAAATGTTCATACCATTTACTGCAAGAATAAGGGAATCTAGACATTCTTCTGAATTTCGGGAAATATTCGACCTACAGTCTTTTCAAGCAAAATTTATTGTCTGTTAATCGATAGTGTCTAGCGTTATCTGTACTCTGAAAGAAGAAAAATTCATTATTCCACGAATATGTTAGACTTCATTCACTTTCGTTAAAAGGAAGATCGTTTGTTTTTACTAAATTTCTTCGAGTTAGCAACTTCTTTGAAGCCTCTACGTAGTGATCGACACGAAGAAATGTTAGAAACTTAGCATTTCATCCACTGAAAAATTTATATTTTTTACAATTGTTATTATTATCATTATCACTATTATTAATCACAATTCACCTGCATCTCAGCGACCCTTAGATGTCATCAATTTCCTAATCAATCATGCCAGTGATAGAATACCCAAATGTAAGCAAAAAAAAAAAAAAAACAACAGACAGAGGATTACAGGCAAACATCTTAAAAGTTAGATTGTGGGGAAAAAACTTAATGAGCATCTCAGTGTCACTAAGAAGTGTCATAAAATTTTCGCTCAACATCCACTGGGAAAATGTGAAATGAAATCTCTCTAAATCCTTCCTCTTCGCGCATTTGCTATCGTCCTTTGATATTTGTAAAGAGCCAACTACTAAGGCTTAGAAGAATTTAGACCACATCAAAAGCAGAAGGGGAGAGCAAGCCTTGGTCTTGGGAAAACTAAATTAAGATTGGTTCATAAGAGGTATTGGAAAAAAACACACACGAAGTTTTCGTAAAGTTTTTTAATATAAACCCGTGAATCGTAAGGAGTGAGTGAAAGAAAAAAAAAACTAACCAAAAGAAAGAAAATGCGCATAGAAAATTAAATGAATGATGAAATCTGAGAACATGCAAGCCTAACATGCTTGAAAGGTAAACTCGTAAGATTACGCCTGAGGTATCACAGCAAGACTGAGACTGAGCATCCTTAGTGGGAGCTATGAGTTAGATCGGTACATATCAGTTGAGAATACTTGACAGATATGTTATAAAGAACAAATAAGATACTCGCAAGATATTTGACGAAACAAAAACTTCAACTTTTCTTTTCCGTAATGTCCTTGGATTTGGGGCGAATAAAGACATTAGCTTGGTATCTCCATTGGACTCTGCGTAATTGAATACTCCTTATAGCAACAGGTCATGGAGTGGTGACCGCAATAAGTGTAAGTGAACATCAATCATTGTCATTTTTACCCATTTCCCCCCCTCTCTCTCTCTCTCTCTCTCTCTCTCTCTCTCTCTCTCTCTCTCTCTCTCTCTCTCTCTCTCTGACAAATAATGATGCTCATGGGGATTTTATGAAATTATGTCGCCGCCATCTTCTGTAAAGGAAGCATGGATGATCAATGCTAAGGAAACCGATCTCTCTCTTTTACGCCTCAGTTGTATGATTAATGGCCGCTTTCCCGTCTTGCCAATGAGGCCGGTTTATGGAATTTTTAAAGGAAACTTTAATTCCGCTTTTATTACATATATTTCTATTATAATATACCATGATTTCTTTGTGCTTGTGTATCGCTGTACATATTCATTCGTCTGAGCTCCCATTTCCGCAAAATAATATTGATTTGGAATTTTCGTCATAAACCACGTTATTATTTTCATCATAACTTTCGCTTCTGGAAGAAAAGCAAAGCGGTTGAAGTGTTTATTTTATTGACGTGGTTTGGTAGCATATAAAACCATGTGACGGAGGACATCTAATCAAGCTCACTTGTTATTATTATCTCATTCCTTCGTTAATGGACGCCTTCATCCGGTTATATCTTACTAGCTCGGTTCCAGCTGTTTAATATTGGGTAGTCCTGCCAGATGTTTCTTTGTTAATGAATAATGGTAGATTTATTTTTCTCCAGGTGTAATTTTGTGACGCCAAATTTCATGTTAAAACTACTTTTCAAAACAAGAACATGAAAAACTACCGCTATGCGACGAAAAAGGTCTTTAGGAAATTCCGCCACTCCCATTTCTTTCCCGTGCTTGCACTTCCACCAGTCTCCACTTATCTTCAACCTCCCATTTCCTAATTCACATCCAAGCAGTCATGGAGCTTCTAATCCTTGTTGGTGCCCTCAGGAGCACCGTTGACCACAATCAGACACTATTTTCCCGTGGATGAGGAAGATTGTTGTTCGGTTTGGTTATCAGCATATGACACGCATGTTAATTGCTGGAGTCCCTGTTAAATTTATAGTCTTTTTAATCTCCATCACCGTCGTTCGACCAGCTCATCGAGAAGCTTTGTAAAATGCTTCATAATTCTGATCGTCCTTTGCATTTCGATCTCTCCAAACAATGCCATTCATCACTTGGCAACAGGTATGTAGTCGAATATAAGAACCTTCTTTTCCTTTCGTGAGGTTCAATACAACAGTTTTCTAGAAGTTTTGCTCCAGTTGTGGCCAATTTCTAGAATTTTATTCATGTAGGAACACAGTAGACTCGTTGAAACTCCCAGAAGTTCAGACTGAATACAAAATTTACTATGATTGTTTGCTGGGCAGGTTCACAGAAGTATTCGTTTTCATCTCATATTTTTTTTTGTCTGATATTTGCCCTATCTAGTTTATTCTTTCATTCTGTATTTGTTTTTCCTTAGTGGGTTGCCTTCCCTACTGGGACCATTGGTCTTATAGTATTCTACTTTCCCGACAAGGGATCTGGCCTAACTAGTTATAGTGATAACACTAATAAATCTTCCAGTTTTTATTGTTCATTTACTTAATGGCTCTTTCCTTCGTACATTTCCTCGTTGGTGACAACCAGGAATAACTAATAGTCTGAAGGAAAGAGATAAGACCACTGCGACCATCTTTGTAACTATTAAATCTTTTCGGCTGCGCCGATAACCCCTTAGGATTGTATTTATCTGTAATTAAAAGGGAGAATAAC
>JANJGK010000036.1:12037656-12045796 GCA_039081455.1 Macrobrachium rosenbergii | reverse complement strand
CTGTGATTTTTTTAATAGTAAAATATGAAGTCATTATTCATAGACTGTCTGTTACACAGAACATATGAATATAAGGAGGTAGATGGAGTTTTGAATAGTGGGATACTCATAATAGGTAGGAATTCAGGCAGAAAATGTACAGAACAGAAGAGACTGGAAAGAACTTATTTGACCTCAGTCTCCACAAAAGAAAATCTGACAAAAAATATTATAATAATCACGAATATGAACATAGGGGAATTGTCAGAAAGCAACACGTAGAAAAAACAAAGTATTTTGTAGAGAAGTAAGGAATCTCCTTTGTGTAAAGCCATGAAAAAAAGGGAGGGTTTTTACATCATGACAGCTCTGGACTCTCTCCCTGAATGACCCCAATCGATGTATTCCTGCCGTGCGGTAAGATAAAAGATCTGTTGTCAGGGAATGAAAGACGAGAATAGGAAGAGATTTTTTAGCCTCTGACCAACATTTCTTTTCTTGAATGGGGATTCCCTTGGGGTAGTAACTTAAGGGTGACATTTTACTTTCCGTAAACTTGAACATATTTGCTAGTTACCTGCTCCAAAGGTAAGTTTATCTGTCTGAGCGTTAGCTGGATTACACCAGAAGTTACTTGTGAACGTATACGAACATTTGACCAAAGGTGGGTGTTGTGACTGTTGACAAGTTATAAGATTTTGAGTAAGACAGGAAATTCAATGTTGGAGTGAAGGCATTCTGTGGGAGGTGCATTGCTCATCACCGTTTCAAATATTCAAAAATTAAGAAACCCGCAACCCATCACGAGACTTGACTTTGCTAGAACTTTTTTTTTTATAAAAGTCTATAGATCACTTTTTGCGTAATAAACAAACTAAAAATAAACAAACAAACAAAAAAAACCGATTCAAGGACATAAACCGTCCGTAGGAAGAAATTGTAAAAAAAATAGGCTGCGCATATGCGAAGCAATGGCAATCATATAAATTGGACTAGGATTCGAGGAAACATGTGTTCTCTCTCTCTCTCTCTCTCTCTCTCTCTCTCTCTCTCTCTCTCTCTCTCTCTCTGTAACAATGAACGAAGTATGCAGTTACGCAGGAGTCAACTAGGCTCCAAAATTATTCCCATTAGAATTATACAGGAATCAATTAGGCCCCAAAACTGCGGTATCCATAATCACCCATTTCCTCATCACTATAATAACACTCTAATTTACTGTAATTACTCTTCGCTTCAATATAATTATACACTAGTTAAGGTAAAAGAGACTTTAGCCTTGGTAGACAACCCTTCTAAGAGAAGGTGACTGAATATAAGCCTTGTTCTCCAACCTTAGACTGTGCCATAGCTATTGCACCGTGGCCTTCCATGGGATTGGGTTTGAGTTGCCTTGTTTGAGGGTACTCTCAGTCATTTTTCCTCTTATTTGTTCACTCTCCTGTTTTTTCGGAAAGTGTGTAGGACAGACTGATGAGAAAGCAGAAGTTGCTTGGTGGATTATTAGGAAAGCGCCTTCTTCTTTACCTGATCTTTTCCTTCTGGGATTTTCATAATTTCTGAATCCATCCTGACTGTTCTCCGCCAGTTGTGGCAAACCTGGCTGGTTTCTTATATACCTTCTGAGGTGTGCCGGCTACACCTTATCGACCAGTTTTTTCAGTGACTTATGGTTAGGTTTATATATACTTTCTATGTATTTTTTGGAAATGATGTAAATACTGTTGTTGTTGATTGCATTATTATTGTTTACTGTTCTGTTGATATTTTATTATGTATCAAGCGAGACCTAGCTTAAAGCGTAAGACGAGCAATTAATAACAAGAACACGAGGTACAGGAAGTATGTAATTGGTCCTCTTGTTAAAATATTTTAACGAGAATCAATTACATATCCGAATATATATATATATATATATATATATATATATATATATATATATATATATATATATATATATAATGTAATGTATGTATATATTCAAATATGTAATTGATCCTCTTGTTAAAGTATTTTCTGTACCTTATGTTCCTGCTATTAATTGCTCGTCTTACGCTTTAAATTAGGACTCAGTAGATAAAACTTTGTAAATGACTTCCATCTGACATAAATCGAGACTCTCTCCGCTTAACAGATTCAAAGTAGACAGTCATCATAATACCCCAGATCATTATATCGATCAATTTTGCTGCAAATCAAACAAGTTAATGCTCGACAAGGTAACGTGTCTATAATATGATCATATCGACAGCACTGAGACATCAGAGTCTCAGATGATGCTGTAAACGACTTCACTAGTGTAGAGATGCGTTGACGAAGGGTTTGCAAGCAAGCAGTAAGCAAAAGCAAAATCGTACGTTGCATTTGAGGCGGATCAGAACAACGCTGGAGGCTGCATCTGATTTGCAGTCGTGCATAACTTTGAGGGGACGAGAACCGTCACTGAATCCGCTCTGGAATTGATATTCCAAAGTCCAGTCACACACGTGTAGTTTGATATTTTGGGTGCATCATACACCAAGTTGCGCAGCGCACAATACAAAGGAACCCCTGTTTCTGTGCTATTATAGAGGTGGAAATATTGAACGTAAGCACGTACAGTAAATGCATTAGGTCAGTGACTCTGGTTTCGTTTCTTTTAGAACTGACGCGGAAGTTCATTGTTGTCTTAGAGTCCTCATATTCGGAAAAAAGAAGGAAAACCAAAGTGTGGCTTTTTCCATATGATCGAGGAAATTAAATCTCCAATTCTGATATCTCTTTGCAAACTGAATCTCTCCTGCCAATTTATGCTCTATTTTGAAGGAACGAGCCATGAAACACTATGTAAAAGAACGAGAGAAAAAAATATCAGATCGTGTAAACTCTTGACGGATTTTGCATGCTTACTCGACAGGCAGAGTATCAAAATGGGAAAATAAAAAATAGAAATAATTATCTGGCTCTATTATATAGCTGAGTGTATTTCTAGAGCCTTGTTTAAATACTTTTATATTTTAATTCCCACCCCCCCTTAATAATATACGTCCTTTGTATTTCTTTAAGATAATCGGCATATAAGCTTCTTGTATACGCCATAAATCTGCTTAGTATAATCTTTATTTGATTCAAAATGAGCCTAGTCAAATTCTGCCACGGACAGTTAATAGAGGCAATTACACTACGTAATTTATAAGAGGCTATGATTCTTCTTTAAAGAATCACGCTCCTGTAGATTTATACACACACACAGACACTATTTATATATTGTATATATATTGTATATATATATATATATATATATATATATATATATATATATATATATATATATATATATATAATATAATATATATATATATATATATATATATATATATATTATATATATATATATATATATATATATATATATATATATATATATATATATATATATATATATACATACATACATACATACATACATACATACATACATACATATATTGATTCTTTAATGTGCTTAACAATTTGAGTAAGTTAATACTCTGTATTTCATAATAGTAAAAAAAAAAAAAAAGGGCGTCTTGCTCATTAATTACGACGAATGAAATTCCTTTGACACTGAAACAGAAACTTTAAGTTTCTGTTGACAGAACAAACCAAAGGTTTTATTTATATTTCATCTCTCTCTCTCTCTCTCTCTCTCTCTTTCTCTCTCTCTCTCTCTCTGTAAAGCCCGTTCTGAACTTGTCTTCTTTTAAGACATTAGGCTACAGTGGCTGTAGGATTATATTCTATTAGTCACTTCACGTTAAACATATCTGCTTTTAGAAAAGAAAACTGTTGTGCCGGCTTTGTCTGTCCTCCGCCCTCAGAACTTAAAAATACTGAGGATTAGAGGGCTGCAAATTGGTATGTTGATCATCCACCCTCCAAGCATCAAACATACCAAATTGCAGCCCTCTAGCCTCAGTATTTTTTAATTTGGTTTAAGGTTAAAGTTTTCCATAGCCGTACTTTTGGCACCGCTATAGGTACCAACAACACCCGCCGCCACCGGGCCGCGGCTAAGAGTTTCATGGGCCATGGCTAAGGCCACCACCGGACTGTGGCTGAGTTTCATACAGCATTATACGCTGTACAGAAAACTCGGTTGCGCCGAAGAAACTTCGGCGCATTTTTTACTTGTTTCTCATTTTGTTTAATTTAAAAAAACCCTATTATTAAAGAACCACGGGGTCAGTGTCATTATTTAATGATCTGCTGACAAATATTATTTATTGAATGTAGCCTTTTGTAGCTGGAAAACAATTTAATCCTTAAACTATGATGAGAGGTCCATTGCTGAAACAAAACTTTTAGATTTCCACATTAAATTAGGTAAATAATTTGGTTAGAAGACCATTCGTGAAATAGCAAAAAAACAAAATCAAAAATAAAAAATACTTTGAGCATTATCATGAATGTTTGCACGCCGTGGCATTTGGTGAAATGTATAACGTTGTTCCCGTAGACTTTAGCAAAATTCGACCCCGTGGTGGGGGGATGGGGTTTAATGGCATCAGTGCAACTTATGGGGTGCACTGTAGGCATTACTAAAGGTTCTTTGCAGCGTCCCTTCGGCCTCTAGCTGAAACCCCTTTCATTCCTTTTGCTGTACTTCCATTCATATTATCTTTCTTCCATCTTGCTATCCACCCTTTCCTAACAATTATTTCATAGTGCAACTGCAAGGTTTTCCTCCAGCCACACCTTTCAAACCTATTTACTCTCAGTTTCCTTTCCATAGGTCCCAGTGTTTGGCCTTTGCCATAAATTCTATATTCCATTCCATTCCATTTAGTCAAATTCCTATTTAGTGCTTCAAAATAGTAGCCAAATTAAGCCAAAACCGAAATTCTGGACAGTATCGTTGTTTTTCTCTGCTCAAGTTGTTCAAATCGGACTTAACAAATTCTGTCTGCAGAAATAATGATAGAAACTAAATAAATAAGATTGATTCTTCAATTAAATTTGGTTTTTAGAATGGAATGCAAACAAAACTCCCAAATAATTTTTGAAATTTCTAGGACTCTCCGGTTAAGCAGCTTTTAGCGAAGGAACGAAAGGTATTTTTGTTTTTCCGACCGACAAGTCTTTTTTTTTTTTTTTTTTTTTTTTAGTAATAGAAATGAAAAAACTGATAAGTTCTCAGTATGGAATAATAACATTCCTTAATTTAAAACGTTCCAAAACTCCATCACTGTTTACTCATTGTCTCTGAGCGTTCTAGTTAATATAGGTCTCAGTAACAAGCAATTGCGACTATCAGTGAATGATAAAGCCTCTCTGCTTTCGACATTGACATAAAATCGTAACAAAATATATGGGGGTCTCTAATTAATATAATTCTTTCCCTTTCTTCAGAAGTGGGGGAAAAGAATTTCATTTGGAATTAAGGCGGCGATGATGAAAGTGTTTAATTGGTTCCCTCCACTCTTGCAATTTGAGCCAATTTTTTGCTGCTTGCCACATTACCATATTGTAAGCAAACTGCAATATATTGGAATTAATGCATTCACATTCGTGATTAGCAACTCAGTACACTATTTTATCATAATTTGTGGAAGTTAAAACGATAATGAAATTAAAATACCCACGATAATAATAAAAAAGACACATAACATCACTTAATTAAAGGCATACGTGTCTGCATCTCATTAAGCAAAAGGAAAAAGTAGTTCAGTAAACAGTACAGATGGACGGCAGTCCTTAGATTCATGACGAGAAATATTCGGTTCAAATCGAACTCAAATGCAGTAAAAAAAAAAAAAAAAGAGAGAGGGCGGCGGTTTCATCATAAAATAACTCTGGAAAACTTGGTGCTGTGTCAGCATTCCAGAAGAGTACTTGAATGCAAATGCCAAAAAGGGGCCTGCTTGTTATAGATTCTTCATGAGGGCTTGGGTACTGAATGTTCGCCAGATAGCGCAAAGGTCAACAGCAATGTGAATAACTGGGGTTGGACTCTCAACATCAATTTTTTTCCTACCGGCTTTCGTTTAACTGAAGGGAAGATTTGTGAGATTTTGCAGTCTCCATCATTTTATTTTTTTCCCAGACTTTCCTCTGCTTTCCACACATATATGCATTAAGTTCCACGAAAGCTTTCCGCCGAAGCTGGCCTCTTGGTTTGTTTAAAAAAGAAAGCTAGCTCATTATGGGAGGTAAAAGCTAAAGCGGCAACAGAAGGTGAGCGTTCATGACGCGTAGGTGGCGAAAGCGAAGAACATCTTCAAAAGAAACGATTAGCATCAGTTAATTCTCAAAGACCATCGACTACATGTTGCAGCTATGTCCATTTTCATGCCCTAATTTCAGAGGAACAGATCCCCCCTCATTTGCCATGATAAAAACTTTAATGCTTACGTTCTGAGCTAATTGCTGACTATAATTACCGTTAGCCTGAGCTTCATAGCCGATTCACCCAGGGGGAAACGAGTAAATGCAGAGATTTTTTTCACTTCTACTACTTAGTTTTCTGTAAAAGAAAACTACTGAGATGACTTTGTCTGTCTGTCCGCACTTTTCCTGTCCGCCCTCAGATCTTAAAAACTACTAAGACTAGAGGGCTGCAAGCTGGTATTTGGATCATCCACCCGCCAATCATCAAACACACCAAATTGCAGCCCTCTAGCCTCGGTAGTTTTTATTCCATTTAAGGTTAAAGTTATCCATGATCATGCGTCTGGCACAGCCGAGTCCAATTCCGGAGGCGTCGCCGACCCACCTTCCCTTCATCGCTGCTGGGGAGTAACTGAGCGCTCCCTGGCCGTAGCTGAGAGTTTCATACTGCAGTACGTCGAGAATTTCATACAGCATTATATGCTGTAAAGAAAACTCGATTGCGCCGAAGAAACTTGAAGGAAAACTAACCCACAACCTTTTCCTCGGTGCAAAAATCAAATAAACTTGTGAAATTCAATATGTAGGAAGGAATTCGCCCAACATACTGAAACACTTTTGCAGGGGATCATTGTCGCACCAGCTGGGGTAAAACATATGAGTTTCGTCAACTCTTCTTTTCTTTTATCCTTTTCACCCACCCGAATTATCTTGGCTGCAACCCCAGCCCCAACCATAACGAATTGCTTATTGGAACTTCATAAGTTAAAGTCAAGTGCTTGATGACCAAATGAATTTTCATGGGTAATACAAAGTTTTTACAACGGGCCATTGACATGGGAGCCAAATCTCTACCCTAGATAATCGATATTAATTGCATATAAAGTTTCAGTTCGCATTTTACTTGTTAGATGAATTTTATTGAACCTTAATCTACATTGTGAGATCTTTTTTTAAGTTTCAACAACATACTGTTTATTTACTCGAGAACTTCCGTCTCCACTTGCAAAGCCATTACTAAAGACAGTCCGTTTACCCTTGAGATTTCTCAAGCAGAAGCCTTTGCCTTCCTGAATTTAAAGAGACGAATCAGAGGGTAATTCACATTTGCACTGTACATCTTCATCTTTATAGACCTTTTTAGTTTTCTGTAAAAGAAAACTATTATGCGGGCGTTGTCTGTCCGTCCTCACTTTTTTCTGTCCGCACAGTTTCTGTCCGCCCTCAGATCTTAAAAAGTACTAAGGCTAGAGGGCTGCAAATTGATATGTTGATAATCCACCCTCCAATCATCAAAGATACCAAATTGCAGCCCTCTAGCCTCAGCAGGTTTTTATTTTATTTAAGGTTAAAGTTATCCATAATCATGCTTCTGGCAACGATATAGGATACGCTCAGTGGTCTGGTAAAACTAAGGTATACTTAACGCCACCACCGAGCCGTGGTTAAAGTTTCATGGGCCGCGGCGCATACAGCATTATACCGAGACCACCGAGAGATAGATCTATTTTCGGTGTCCTTGATTATACGGTGTAGCGGCTGTACAGAAAAACTCGATCGCGCCGAAGAAACTTCGGCGCATTTTTTACTTTTGTTCTGTCTCATAATTAATTCCGCACAGAAATTTTTCATACGTTTTTCGTCCACAGTGTATCTCCTTGTAGTTGCTAACATAGCATCTTCATTTGATGGCGCAAGACTCTTCCTTCATTAATTATTTAAAGAAATGAAAATGTTCTCTGTAAATTCAAGTGCATTTATTTTGTAGATGCTCCGCGGCTCATATTTTTCGCTAATGGTCAGTGTCAGTTAT